>QXEO01000546.1:12513464-12973464 GCA_007115705.1 Dactylis glomerata
GAAGCTGCGCCGGCACCTGAACCCGGCGAACGAGTCATCTTCATCGCCCACTTCGAGCGGGGTTGGTTTGCCGGCATCGGACTTCTTCCGGGACGTCCTCGACACCTACGACCTGCAAGCCTCACCATTCCCGGCGAACGCAGTGATGATCCTCTCCGCCTTCGCCGCATTCTGCGAAGGCTTGCCGGCATAGAGCCCTTCTCCCAAGCCTGGGCGAAGTACTTCCAACTGCGGAAGCAAGTGTCCAAGAACCGCCCCGGAGCAAGGATGACCGCCGGAGACGGCCCAGGAGAAGAAGGACCGCCCCATGACCCTATGCGGCGCGCCATCATGTCCCGGAAGGGCTCGGACTTCCCCAAGGTGGAGCTCCTTGAGTCTTGCAAGAAGTGGCAGAAAAGCTTCTTCTACGTCAAGAACACCACCGACGAGGATCTGCTCAACCTGCCGCCATTTGTGGACGAGCCACCTTGGCTATGAAGAATTGGACTACAACCCGAAGAACTCGGTGATGCCGGTGAACGCGCTCCACTGGGTTAAGGGCGAGCTCCGGAATGCCGGCCTTACCCCTCAAGATCTGGTGGCATGCTTTATTAGCCGGCGCGTCTCTCCTCTGCAGCGCCGGTCACACAAAATCTGCCAGATGAGTGGGCCCATGGACCCCACCCGGCATTCTACACATGAGCTGACTCCGGCCGACATTCTGCGGCGAATCAAGGACGTCTGCAAGTCCTCCCAGGCCACCTTTGCCTGGGGACTTGAACCATATAGCCGGGATCGGCCCGCCCCCACGGTAAACACCTCGGCCAACGCATACTCTTTTGCCCGGCATATAGATACTTAAGCCGACACATATCTATTCATCGACATATATCATGTTTGGCCTGAGACATTGCTATTTGCCGCCATATTCCTTTGTTTGATCAATTGACCTTGCTCCTATACAGAAATTCAGCTTCCAGGCCATGGAGAACTCCCGGATCAAGATCGCGGCAGATCGCATTGTTGCGGATGTTGAAGATCCAGACCATTGGGACAAGCTGCCCCGGAACACCCGTGCTGCCGCTGCCGCGGGTAAGGCCTCTTCATCCCGGCATTTCACTCAAGGCTGGAGTGAGGGCGATTCTGACGAGGAGATCCTGACGTATTATGACCCGATGCCACTTGCATATGCTTTTCCAGAAACACCTGTTGCTTACGCCTTTCCAATGCCGTCCTCAGCTATCCCGGACGACATGGTTGTCGACGCCGCCCCTCTGAACCAGGGACCTCCTTCCACTGGTGGACATGCCGGCCGGAAGCGAGGCGTGAAGCCCCAGCCCGACACACCTCAGCCACAGAAGAGGCAGAAGGTTGGCGTGCCTATTCTGAAGAAACAAAGGCCTGTTGCCCCGGGGTAAGTTTCTTTTCTTTGTATTTCCTCCGACATATCTCTTGCTTTGATTATTGACTTGGTGTTTTCTCTCTTTCAGAGCTCCTCTTGCGCCGGAACAAGCTTCTGGCTCGAGTGGCGGCCCGAAGGTTACCAAGCCGGCAGAAACTGCCACCTTCGACATACCATCTGCTAGTCACACGACCTCCCCGGCGCCGGCATCTTCGCCTGCGCCTGACAAGACCACCTCCCCGGTGAAGGACGATCCTCCGCCGGAATAAGATATCTCTGCCCCCGACGTCCACATGGACTCGGGGGCTCAACAGGAACCTTCGGCTTCTGATGTCCACATGGACTCAGGAGTCCACCAAGATGCCCCAGACTCCGGCGCACCCACCAACGACGCCGGCACAACTGAAGAAGCCGGCGCAAGCAACAAGAGCGCCGGCATAGACAACAAGGGAAAGGGCCCTGCAGTGCCGGAAGTCTGGACTACTCCGGAACCTGCCTCTGCTGGCCAAGCTGCACCGGCCGCGCCGGAACAACCCGCGCCCAAGACTCCCTCTTCTGAGAAGACTCCAGCCCCGGCCAAGACCGTTGTCTCGGCCAAGACCTCTGCCCCGGTCAAGAACTCTGCCCCGGTCAAGTCCGGCACTCTCAAGTTTAAGCCGACCAAGTCCGGCACACCATCCGCCGCCACTGCTCCCTCTAAAGCAGCGTCCCGGCCCAGCTCTACCCTGGCCCTGCATCTTGGCAGGGCAGCAACCCGGCCTGGCTACCGGCGCAACTTCTTCGACACGCCGGAACTTGAGGGCCGCGTCCCCCTGGAGACGAAGAGTGACCAAAGCCTTGGGTCTCTCAAGGAGCACTGTGTCAGGTGGAATGACGCCGGCAACATGGACACAGCGGATTCCAGGAGCAAGAAGATGGCCGAAGCCTCGGCCACTGGCAATCCCTCAGACATCCTGGCCGCGAAGCCCATTCCGATTGCCTGCGAGCTCCTCAGCCTCCAGCAAAGACTTCACCAATTGGCCGATGCCACCAACGTAAGTCTTCTCTACCTATACATATATCCCCAGTCCCCGAAAATGTCGGCTGTCCGGGATACGGACATCCGGGATTTTCCAATACTCTTGTAGTTAGCTATTCTCGAATTAACTGCCGACATATGAGCTCGATCCGAGCTTCAAATCCTAGTCACCGAGAGCCGGGATAGGTGCGCAGCACCTGTGCCGGGTCTCTAACTATTTCACATCTTAATTATTTTTCAAATCCTCTTGGCCGAGATATAAGCTCATCTCGAGCTTCAAATCCTAGTCACCGAGAGCCGGGATAGGTGCGCAGCACCTGTGCCGGGTCTTCAACAGCATGAGTACTTTATATGATCTTCAATTGTACCGGTATGCTAGACCTTTCTCATAACCTTTCAAATCCTAACACTTTTGCAGCGCATGAACAATACGCGCGCCGACATGTTCCACGACTTGGTGTGCAAGCACCGAAAGCTATCCGACGAGCATAGCAAGCTTCGGCTGGAGCTGTCCAAGAAAGGTAATCTTCGCCGACATACCGCTATATGCCGGATATGTTTCCTCTTTTCACTTTGCAATACTATTCTTGCCGACACATAACCTTGTGCCGACATTCTTCAGCTGGCACTGAAGAACAAGTCGCCGAGCTTCTTAAGAGGGTAAAAGAGCTTACAGATATGCCGAATCCTGTTAATCTTAAACTACACATTTTGTACTTCAAATCCTTTAATCTTTGTCACTGTTTTCTATCTTCAAATCCTTTTAACTTCAAATTTTTGCAGATGAGAAGGCTAGACTGGAAGCACGCCACCAGGACTGTATGCCCTCAGTGGATGTGGCCAAGCAACTGGACGACCGGGATGCCGCTCACAAGGCCGAGATAGAGCAGTTGAAGGGCCGAGTTGCCGAGCTTCTGGAGGAGAAGGATCAGAGGGAGGGCCAACTGAAGAAGACCCAGGACCTGCTTGTTGCTTCCGAGACTGATGCCTCCACTGCCCATGTCGAACTGTCCAGCTTGAAGGAGCAGGCTACTAAATGGGAAGTCACAGTTGCCTAGCTCAATGCCGACCTCGCCAGTAAGCTTCAAATCCTTTTCCTTCAGCCTGCCCGATATATCATGACATTTTCCGGCACAACCTTTGCGTCGGCACATACTCTTTTGCTAACATGCTTTCTATTTCTCAGACATGTTTCCCGCTTCCGTCGAAGACGTTGAGAGGGCTCTGCAGTTGGATCGAGAATCCCGGGGTGTTTCGGTTGACTCGGCCAACTGGGACATGTCGGAGCAGCTGTTGGCCCTGCAATCCCGGAAGAACGCCATGACCCTCTACACAGAAGAACTCTTTTATGGCGCCCAGGAGGCATTCTCTGCCCTCTGGCCGGGACAAAGGATGCCCACTGATCCTGTTGATCTCGGCAATGATCTGCAACTTGCCAAGGTTCGCCTCCGGGAATGGCGGGATTCCGGCGCGAGGGTAGGAGCTGATGAAGCTCTCAGCTACTTCCTCTCCTGGTATGAAAAAGCTGATCTGGAGACTTTGCGCACTGTGCGCGAAGGATCCATCTGGACCACGGATCCGGAACACATCCGGCGTCGGCGGGAATTGGCCCACAGTTATGTGGATTATGCCGACACCGATGCCTTTGTCTGGGACATCCGCGAGCCGGAGAAGACAGCAGATGATGCCAGGGATGCTGCTGATGCTGAGGGCTCCGATTCCAGCCAAGATGAAGAGGAAGCTGAAGAGGCCGACACTGATGCTCCGGAACAGGCATCTGTCCCGGGCGGAGGTGATGGCTCCATTCCATCTGCTGGGTCCGGCACTCCTAAAGCCGACACTTCTACTGCTACAGCTCCACCAGCCGGCGGCTCTGCTTCTACCCCTGCTCCTTGACTTTGGATCACCAAAAACTTTAAGTTTTATCAGATCCCCGGAATGCCGGGTGCAGTTGTAAGATATACGTTTAAATTCCTTTGGTTTGCTACCTGAACAAGTTTTATCTCGGTTTGCTTGTTATCAATGCCGGATCATCTTTTGGCTAAGTCACCGAGTTTGTTTTCCTGTTTCCTCAACTCCACAACCTTGGCTACTTGTCTACCTTATTTGGCTTTCGACGTATGAGTCTCAAGGTTGCTTCATCGAACATACAGTACTTTAACTTTGAAACTTAGACTTCAAATCATCCGACATTTCAAGTTTTATCTTTAGCTTTAACATAAATGTCGGTTCGCTTGCTATTTATTTCCTTAGCCGTTTTCCATGTGTAGACAATCTCCGGCATCTACTCTTGCTAGCCATGAAGCCGGGATTTGGACAGCAGCTGAGTCGAAGAGCGGCCTTTGTTGCCGACACATTACTAGGCTGACATAGGAAACATTCAACACAAGCCAGCCGGCATATAAACAAGAACTGAAAATAAACAACGATATATCTCGGAGGCAGTGCCCGATCTCTTCGGGATGCTAACATATCATTTATTAGCCTTATACCGGCCTAAAGTGCAGGCACACGAAGTAAAATATGGAAATACATACATTGTGCTGCTCAGGAGTAAAAGGGGTGGAGTAGGGCTATGTTCCATGGTCTCTTGGTTTCTTCTCCCGACCTGTCCGCCTTGTCCTTCTTGGGGGCGTGCGCATCTATAAGATAATAGGCATCATTGTGCAGAGCTCTGCTCACAATGAATGGCCCCTCCCATGGAGGAGTTAACTTATGCTGGCCCTCTGTGCCTTGCTTTAGCCGGAGTACTAGATCTCCCTCTTGGAATCTACTTGGATTTACCTTCTGCGCATGATAGCGTCTGAGGTTTTGCTGATATACTGCTGTTCTTGACAGAGTTATTTCTCTTGCTTCCTCTAGCAGATCAACATCATTTTCCCTGGCTTCTTTAGCCTCTTCCTCAGTATATAGCACCACTCTTGGTGCATCGTGTATCACATCTGTAGGAAGCACGGCTTCTGCTCCATACACAAGAAAAAAGGGTGTATAGCCTATTGACCTATTCGGAGTTGTCCTTAAACTCCAAAGCACTGCTGGCAATTCATCTAGCCAACATCCCGGAGTTTTCTCCAGTGGCTCTATCAGCCGGGGTTTTATGCCGGACAGCACTAGTCCATTTGACCTCTCTACTTGGCCATTGGTACAAGGGTGAGCGACCGACGCAATGTCCAGCCGGATTCCCACTTCCTCACAAAATCTGGCAAATGGTCCCTGGGCAAAGTTTGACCCATTGTCAGTGATGATGCCATGGGGAACACCATACCTCAAGATTATATCTTTTAGGAATTTCACTGCTGTGTGACCATCACATTTGCTTATGGGCTTTACTTCAATCCATTTGGTGAATTTGTCCACCATGACCAGGATATGGGTCATTTTTCCCCTTGCCGGCTTAAAAGCCCCGACCATATCCAGGCCCCAAACAGCAAAGGGCCAGGTTATCGGGATAGTCTTCAAGGCAGACGCCGGCTGATGAATCTGGTGGGCATATCTCTGACACCCATTGCATTTCCGGACCAAGCCTTCTGCATATTGGAGTGCCGTCGGCCAATAAAACCGATGCCGGAATACCTTTGCCACCAATGCTCTGGATGAAGCGTGGTGACCACACTCCCCCTGATGAATTTCCCGGAGCATCTCCAGGCCTTCCGCAGATTCAACGCACCTCTGCAATACTCCGGTGACACTTCTTTTGTATATTTCCTTGTTTATGATGGTATATCCTTTGGATCTCCTTGCAATCCGGCGTGCCTCGGTTTCATCCGCCGGCACTTGATCATCCACCAAGAAATCCATGATAGGACGTGCCCATGAGGGCACTTCCCTGACAGTGAACACTGCCTGATCTATCTCCATCATTTCGACCGACACATAATCGATCTCCATGGGCTGCGAAGTCCCCGGGACTGAGGAATCAGTCCCTGGGTATGCCAGAGCAGTCCCCGGGTATACCGGCACAACCTCTTGGTACATTTTACCCTTGCCCCTAGTTCTGCTCCGGAATACTGCACTCACCGCATATGTCGGCCCAGTCCCCGGGACTGAGGAAACAGTCCCCGGGTTATCTGATCTGACTCCGGCATCTATCTCCATCGGAATTGCCTCCTCCGGACTTGGCGGGACATAAATGGACGATGATTCCGGCGAGGGCTTGATTGACGGCTTCCTCAGATGCTCCAATGAAATGCCGGGTGGGATTGAATCTCTGGAAGATCCCAGCTTGGACAATGCATCGGCAGCGTCATTCTGAGCCCGGAGAACATGCCGGAACTCACAACCTTCAAAGTAACCACTTAACTGCTGCACCAGGAAACGGTAGGATCCCATGTTAGCATCATGCGCATCCCATATTCCGGAACACTGCTGAATCACTAAGTCAGAATCACCGAAACACATAATCCGGTGAATTCCTATGTCCTTAGACACCTTCAGGCCATGCACCAGTGCCTCATATTCTGCCACATTATTTGATGCTGCAAAATGAATCTGCAGGACATATCTCAATTGGTCATTCTTTGGTGAACTGAGAACTATGCCGGCACCCAGGCCATGTATTGTCTTGGACCCATCGAAATACATCCTCCAATAATTTGCATCTGGCAATGGTGGCTCATATTGTATCTCGGCCCAATCGATGAAGAAATCCGCCAACACCTGGGACTTGATTGTATCTCTCTTGTCATATTGAGGAGTATATGGCGACAACTCTATTGCCCACTTGGCTATTCTGCCACTGGCATCTTTGTTGCCTATGATCTCCGAGATAGGGGCCTCGGCCACTACCCGGATTGGATGCTCTTGGAAGTAATGCTTGAGCTTCTTGGCCGCCATATAGACCCCATAAGTCATCTTCTGATAGTGTGGGTAGTTTTGCTTTGAGGTGGAGAGAACTTCACTTAGATAATATACCGGCCGCTGCACGGTTTTGCCTCCTTCCTCTCGCTCCACTACTACCACTGCACTGACAACCCTGTTGGTTGCTGCTATATAGAGCAACATTGGCTCCCGGGGCATCGGAGACACCAATACCGGCGCTGTTGACAACATCTGTTTCAGCTCTTTGAAAGCTGCGTCTGCTTGTGCTGTCCAGACAAATGTGTCGGACTTCTTCATCAATTGATATAACGGCAAAGCTTTTTCTCCTAGCCGGCTTATGAAACGGCTCAGGGATGCGAGGCACCCAGTGAATTTCTGTACTTCCCTCAAATCTGTCGGCGGCTTCATTCTTTCTATGGCCCGAATCTTGCCGGGATTCACCTCAATACCCCGGCTGGAAACAAGGAAGCCGAGCAACTTGCCCGCCAGCACACCGAAGGTACACTTGGCCGGATTCAACTTCATCCGGAATCTCCTCAAGTTTGCAAAGGTTTCCCGGAGATCATCTACGAGAGTCTTGCTCTCCTTGGTTTTTATGACGACATCGTCGACATATACCTGCACATTTTTATCTATTTGGTCATGCAAACACTTTTGCATGCACCTCTGGTAAGTTGCTCCGGCATTTCTTAAACCGAACGGCATAGTGAGATAGCAATAAGCCCCGTACGGGGTAATAAAGGATGTCTTTATTTGATCCGGCTCATACAAAGGGATCTGGTGGAAACCAGAATAGGCGTCTACAAACGATAACAGTTCACATCCAGCTGTGGAATCAATCACTTGATCGATCCGAGGGAGCGGGAATGGATCTTTAGGGCATGCCTTGTTCAAGTTGGTGTAATCAACACACATCCGCCATATTTTCACTATGGCGGGCTCGTACTTCTTCTTTTCCACCAAAACCGGATTAGACACCCAATCCGGATGAACCACTTCTTTGATAAAGCCGGAGGCTAGGAGCCTAGCCACTTCGTCCCAAATGGCTTTCCTTCTATCGCCTGCATTCCGCCGGAGCGGCTGCTTCACCGGCTTAGCATCCGGTCTTACATGCAATGCGTGCTCAGCCAGCTCCCTCGGCACACCTTGCAGGTCTGAAGTAGACCATGCAAAGATATCCCGATTCTCACGGAGGAAGCTGATGAGCTCGATTTCCTATTTGGGATCCAAACTTGCCCCGACGAGGGCATGGCCTCCGGGAAAACTTCATCCAGAGGCACCTTTTTGACTTCCTTGCCCACTTGAAAAGAAGCACTGCCACCGGGATTTGCCATGCCCGGCATAGATTTGCCGGCCACGACCGTTTCAGCAATCTCCACTGCTCGCTTGAGCCTCTTCTTTTCCTCTGCAATGATCAGAGTCTCGGCCAGATTAGATCCGGCGGTTGCACATGCCATCGAGCGCTTGTAATCACCAATGATGGTGATCACTCCCTTGGGCCCCGGCATTTTCATCTTCAGGTACGCAACATGCGTAGAGGCCATGAACTTTGCCAGTGTCGGCCTACCCAGCAAAGCATGGTAGGGGCTTTCCAGATCCACCACCTCAAACATGAGGTTCTCCACCCTGCAGTTATCCCGGTTGCCAAACATGACATCCATCCGGATCTTGCCCATTGGCGCACACGAAAGTCCCGGCACAATACCGTGGAATGTGGTCTTGCTTGGCTCCAGCATATTCTCCTTGATGCCCAGCTTCTGCATCGTATCTCGGTACATGATGTTGATGCTGCTACCATTGTCAATGAGGACCTTGCTGAACCTCACGTTATTAGCCGGCCCGACGAATGTCGGATCCATCACCAGAGCATACCCGCTGGGGTTTGGCATGATCCTGGGATGATCTGCCCTGTCCCAGCCAATGACCTGGTCAGACCAGTACATTAGCTTCGGTACTGCCGACATAACGGCATTTACCTCCAAACACCGCCGGTACAAGCTCTGCTTGTCTGTTCTTTCGGTCTCGAAGACCATGTAGCTCTGATCATGCTCCTTGTACTCATTCCGGCCCGCTGCTGGGCCTCCGGCATAGTGTTCCGGATTATAGTTCTGATCTACTTGATTTACGCCGGCATTTCCGGGATTGCTCTGATTCCCGGGATTAACCGGCCTGGGCGGGACTGCAACTGTATTTGCACCTGTCAACGGCGATGGGGCTGCCGGGACAGACGGTCTAGCTGGTCCCCAGGGACCTGCCCGACCTGCTAATATGTCGTCCAGCCATGAACAGTTTCTCGTCAAATGATTTGCCGGCTTACCCGGCTGGAACGTGTGAAACACACAAGGCTTGTCCATGGCCAGACCCACCGTATACTTCGGCCACTACTTCTTCTGTCCGGCGGCTCCGCCGGCATTCTTGTTGATCCAGACATTCTTCTTCTGGAAGGGCTGCGCTTGCTGCTGCGGTTGTTGCTGCTGAGGCTGCTGATAGCCCTCATATCTCGGGCGTTGGCTACTGTCGGCGCCCTCTTGCTCTTCCTCCACAGCTGCTACTTGTGCCGCTCCATACTGAAAATCCGGCCGCTCATCTCTCCTCTTGTTCCGGTTATCCGGGCGATAGAACTGCCCCGGTCTCCCGGTGTTGCTATTGTTCTGCTGGGTCTGCCCCTGTCCTTGTGAATCAAGGGTGGGCTGCATGGGATCTCCCAGTGCATAACTATCGGCAATCTTGATTGTCTCGGCCAACGTGGCCGGCATGTCCCTCTGAAGCTTTTGCCACAACATGGTGCCATGCCGGCACCCATGAGCGAACCACATGATGGCTTGCTGCTCCACAACTCCTTCGCAGGAATTGCGCAATGTGCACCACCTGGTCAGGTAGTCACGGTCGGTCTCATTCACTCCCTGCCGGCAGTTAGCCAGCTGCTGAGGACGATTCGGCCTCTTATATGTACTGGTGAAGTTTGACACAAACTGCTCTTCGAAATCAACCCAGCCATTGATACTTCCGGCCTGCAGATTATTCAGCCATATCCTGGCTGGTCCTTCTAGCATTTGCGGCACATATCGTACCGCCCATCTGAGGTTTCCTCCGGCAATGTTCACTGCGGTGGAGTAATCCTCCAACCAATCTTCCGGCTTTGTACTGCCGTTATATGTCCTCGCTCCACGCGCGAGCTGGAAGTAGTAAGGTACCGGCTCACCCATGATCCGGGGTCCAAAGCACATAGGACCCGGAGCTCCTTGCCTCTCCACCAACTCTGATTGGTGAATCCTGTCTAGCTTGAGGCGCGCATCACTTGCTGCAAAGGACCGAGGTCCCAGCCGGGATGCAATTGGGCCCGCAATCACTTTTTCCTGCTGCTGCTCCGGCTGATACTGCTCACTTTGCCGGCCTTGCTGATGCTGCTGCTGATATCCCGCCCTGACAAGGGCGGAATTCCCATCATCTTCTCGATGTCTCGGCTGACCCGTGTCCTGCTGCTGCACCGCAACTCCGGCGCCCTGCTGCTGACGCCGGGCTGCACTGTTACTCCGGCCACCTCCGGCCGAAACTGCCCCTTGCCCGGCCGGCACATTCTGGCCAGCACTCTTGCGGCCGACATACTTGTCAGCTTGGCCGACACTCTTCTGAACTATTGCCTGCTTTCCGGCGATTGCCGGATCATACACCTGGATCTGCTTGTCCCGGCGGCCAGAGGTCACACTTCCGGCACGCCGGGCACTTGGATGCGGGGACGAAGCCTCGCCCCTCGACCTTGCGCCGGCACCTCCTACCGACGCAATGTACTGGGATGCCCCGGCACCTGGGTTTGCCTTCTTAAAGGCCTCCTGCTGCTTGGTAGCTTCAGACAAAAGATGGTTAAGCCGGGCTTGCTGCTCATCCAGTGCTTCGCCGGACAAATTAGATAAATCCTTAGCTACCTCTGCTGCTACTCTAAGGTTCTTCACTGGTGAGCTATAAATTACCTTAGGCACAGTGCTAGTTGCAGTATGACCCTTACCACTAGCACCTTTCTCTAGCTCAGTGTTAAGATCTCTACCTCTAGTTCTAACCTCATCTATCCGGCTAGGCCGGGTTACCACAGGAGTACAACCATGGGCTGCCTCATACTCACGGAGTTGCCGGTTAAACCGTTCGCGTTCCTGGTGCATGGCCAGGGCCTCATCGACGAGGGCCTGGCGAGATCCCTCCAGGACCTCCCTTGTCTGCTCCGGATCATCGCCGGATCGCACCGGCTCGATAAGCCGATCGATAATGGGAAGAAGCACCTGACCCTTTGCCGGCACAGCGGAAGTGCCGGCCAGGTTCTCGGCACGCTCCAACAGAGGACGTGCCGACCTCTTGGCCTTCGGCGGCTCCGGTGGAGTATCTCCTGTTGCTGCTGCCTTGCCGGCACCCTCTGCCGGCGGCACCGATGCGCCGGCCATCATTACCTCGGCCGACTCTACTGAGCGAGTGCTACGCCCAGCGTGAGCCAGCCGATGTGACGGAGGATCCGCCGCCACCAGCACCTTTTCCCTGCAAACTCTCTCAGTCCCCACGTACACCTCGTGGGAACCGAAAGACATGATCCGGCCATCCCTGGGGACGAGACCAGAGACCACGCGCACTCCCGAAGCTGCTATCACAGACCCCGTCCGAATAAACACTCCGCCCAGCATATCGATAGGCCCCACGGTGGGCACCAAATGTCGTCGTGGTGAAACAACATATGCCATAGGATGGCTTAAATGGGGACCGAACTAGATGCTGAAGGATTCGGGAGAGGGGAACGAGCTAAAGAGCACGACAGAAAGGAACACAGATCTACCCAGGTTCGGGGCTCTCGTAAGGAGATAACACCCCTACTCCTGCTCTACTGGTTATATATTTGGAACGATGGAGTACACAACAATGGTGCTTCCAAGCTCTCTGCTAGAGGAGGAAGATGAACTGCTAAGTGTAGGAACACAGAGTGACCAACCCTTTACCAGGGCTCCCTATGCCACCTTATATAGTGGTGGCCAGGGTTACAACGGTCACACAAGACCAGGAGACACGAACTACACTCCAAATAGGACTTGCTGACGAAGGCAGCGACCCTTGACTTTCTCCCTGATTGCTCTCGATGGGACTTCATATCCCTGTACCTTGTACTTCTTGGACTGTAACCTTACCTTGGTGAGGTAAGGGCTGTACTTTTGCACAGTGAGGGTAGGTAGACCACCACTGTGCACCCTGTCAACATGATCCCTCTCCATACTGAGCAGAGTCTCTCCTTGATTGTAGGGACTTGACACCTTAGCTGACTTCTGTATCCCGGACATGACCGTTGGCCATATCCTAGACCTATATGCCGGACCAACGACCTATGAAGGTCGGGTAATCCGGCCTCTCCTGCCCTGCACAATATATCAGACAAGTTAAGCCGACATATCTAAGCATATGCCGGCACTCCTATATAAGTATCCCGGATATACCGGCATATCCGAACAGTAGCCGGGATACACATATATGCCGGCCTGGCCGATGTTCTTATATTCCGGCCAGACCCTTCCTTGGTCAATCCGGCATAAAGTCAACCATAGCCCTTGTATCTTTATAGCCTCTTGACCCTACCGGGGGTCATCCCCCCGACAAAATGCACGTGAATCAGGGAGAGAAAGTTACCTTTAACATCCAGAACTCATACTTCATGATGACACAAAGATGGTTCTCACAAGTTTCCAACATTAATGCCAAATGTCCAATATGAATGTCTTCAAACATGGAGAAGATAAGGATGTCATCGATGGGCTCAACAACAAGCTTATTTCGATGCTCCAAGATAATGGACTCATATGTTGTAGGAACAAGGCAAAAGTATTGGTCAGACCAAAGGAAATGATGACGCACTCAAGTGAAAACCACGAGTAGAAACACCATCAAAATGGTCCTTGGGACTGAGTTTGATTTGACGATAGCCCAAAATCAAATCAAAATTGGGGAAGATAGCATATCCAAAGAGGAGGTACTATCTTGCTTCAACACGAATAAAAGTAGACATCCCTTAAAAAGGAACAAAGTCAGATAGAGCTTTTGCCTTTCAACTCTCCAAGTTGTTGTTTAAGCTCAACCAACTAGTCCAGGGTATCCAGTATGATTCTTGGAGAAAAGAGCGATTCAGAGAACCAGCTTACTCATGAACTTGACAACACGGTCATGTGAAAACATGGCAATATTTCTGGTAAGACATCTAGAATATCACGAACCACCGATATGTCACCTAGTTCAAGAGGGAATCTTGCTTTACAAGGGAAGCGATGCGGTCTTGAGAGTTTTGGCATGAGCTTAACTCTTTGACCAAAGATGGGTGCCTGAATTACGGACTTGGCAACGCAGTGAAACTTCACTTAACGATCGGTTAACCAATCATGCTAAGAGTGATGCAAAGGACCTTAGATTTCAAATCAACAAGATTTACTATGGATCTCAGATGGCCACAACAATATACATACCCAACATTCCAAGCATGACCAGCTCGGAGAAAGGGTGAGTAAAGATGTGTAAGAGCATCACTTCATCAAGGCGGCGATAAGACTTGGCACAACCCCTTGGTATAAAAGAGTGTGATACTGAAAGGTGGAACAGAGTAGAAGCTGCATAGAGCTCATATTCTGTGGACTACACCACTTTGACCTGGTCCTAGAAATGGATGAGGTTCTGGAGTTTGTTTCTCCTGACATTTTGGGGTGGAATGGCTTAACAAGACCACAAGGGTAATATGCACTAGAGGACACCAATGCAATTTACAACTTGGCTACCAACTGGTAGACGATGGATCAGAAAACAACTTAAAAGAAGGAACACACTTAGAAGGAATCCTTAGATGTGGATGCACAAGTTAACATCTTGTGTAAACTAATGCTGAAAGGGAGGGTGTGGAAGAGTCACAGACATAGATATGAGACTCACACAGAGAACTCTTGTCGTGATCCATTTGGTTCCATGAGAGCACATTTGTCATAGCTAGTGGAAGGGAAAGTCCTTTGTTGCCGCAATTGAATTACGACTGCAACCACAAGATTGAAAGGCAACCATATTGAGTTAATGTTAAACCATTAACACAAGGGTTCAACGGAATGGATCTTGGGTTAAAGGCCAGCTTCATGTACTAGTATCCAGCACAATCCGGGACCTTCGGTTCAATTCCATGGGTAAAACACGAAGAAAGGAGTAACTTACTATCTGAGCAACTCAGAGGATGCCACAGGGTAGTAATCACGAGGTAGCTTCCAGAACAAGGTATAACTTTTGAAGTACCCAAGCAAATAGAGAGGCATACAAGGTGAAAGAAATCCTTGAAGGGAATCCATGAGGTAAAGATATTTCAATGGAAAGAAATCTTCTAATTGCATCTTCTTGTTTTAGCTGAGAGTATGAAAAATACTATGTAGGTCAACTGGTTTAGAAACGACATGCCCACGAGGGACCTAAGTTTTGAATGACCAGAAGAGATAGAAAAACCTTTTCCAAAACAACATGAAATGATGAGAAGGCTCGGAACTAAGATTGATGGAGATAAGTAGTAAAAAGAAACCTTACCTATTTTTTTTGCAATTCAGTTTTAGCTTTCAAATAGTTTTCATAAACACTAGACTCAACATCGACCAATAGCAAAGGTTTCCTACAGACAGTCCTACTCTGATACCAAAACCTGTGGGGACCCCCGGGATCTAAGCTATACAGAGATGTTATGTGTATTAGTCACGCTAGCAACGAGTGATACTGGGGTTACCAGTCCCAGGCCGGAACACCATCGGCAGGCAGGCCGGAATTAAACATTGGCTCTACACATCTCGAAGCGCCGTGAAACTAATCATAACCAAGACTGCATAACAGAGAGCTCGAGAATCTTAAACCCCTCTCGTGCACTTTATATCCATACACGCATCATGCACGAGATGGGTAACCAAAGTTGGTACACAACAGTGACTCTACGACTCAAAGGTAATATTGTAAAGCTCTTACCTGAGCAAAGATCCAAAGGATTACAAACAGAGGTCACTGACCAACATTACATCAAACAACGGAAGGAAGGTTATGCTATTAGACATAGCAGGGAAAACATGGCCTAAGAGGCCAGAAGCATAACAGCGACAACCCATTCCGCAGCCCCAAGCTACTGTCTGGGAACCCAAAGCTACTCGTCGGTGTCGATCGTCGTACGGAACTCGTCATCATTGTGGAACTTACTCTGCAACAAAAATATCAACAAAGGGGGGGTGAGTACATAGGGTACTCAGCAAGACTTACGTATCCTATTAGCTAAACTTGGTTAAGAAAGGCTTTCTGTGGAGTTGTTTGCATAAAGCAATCTTTATTTGCATAAAACAAGTAAGAGTAAAAGCTCGACTACTCAGAACATTTGAAAAGAGTAAGAGAGCGATAGCTTTGCTCAATAAGACATCCACCGAATCATCACCAGCTGAACCTATCCACTAGGATTACATCCTCGAAACCCCAGAGGAAAGCAATCCTATTCACACTTTGCTTTTCAAGTTTTACGATAAGGTTAAAGTTCTCTATGATCAAGCATCTGTCTCCAAGTCGTCCATAACCGTGGACACGGCTTTTCGAAAAGATTTAACCCTGCAGGGGTGTACAACTTTACCCACACGTGACGCCGTCTCCATTAGCCACATGACGTCATTCCGTGAGACACCGGCAGAGTGGTGATCGCCTACAACCTTTACCTTACGTCGACATATTCCATGAGCCACGCCAAAAGGTTTTAGTCCGCCATTGCGAGATCGGCCGTTCTCGGACGCGGAACCGTTCGTTGTGTGCAGGTGATCCAGTTCAATGCCACCAAGCATCCTTCACCCCGGCCACATCCTGTATGTATGCACCTCTTCCACCATCTCATTTCAAAACATTTTTGATGCGTATGCCAAATGTAAAGCCCAAACTAGGTAGCTCATGGATAAGTCTAAGCAAGTTAGTGAGTCGACGGGAGTCCCATACCTCCACGTGTGGTCGTACGCTCAGTCTTGGATCAAGAGACAAGAACTCGGGTCCTAAGGCGACAAGAATGAGTCAAACAACCACATCCCAATGTGGCGGCTCATCCAAGCCTTTTAGCATGTTTAAACACACAGTTCTCATCACACCACGTCATCCTGTCATACTAGATTCATTTGCAGCTCTGATTCATTAACCATATGTACCAGAGTAAACAACTAAGCATGGCTAAGCATTTTAGATATAAAGCTCTAGCGACGCACACAAGCAAAACCTAGTCATGCTAGGAGCAGTGGATCAGGGTATTTAGGCTACAAGAATGGAACATGCATTAGATAGGTTAACTCTACCTATCGATAAAAGATAGTTGAACCGTGTGGTACAAAATAGTAAGTTTTGAAATACTTTGAAACCATAGGTTCAGAGGGGGGGCTGCTTGCCTTGTTGTTGATAACCAAATAAAATAGAAATCCAGGATTCTCCTTCTTGACTTGTTCATTGATGGACAAGTATTGGTCCTCCGATGTTGTCGATCTTGATATCGGACTCGTTGCTCACATCGACTCCGGATCCTACTGGGGAGAAGCAGAAACACACCGGAAAAGGAATAGCATTCAATACATGGCATCGATGCGCAAACAAGGATGATGATATGACAAAATTAATGATGTTAGAATAAACCCTATAACATGAATAGCAAGTTGGGAGGGGTTCAGATGCTCTAGGGTAGCAATTCGACAAACCCTAGATTGAAATAAGGGTACAATTGGTTCTTCTAAATTAAGCAGGGTTCAAAGTTATTTATAATGCATGATTATTGACATAAACAAGTAGGTTACATTTTTCTGAGCATTTTGGTAGGTCATACCTATTTTTCTGACTTACAGATAATTTTCTATGGTTTTTGCAAGCTTTGAGCATTTTCTGAAATTCCTGGAGTTAAAACAAAGCAGCAGGAACCTTTTTGCACCGGGGTCGGTTTGACCCACGGTCTCTGACCAGAGGGCCCGGCCTCCACATCATCTGGCCAGGCTGGCCAGGTTGGCTGGGGCAACGCCCAGCCCGACCTGCCCCCAGTCGCCGGCGATGGCCTGCCGTGGACGGTGAGACGGCGCGGAAAAGGGGAGGGGAGGGGTCCAACGGAACCGGGAGCTCACCGGGAGTGCTCTGGCGAGGTCGGCGTCGCCGGAGGAGGGCTGGCGGCGGCGGAATCGACGCTGGTGGCGTCGGATATCTGCGGAGGAAACGGCGTCTCCGGCGGTGATTCTGGCCACCCGCGGCCGATTCCTCTGAGGAGAAGGAAGAGGGAGGCTCGGCGGCGCTCCTAGGCATCTTGGCCTTGCTCGGGGAGACCTAGAACAGCGGCGTCGGGCGGCGGCCACGGCGGCAGTGACGGGCATGCATGCGGGAGGGGAAACAGAGGGAGAAGAGAGCAATCCAGAGAGGGAGAGAGAAGAGGGAGAGGATGAGAGGGAGCAAGGGGGCGGCTGGGGCTTATCCCCTCGTCGACCTGGGCAAGCAGGAGGTGGCGCTCGGCGACGTCCTCGGCTCTGCCACGCAGCAGCTCAACGAAGAAGACAAACAGAACTTTTGCAAAAGCCCCCCTAGACTTTGGCCAATTTCCTGGGAACTTTGAAATAGAACTGTTTTTGCACTATTTGGTAACCCAAACTTGTTTAGAAAAAAATACAGAAATATCCAGTGACCTTCCTACTAAATATTAGAAGGTCATTGTGTTTTTATTTTGGTCAGTTCAAAATAATTTGAACATAATTTTCAAAACAGGGAAAGGAATAGGCATTTTTTTAGGGTTTCCACTTTATTTTAAATGCAAATTTTTCTTAGTGCATTTTAAATGATGCTTATGATGCAAATGCTCTTAATTACAAACATGGGCTGTCACATCAGATTACCTGCAAGTAGTACAGATACTAGGAGGAACAAGAGCAACAGCCATGCAAAGTTTGCAGCTACACCTCACCGGCGCGGCACGGTCCTGGTTAAATACCCTACCCAATGATTCCATTGGAAGTTGGGGAGAATTAGAGAATCAATTCGCGAGAAACTTTCGCTCAACATATAAGCGCCCAGCATCGCTAGAAGAAGTCAAGTCGTGCGTATAGCAGAAAGGCGAAACCCTACGCTCTTATATACAACGCTGGAGTGTAATCAAAAACTCAGCAGAAGATGTCTCCGACGAAAGAGCGATAGATGCTTTTTTGAGCGGCCTTCGTCGTGCAGACCTAGTAGAAGAGATAGGAAGAACAAGGCCAAGAACAATATCTGAGTTAATGGAAATAGCCAACAGATTCGCCGATGGGGAAGACGTGTACAATAACAAAAGGGGGCGTTCACCAGAAGTCGACAAAACAAGTAGGCAAAGGCAAAGATACCGCAATGGCGACAACCAGAGGAATATGGAAGGAGAAATCAGATAGCCGCAGGATATGATGGAAGGAATGAAGAAAGCTATGAAAACATGGAATTTCCTACGAGAGATAGCAGGGGAAAGGAGAAGCCAAGGTACTCGGGTCCTTCGGCAGAAGATATGCTATATGGTCCTTGTCGCATTCATTATGCTTACCTAGACGAGAAAAGAGTGTCCAACCACCAGATGAAGGATTGCAGAACCTTCCTAATGTTGCAAAACACCATGGATTCAAGCCAAGGAGCACGACAGGGAGGAAAAAGCATAAGTCAAGGATATCAAATGCAACGACTCGCAAAACAGCTGGAGTCAAAAGAATATATATCAGCAATGATCCAACCAGTACCAAAGTCGAAGAAATAAAGGAAGAGCATATCAAGACAGGTCAACCTGGCAATAACATCACCACCAGCTACTACAGAGTATCTGAAATGGTCCGATCAACCAGTTAGGTTTAGCAGAGCAGACCACCCGAGGAAAGTTCCCAGACTGGGTCACTCACCAATGGTGCTCAAAGCACAAATAGGAGGATATGATGTCGGAAGAGTATTCATGGATGCAGGAAGTGGTATAAACCTAATATACGCCAAGACGTTGAAAGCAATGTGCATATCATTGGAAAATCTAAAGCCAACAGATTATTCTTTCCATGGAATAGTACCAGGAGCCGCAAATTATCCTTTCGGCAAAATAGAACTCGACGTTTGTTTTGGCGATAGCAGCAATTATCGTAGAGAAAAGCTGGAGTTTGAAGTCATGGACTAGCCCTCACAATACCATACAATCCTAGGGCGCCCAGCATTTGCAAAATTCATGGCAGTACCTCACTATGCATATCTCACACTCAAGATCCTAGGACCCAAAGGAACGATCACGGTACAAGGAAGCTTTGAAGTATCCAACACCTGTGACAAAAAATTCAATAGGTTGGCGCAAACCTTCGGCATGACGGCAGAATACGCAAGGCTAAAAGGCGAAACTGACCACAATGTGCTACCCGATGTTAGGCGATCCCTGCCAGATCAGGCTTTCAATGCAACTCAAGACTCGAAGAAAATACAGGTCCACCCGACGGACCCAAGCAAGACCACCTCCATAGCGGTAAACTTGGATCCCACATAGGAAAGCGCGCTCATCAAGTTCCTCCGGAGCGCTGGGAAATATTTGCCTGGTGTCCATCAGATATGCCAGGTGTTCCCAGGGAACTCATCGAGCACGCACTAAACGTGGATCCTAAAGCAAAGCCAGTCAAGCAACCACTACAACGATTTGATGAACCCAAGAGGAAAACAATAGCATCAGAACTACATAGACTGGAAAACACAGGGTTCATCCGAGAAATCAAAACGTCGATTTGGGTATCTAATCCAGTTATAGTCCCCAAGAAAAACACAGACGTACAAAGAGTATGTGTCGACTACACATCCCTCAACAAGCACTGTCCAAAGGATCCCTTCCCCTTACCACGCATTGATCAAATAATTGACTCAACAGCGGGGTGCGCAAGGCTTTCCTTCCTAGATGCATATTCTAGTTACAATCAGATCAAATTAAAAAAGGAAGACGAGGAAAAGACAGCCTTCATCACACCATACGGCGTGTTCTGTTATCAGGTCATGCCTTTCGGCCTAAAAAACGCAGGAGCAACCTATCAGCGGATAATGCAAAATTGCCTCGGAAGTCAAATAGGACGCAATATCCAAGTTTACATCGACGATGTGGTCATCACCACAAGAAAGGAAGAGTCTTTGATCAACGATCTGGCAGAAACTTTCGACAACCTGAACAGGTACAAGCTCAAGCTCAACCCGATCAAATGCTCTTTCGGCATATCAGCAGGGCAACTCTTGGGGTTTCTGGTATCAGCAAGAGGAATAGAGGCAAACCTAGAAAAGATCCAAGCAATATTAACAATGGGAAAACCAACAAAGCTACACGACGTACAGAAGATTGCAGGGCATGTCGCGGTGCTAAGTTGATTTGTGGCTCGACTAGGAGAGAAAGCACTACCTTTCTATGCGCTCATGAAAAAATCAGATGATAAATTCGAGTGGACGGAAGAAGCAGACGTAGCCTTCACGCAATTGAAAAAAGTGCTCTCCACACCTCGATGTTGGTCGCACCAAAGGAAAAATAACCACTACTACTATACATTGCAGCAACGCATCAAGTAGTGAGTACAGTACTGGTAGTCGAAAGAAGTGAAGAAGGCAAAGCTCACGGTGTTCAGAGGCCAGTCTATTTCATCAGCGAAGTACTCTCTCCAACAAAGCAAAGGTACCCGTGATACGTCTCAAACGTATCTATAATTTTTGATGCTCCATGCTTGTTTTTACACCATTTGCTTAGTGTTTCGTTACACTTCGTGGCACTTCTATGCATTTTCCAGAACTAACTTATTAACAAGTCGCCACAGTGCCAGTTCCCTGTTTTCTGCTGTTTTTGTGTTTTAGAAAAGTTACACAGGAAATATTCTTGGAATTGGACGAAACAAAAGCCGAACGTCCAGAAATTCACCGAAGCTTCCAGAGAACCGAAGAGGAGACGGAGTGGGGCCACGAGGGCCCCACAAAACAGGGCGGCGCGGCCTGGCCCCTGGCCGCTCCCCCTACGTGTGAGGGCGCCTCGGCCCACTCCTGACGTTGCCCCTTCGCCTATAAAGACCCCTCGACGGGAAAACCTAAGGACCCGATCACTTTTCTAGATCACATCGCGATCCGCCGCCGCCGTCGACCTGAAGATCGAGAGGGTCCAGAAGCTCTTTCTGGCACCCTGCCAGAGAGGGGAATCGCCACCGGAGGTCTTCTTCATCGCCATGCTTATCGATGGATTTCGTATCGCAAGAACACGGGGTATCACGCGACGGACCCAAAGATTCGAACACAGGGGGCTGAACGTGGGAGATCTTGGATCGCAACGAAACACGGTGACGGAAGCCTCGAGTCGTCGAACACACAACACACTACAGAGAGGGACGCCATGCTTTACCCAGGTTCAGGTCCCTCGTGGTGAGGTAAAACCAATACTTCCTGCCTTCTTGTATTACGACGCGACACCTCGCGAGGAGTACAAGGCCTTGATTACAGAACTCTAGCTAGCCGGAGGTAGAAGAACCAACTTAGCCTAGCTAGGAGCCCGGAGATGAAGATTCGATCCCCTCTAAGGGGTGGCCTCCCCTCCTTTTATAGCGCCAAGGTCCTCCATCCCCTTATCTTCTTGGGGAAGGGGTTGCCACACACGGCCAAGGAGGGAGGACAGCTATAGACTTTATTCTTCCGTGGATGTAGTCTTCGTAGAGTAGTGGCACCGGTCCACAGGAGTGGATGGAGGAAGCTGACGTCCTCCTCTGGTGCCCTGCACCATCCACGCTATTTTTAGGGGGGTGGCCAACAACCACTATTCTGCTTTATGCAGGCACAACAAAAGTTGGTCTCCTCCCTGTCGGGGATAGCGTGGGTGGTACGCGGTCTTCTACCCTTCATCTTCTTGCTCTACACGCAAATGTGCTGAGCTGACGTGGACGTGGTCCCTCCCCTCACCAGCGGAAGCTCGTGAGGAGGTCTTCTGGTCCTTAGCGGTTTTGGTCGTTGATACGTCTCAAATGTATCTATAATTTTTGATGCTCCATGCTTGTTTTTACACCATTTGCCTAATGTTTCGTTACACTTCGTGGCACTTTTATGCATTTTCCGGAACTAACCTATTAACAAGTTGCCACAGTGCCAGTTCCCTGTTTTCTGCTATTTTTGTGTTTCAGAAGTGATACACAGGAAATATTCTCGGAATTGGACGAAACAAGTTCCTGAAGTCTTATTTTACCCGGAAGCTTCTAGAGATCTGAAGAGGAGTAGGAGGGGGGCCATAGGGGCCCCACACACCAGGCCGGCGCGGCCAGGGCCTGGGCCACGCCAGCCAGGTGTGAGGCCACCTGGCTCCACCTCTGACATCGCCCCTTCGCCTATAAAGACCCCCCGACGGAAAAAACCTGAGGACCCGATCAATTTTCCAGAACACATCGCGATCCACCGCCGCCAGTCGACCCGAAGATCGGGAGGGTCCAGAAACTTGTCCCGACACCCTGCCGGAGAGGGGAATCGCCACTGGAGGTCTTCTTCATCGCCATGCTTGCCTCCGGAGCGATGAGTGAGTAGTCTACCTTGGACTATGGGTCCATAGAAGTAGCTAGATGGTTGTCTTCTCCACCATGTGCTTCATGTTTAGATCTCATGAGCTGCCCTACATGATTGAGATCACCGCTATGTAATTCTACATGTTTGGTTTGTTGGGATCTGATGAATATTGGTGTTATGATTGAGTTGCTATACTAAAATATATCTTTTGTTATCTCTATGTTGTTTATGATCTTGCATGCTCTCCGTTGTTAGTAGCTATCTTGGCCGAGTAGTTGCTAGTGACTCCAAGAGGGGGTATTTATGCTCGATAGTGGGTTCATGCCTCTATTTAACCTGGGGGAGTGACAGAAACCTCTAAGGTTGTAGATGTGCTGTTGCTACTAGGGAGAAATCAACATTCATATGCTCAAGGGCATATGCTTTGTTTACATTACACATTTGCTTAATGCAATTATCTGTTGTTCGCAACTTAATACTTGTGGAGTTCTCGGATTGATTCGCCACAAGTGGATTATTAGTCATAGATGCAGTTGGATGGCGGTCTATGTATTTTGTTGTAATGCCCAGAGTAAATTGCATAGTGATCTTCTTGACATATCACGTTATCTTTATTCTATCAATTGCCCAACTGTAATTTGTTTACCCAGCATGTGTTATTTATCTTATGGAGAGACACCACTAGTGAACTGTGGACCCCGGTCCTATTTCCATCATATTGCTATCACATGTTTACTTTACTCGCAGTGTTTACTTTACTCGCATACTTCTACTGTTTTCCACTCGATACACTCATAACCTCTGTTTCAAGCAAACCGGTAAGATTGACAACCTCATCGTAAGTTGGGAACAAAGTACTTGGTTGTGTTGTGTGCAGGTTCCGCGTTGCTACTGGCCGAAGATGAGTCAACAAGTGTCGTAAACGGTGCCCTTGTTGGAGTGCTATTAAGCCAGTCTGCATCACCTTCAGTCGTTTGTCTCTCCTCTCCAAGAACGATTAAACCTTGGTTTCTTAACTGAGGGAAAACTAGCTGCTATACTCATCACACCTTCCTCTTGGGGTTCCCAACGGGCTGGTCATTCATCACGCAACAAGCAACAAGTTTTCTGGTGCCGTTGCCGAGGAGGAAGTAGAAGACTTCTGCGAGGGGAGTTTTCACACGCACATCCTTTACTTTGTTATTGTTTTTCTTTACTTTATTTATTTTACCTGCATCGTTTTATATCAAAAACCCAAAAAAATTAGAATCCTTGGTAGTTGTTTTTACTTGTTTATTTTAGTTTTGCTGAAATTGCCAATCCTGAAAACACCAAGTTGTGTGACTTTACTAGCACGAACAATAGTGATTTTATCTGCACTCCTATTGCACCACCTGCTCCTGCTGCAAACTTTTATGAGATTAAGCCTGCTTTGTTGAACCTTGTTATGAAAGAGCAATTTTCTGGTGCTAGTCATTTGCTGTGTGAATGTTCTTGCGTGAATGTCTTCTGCTTGTAGCCTAGCATCGTGACGATTCCTCGGCTAGAATCCTTCCTTGGATAGAACCGTTGCCGTGCGAGTCCATAGATAGGGACTGCGATGGTCACTGACCTGCACAGACGCTTCGAGCGGGATCTTCCAGCCTCAGCGCGAAGGAAGCAATGCTTCTGCTGGCCGGCTCTGGGAAGGACGGACTAGTTCCGGCTCGGCGGGGTTGGAACGGAAACTGAGTCTTGTATCGGCTCGGGCGAGGGCCGGAGCCGGCACGTTTCCCTTCCCGGGCCTTCACATGTTCCTTGCTGCGGTTGGAGTAAATCTCCAAGTTTCTGGCTCTAGCCATTACTTTGCGAGTGTTAGGTTTAGATTTCGTTGCTCATTTGCTGATCATGTCGCAGCGCCAACTGATTGGACAGCCGGCGAGGTACTGGAGCCGGCCCACTTCTGAGGGCCAATTCCCTTTCCCCCTAGCCCCCGATTTTTGGGGTAGCTAGACTAACAGCTAGCTCGAAACTAACCTTCCATGTACGATGCGAACGTCAAGCGAGGCAGCTCTAGCTTCGAACCTCTTGGATGCGGCTTCCCAGCCCAAACATCGAGAGACTCTGACTATCAACCATTCGCTAGCTTTGCCTTTGTCCGGTTCCCTCAACTTTTTCCTTAATCTTCCCACCCTTCGGCCCTTCTACCCCCAACCGGCAGCCTGGTGCCGGTTGGTCTCCCTTGGGCCGGCAGCCGAATGCCGGCCTAGGGTGGGAGCGTGCCGCGGAGTGAGAAGTAGTACTTCGGTCTATCGGGCCCCCTACTTGTGCTAGCCAACGCTCAGTTAAAAGACACTGCCCCTGACATCTGGTTGAGCAATTTTTCTATCGTTTACGATTCTGCTCTGTGGCCTTCCTTTGTATGTGGCCTGCCGGCTCCTATCCGTCCGGCTGCGCAGAGCCGGAAGGCGGAGGTTGGGCTCGAGACCTTCTTCATATGTAGTACTCATCTGGCTGGCGTGAGATCGATCATTTTTCGGGGCTGCCGGCTGTGGCTCGGTGCCCGAAGCCAGCTGCCGGTCAAGTGAATAACGCAGGAAGCAAAACATACACGAAGTGTTTTCCTCAGAGCCGGTCGTAACTAGCAGCTCCATTTTCCTTTATTCATTGACACGTTTTTTGGGGTACAAGCTTTTGCCTTAGCAGAAGAAAGGTCTTAGGAGACTGACATTCCAGGGACGCTCCGTCTCCTTATCAGAGTTATCTGCCTTGTTCTTTCTGAGCTCTTGTGCGTCGATGAGGTAATATGCCCCATTGCCCAGCACCCGGCTGGCAATGAACGGTCCCTCCCAGGGAGGAGATAGCTTGTGCATGCCCTTAGTGCTTTGGACCAGCCGGAGTACGAGATCTCCTTCGCAAAACGCGGGCGGGCGAATTTTCCGGCTGTGGTATCGTCGCAGCTGCTGCTGATAGAGCGCTGATCTGGCCAGAGCCTATTCTCGTGCCTCCTCGAGGAGGTCGACGCCATCTTCGTGAGCTTCTTTTGCTTGCTTCTCTGTGTACTGGACAATTCTGGGCGCGTCGAACTCGATGTCCATGGGCAACACCGCTTCTGCTCCGTAGACCAGGAAGATAGGTGTGAAGCCAACTGAACGATTTGGAGTGGTGCGCAGGCTCCAGAGCACTGAGGGTAGCTCCTCGACCCAACAGCCGGCTGAGCGTTCGAGAGGCTCGACCAGTCTTGGTTTGATGCCGGCCAGGATTAGCCCATTTGCCTTCTCCACTTGCCCATTTGTCTGAGGGTGCGCCACTAACGCTGAGTTCAGCCGGATGCCTTTCTGGCCACAGTAATCAGCAAAGACTCCCTTCGCGAAGTTTGTCCCGTTGTCGGTGATGATGCTGTGGGGAACTCCATATCTTATGATGATCTCATTGAAGAACTTGATTGTGGACGAGCCATCGAGTTTTTTGATTGGCTTGGCCTCAATCCACTTGGTGAACTTGTCCACAGCAACCAACAGATGCGTCAAGCCCCCGGGTGCGGTCTTGAATGGCCCTACCATGTCCAGGCCCCAAACTGCGAACGGCCAGGTGAGCGGGATGGTCTTGAGGGCTGCCGCTGGAGTGTTTCTATGCTTGGAGAAGCGCTGGCAGCCGTTGCACTGTTTCACCAGTTGCTCTGCATTCTGCTTGGCTGTTGGCCAGTAGAAACCATGGCGGAAGGCTTTGGCCACCAAGGCTCTGGAAGATGCGTGATGCCCGCACTCCCCTTGGTGTATCTCTCTTAGCAGCTCTATCCCTTCTTCCGGCTCAATGCACTTCTGGAAGATGCCTGACACGCTGCGCTTGTACAACTCGTTGTTGATGATGGTGTACGCCCCTGCTCGATGTTGAATTCGCCTAGCCTCCACTTCGTCCTGCGGCAAGTCCCCAGTGATGAGGTAGTTGGAGAATGGCTCTGCCCAGGAAGGTATCTCCTGTATGTGGAAGACACTGGCAATCAGGGGATCCGCAGCCCCCGGGTCCGTCGTTGTGCCGGCCTCGTCTGATTGTCCAGCTGGGGGAGCGGGCATGGAGCCGGCAGTCCCCGTGTCTGGTGGTGGCACCTGAGCCGGGGCAGGGTCTCCAGGTACGTAGATGGATAGAGATTTCGGTGAGGGCTTGATGGACGGCTTGCAGATGATCTCCAGCGACACCCCGGCTGGGATATCCTGCCTGGTGGAGCCAATCTTGGATAGCCGGTCCGCCTCGTCATTGTTTGCTCTGGGGACGTGATGGAACTCGCAGCCCTCGAAGAATCCGCTGAGCTGCTGCATGTAGAAGCGGTAGGAGGCCATGTTGGCGTCCCTGGCATCCCAATCCCCTGAGACCTGGTGCGTCACCAGGTCAGAGTCTCGAAAGCAGAGGATCCTCCTGATGCCAATCTGCTTGGCCATCTTGAGCCCATGCACCAGGGCTTCGTACTCGGCGACATTGTTCGATGCACGGAAGTGCATCTGCAGCACATACTGTAGCTTGTCTCCCTTGGGAGAGGTGAGGATGACGCTGGCCCCCAAGCCCCCAAGCAACTTGGAGCCATCGAAGTGCATGCGCCAGTGGGTGGAGTCCGGAGCCGGCGGCAGGTACTGGTGCTCTCCCCAGTCGGCGAAGAAGTCCGCTATGATCTGCGACTTGATTGTCATCCTAGGCTTATACTGAATGGTATGAGCTGCAAGCTCAATCGCCCATTTGGCCACTCTGCCTGACACATCCTTGCACCCAATGATCTCCGAGAGTGGAGTGGTGCTCACCACCATGATAGGATGCTCCTCAAAGTAGTGCTTCAGCTTCTTGGCCGCCATGTACACGCCGTATGCGACCTTCTGGTAGTGCGGGTAGTTTTGCTTGGAGAGAGTGAGCACCTCACTCAGGTAGTACACCGGGCACTGCACTGGCAGCTCCTTGCCTTCCTCGGTGTGCTCCACCATGATCACAATGCTGATGACGCGTGGGGTAGCTGCGATGTAGAGCAGCATTGGCTCTCGCGGAGCCGGCGCAGCCAAGATCGGTGCGGTAGACAAGGCTCGCTTGAGGTCATTGAAGGCATCGTCAGCGCGCTGAGACCAAACGAAGTGGTCTGTCTTCTTCATCAGCTGGTACAGCGGCATGGCCTTCTCCCCGAGCCGGCTGATGAACCGGCTGAGCGAGGCCAAGCAACCAGCAAACTTCTGCACGTCTCTGAGCTGGTTGGGTTTCTCCAGGGCCTCGATGGCTTTTATCTTCGAGGGGTTAGCCTCGATCCCTCGCTGGGAAACAATATAACCTAGGAGTTGTCTAGCCGGCGCACCAAAGGTGCACTTCTCTGGGTTGATCTTCATGCGATGGCGCCACAGGTTGGCAAAAGTCTCCTTGAGGTCGTCCAGGAGCATACCGCTCTGCTTGGTCTTCACCACCACATCGTCCACATAAGCGTGCACGTTCCTCCCAATCTGCCCTCGCAGACAGCGCTGCATGGTTTGCTGGTAAGTAGCTCTAGCGTTCTTCAGGCCGAACGGCATGGTAACATAGCAGTAGGCTCCATATGGGGTGATGAAGGACGTCTTGATCTGATGCGGCTGGAAGAGCGGGATCTGGTGATAGCCTGAATAGGCGTCTAGGAAGGACAGCAGGTCACAACCGGCTGTGGAGTCGATCACCTGGTCAATCCGTGGCAGTGCGAAAGGATCCTTGGGGCAAGCCTTGTTGAGGCTGGTGTAGTCGATACACATTCGCCAAGTGTTATTCTTCTTCAGAACCAAGACTGGGTTCGCGAGCCAGTCAGGGTAAAATACCTCCATGATAAAGCCAGCTGCAAGGAGCCAGGCAATCTCCTCGCCAATTGCTTTCCTCTTTTCTTCTGCAAAATGCCGCAGCGGCTGCTTGACTGGCTTGGCATCCGGCTGGACGTTGAGTGCGTGCTCAGCTAGCTCCCTCGGCACACCTGGCATGTCCTTTGGAGACCATGCAAAGATGTCCCGATTCTCACGGAGGAAGCTGGTGAGCTCGCTTTCCTATTTGGCAGACAAGCCGGTGCCGATGATGACATACTTGGTGGGATCACGCTCATCCAGCAGGATCTTCTTGGTGTCATTGGCCGGCTTGAACTACTCCATCGGCGACTGGCGAACCGGCACATCTTGCTGGGTCAGCTCCACACGGTGTAGAAGCTGTCGCTTTTCCTCGGCGACGACCAGCACTTCTGCTAGCTGCGAGCTCTCCTTTGCGCAGGCCAGGGACTTCTTGAAGCTTCCCAAGACCGTGATCACACCTCTGGGTCCTAGGAGCTACATCTTCAAATAGGCGTAATGCGGGACAGCCATGAACTTGGCCAGGGCTGGAGGCCTAGCAACACGTGGTAGGGACTGCTGATGTCCACCACCTCGAACCAGATGGGCTCGCGGCGGCTATTCCCCTTCTTTCCGAAGAGAACCTCCAGCTGCACCTTGCCCAAAGGGGTGCAAGAATGCCCAGGCACGATGCCATGGAAGGTGAGCCGGCTCGGTTTCAGCTGAGCAAGCGGGATGCCCAACTTCTCCAGAGAGCTTCGGTAAAGAAGGTTTATACTACTACCGCCGTCGATGAGCACGCGGGAGAACCGACACATGTGCGTATCGGAACACACAACAGGATCCAAGACCAGAACGTACTCTCCAGGGCTGGGCATCAGCCTCGGATGGTCCTCGCGCCCCCAGGTAATGGCCGCCTCGGACCAATGCATGAACTGGGGTTCTGCAGGCATCACAGCGTTCACCTCTGCCTCATGCCAAAGGTCATTCCTTTTGTCCTTGCCGGGGGTGGTAAAGATGTGAAACTGCGAAACATCCGTCGGGAAGTCATCATCTTGATCCGGCTCGCCTCCAGCCGGGTCGCGCTGTTGGTCCTCCTGACCTCCTGCCGGTTGCACTTGCGACGTACCAGGGATCTGCCGAGCGCACTGCTCCAGCTCTCTCATGAAACGGCACTGACGCGTGGAGTGGGTCGCTTCCCTGCCCGGGGAGGTGTGGAATTTACACGGCTGATCGAGTGCAGCATCGACGGTGTACTTGCCCTCTTTGCGCCCATGACCGCTACCGGCAGCCCCCGGGCCTCCTTGGTCAGAAGCCGCTCGCTTTGAGCTAGCAGATCCTCTGGGGAACGTCTCAGCGTGGTCAAGCCACAGGTGGATGTGCAACGCCGATGGGCGAGCCTGGGACTCCGACCCTGGTGCTGACTCCGGGATCAGGCGTGGCCTTCTTGCTCCGCCGCCTTGCTGGGCGCGACGGCCTTGGGCGTTGCCGCTCGGAGCACGGCCGCCCTGTCCGCGCCCTCCGCGGCCTCGGATTGCCGATGGCGACCGCTGTATCTGGCCGGGGACGATGGTGGCGAAGCTGCGCCGCAGGTCACGGGCGAGCTTGGTCGGTGCATCTCCACGCACGTTGTAGAACTCGCTGAGCGTGGTGCTCGTGCGGCACCGGTTGGCCTCGTCCTCAGCCACCTTGCTGAGGAGGACGAGACACGTCTGCTCCAGGGCCTCGGCGACCCAGGCGGGATCGATGACGCGGCCGAGGGGAGCGTGCAGGTCCACCACGGAGACGTCCGGGGCGTCCTGCTCTGGGAATGGAGCATCTTGCTCCTGTGGAAGAAGGCGTTCGGGCAACGGGCACTCGGGGCGCGGTGAGTCGCCGCCCTCATCTTCTCCCAGGGCCATCACCTCGACCATGGCACCAAGATTGCTTCTTTCACCGCAGCTCAAGCCTCCGTTGCAGAGAGAGTCGAAGACGTCGGTGACCTCCTCCAGGAAGGGCTTGGTGACGTAGAAGCGGTGGCTGCCGACGTCGAGGAAGGAGCCGCTGTTGCCGAAGCTGTTCTTGAAGTGGGCCAAGTTGTCACTGACGCAGTCGAAGGTGCCGAACCTCTATACGAGGCCGGAGGCGACCTTCTCGCCGGAGGGTCCCGGCCGGAACTTGACTCCGCTCGCCGCCGCGCTTTGTCGGGGGGATGACCCCCGGTAGGGTCAAGAGACTAGAAAGATGCAAGGACTATGGTTGACTTTATGCCGGTTGACCAAGGAAGGGACTGGCCGGAATATAAGAGCATCGGCCAATCCGGCATATTTGTATATCCCGGCTGGTGTCCGGATATGTCGGTATAACCGGGATACTTATTGTGGAGTGCCGGCATATGCATATATATGCCGGCCTAACTTGTATGTTATTTCGTGCAGGAGCAGGGTGCCGGATTACCCGACCTTCATAGGTCGATGGTCCGGCATATAGGTCCGGGATATGGCCAACGGTCATATCCGGGATACATAAGTCAGCTAAGGTGTCCAATCCCTACAATCAAGGAGGAAGACATCCAAGCATGGAAGCAGTGTATGGTGGCAGGGTGCACAGTGGAGGTCTACCTACCCTCACTGTGCACAAGTACAGCCCTTACCTCACAGAGGTAAGGTCACAGTTCAAGAGGTACAAGGTACAGGGGTGTGGAGTCCCATCGAGAGCAATCAGGGAGAAAGTCCTGTTTGGGGTGTAGTTCGTGTCTTCTGGTCTCTTGTGACCGTTGTAACCCTGGCCACCACTATATAAGGTGGCATAGGGAGCCCTGGTAAAGGGTTGGTCACTCTGTGTTCCTACACTTAGAAGTTGATCTTCCTCCTCTAGCAGAGAGCTTGGAAGCACCATTGTTGTATACTCCATCGATCCAAATACATAAACCAGTAGAGCAGGAGTAGGGGTGTTATCTCCTTACGAGAGCCCCGAACCTGGGTAGATCAGTGTTCCTTTCTGTCGTGCTCATTAGCTCGTTCCCCTCTCCCGAATCCTCCAGCATCTAGTTCGGCCCCCATTTAAGCCATCCTATGGCATATGTTGTTTCACCACGACGACATTTGGCGCCCACCGTGGGGCAGATCGATATGCTGGGCGGAGTGTTTATTCGGACGGGGTCTGTGATAGCAGTTCGGGAGTGTGCGTGGTCTCTGGCCTCGTCCAGAGGCTAGGCTCGCTCAGCTTCATCAGTGACAACGCCGGGTGTCTCGGCGGCCGGCCGTTCCCCAGGGATGGCCGGATCATGTCTTTCGGTTCCCACGAGGTGTACGTGGGGACTGAGAGAGTCTGCAGGGAAAAGGTGTTGGTGGTGGCGGATCCTCCGTCGCATCGGCTGGCTCACGCTGGGCGTAGCGCTCGCTCAGTAGAGTCGGCCGAAGTAATGATGGCCGGCACATCAGTGCCGCCGGCAGATGGTGCCGGCAAGGCAGCAGCAGCAGCAGGAGATGCTCCCCCGGAGCCGCCGAAGGCCAAGAGGTCGGCACGTCCTCCGTTGGAGCATGTCGAGAACCTGGCCGGCACTTCCGCTGTGCCGACAAAAGGTCAGGTGCTTCTTCCCGTCATCGAGCGGCTTCTCGAGCCGGTGCGATCCGGCGATGATCCGGAGCAGGCAAGGGAGGTCCTGGAGGGATCTCGCCAGGCCCTCATCGACGAGGCCCTGGCCATGCACCAGGAGCGCGAACGGTTTAACCGGCAACTCCGTGAGTATGAGGCAGCACATGGTTTTACTCCTGTGGTAACCCGGCCTAGCCGGATAGATGAGATTAGAACTAGAGGTAGAGATCTTAACACTGAGCTAGGTAAAGATGCTAGAGCTAAAAGTCATACTGCAACTAGTACTGTGCCGAAGGTAATTTATAGCTCGCCAGTAAAGAACCTTAGAGCAGAAGCAGAGGTAGCTAAGGACTTATCTAATTTGTCCGGTGAAGCACTGCATGAGCAGCAAGCCCAGCTTAACCATCTTTTGTCTGAAGCTACTAAGCAGCAGGAGGCCTTTAAGAAGGCAAACCCAGGTGCCTGGGGCATTCCAGTACATTGCGTCGGTAGGAGGTGCCGGCGCAAGGTCGAGGGGCGAAGCTTCGTCCCCGCATCCAAGCGCCCGGTGTGCCGGAAGTGTGACCTCTGGCCGCCGGGATAAGCAGATCCAAGTGTATGATTCGGCAATGGCCGGAAAGCAGGCAATAGTTCAGAAGAGTGCCGGCCAAGCTGACAAGTATGTCGGCGGCAAGAATGCTGGTCAGAATGTGCCGGCTGGGCATGGGGCAGTGTCCGCCGGTGGTGGCCGGAGTAACAGTGCAGTCCGGCGTCAACAGCGGGGCGCCGGAGGTGCAGCGCAGCAACAAGGTACAGGTCAACCGGGACATCGGGAAGATGATGGCAATTCCGCCCTTGTCAGGGCGGGATATCAGTAGCAGCACCAGCAAGGCCGGCACTAGTGAACAGTATCAGCCGGAGCAGCAGCAGGAGAAAGTGATCGCGGGCCCAATTGCATCTCGGCTAGGACCTCGGTCCTTAGCAGCAAGTGACGCGCGCTTCAAGCTGGACAGGATTCACCAATCGGAGTTGGTGGAAAGGCAAGGAGCTCCGGGTCCTATGTGCTTTGGACCCCAGGATTATGGGTGAGCCGGTACCTTACTACTTCCAGCTCGCGCGTGGCGCGAGGACATATAACGGCAGTACAAAGCCGGAAGATTGGTTGGAGGATTACTCCACCGCAGTGAACATTGCCGGAGGAAACCTTAGATGGGCGGTACGATATGTACCGCAAATGCTAGAAGGACCAGCCAGGATATGGCTGAACAATCTGCCGGCCGGAAGTATCAACGGCTGGGTTGATTTCGAGGAGCAGTTTGTGTCAAACTTCACCAGCACATATAAGAGGCCGAACCGTCCTCAGCAGCTGGCTAACTGCCGGCAAGGAGTGAATGAGACCGACCGTGACTACCTGACCAGGTGGTGCACATTGCGCAATTCCTGCGAAGGAGTTGTGGAGTAGCAGGCCATCATGTGGTTCGCTCATGGGTGCCGGCATGGCACCATGTTGTGGCAAAATCTTCAGAGGGAAATGCCGGCCACGTTGGCCGAAACAATCAAGATTGCCGATAGTTATGCTCTGGGAGACCCCATGCAGCCCACCCTTGATTCACAAGGACAGGGGCAGACTCAGGGGAACACCATCAGCGCTGGGAGACCAGGGCAATACTATCGCTCTGACAACCGGAACAAAAGAAGAGATGAAAGGCCGGATTACCGGTATGGAGCGGCACAAGTAGCTGCTGTGGAGGAAGAGCAAGAGGGCGCCGGCAGTAGCCAGCGTACGAGATATGAGGGCAATCAGCAGCCGCAGCAGCAAGCGCAGCCCTTCCAGAAGAAGAATGTCTGGATCAACAAGAATGCCGGCGGAGCCGCCGGACAGAAGAAGCAGTGGCCGAAGTATACAGTGGGTTTGGCCATGGACAAACCTTGTGTGTTTCACACATTCCAGCCGGGTAAGCCGGCGAATCATTTGACCAGAAACTGTTCATGGCTGGACGACATATTAGCAGGTCGTGCAGGTCCCTGGGGACTGGCTAGACCACCTGTCTCGGCAGCCCCATCGCCGTTGACAGGTGCCAACACAATTGCAGTCCTGCCCATGCCGGTTAATCCTGGGAATCAGAGCAATGCCGGAAATGCCGGCGTAAATCAAGTAGATCAGAGCTATAACCCGGAACACTATGCCGGAGGCCCAGCAACAGGCCGGAATGAGTACAAGGAGCATGATCAGAGCTACATGGTCTTTGAGACCAAAAGAACAGACAAGCAGAGCTTGTACCGGCGGTGTTTGGAGGTAAATGCCGTTATGTCGGCAGTACCGAAGCTAATGTACTGGTCTGACCAGGCCATTGGCTGGGACAGGGCAGATCATCCCAGGATCAGGCCGAACCCCGGCGGGTATGCTCTGGTGATGGATCCGACATTCGTCGGGCCGGCTAATAACGTGAGGTTCAGCAAGGTCCTCATTGACAATGGTAGCAGCATCAACATCATGTACCGAGATACGATGCAGAAGCTGGGCATCAAGGAGAATATGCTGGAGCCAAGCAAGACCACATTCCACGGCATTGTGCCGGGACTTTCGTGTGCGCCGATGGGCAAGATCCGGATGGATGTCATGTTTGGCAGCCGGGATAACTGCAGGGTGGAGAACCTCATGTTTGAGGTGGTTGATCTGGAAAGCCCCTACCATGCTTTGCTTGGGAGGCCGGCACTGGCAAAGTTCATGGCCTCTATGCATGTTGCGTACCTGAAGATGAAAATGTCGGGGCCCAAGGGAGTGATCACCATCATTGGTGATTATAAGCGCTCCATAGCGTGTGCAACAGCCGGGTCTAACCTGGCCGAAACTCTGATCATTGCAGAGGAAAGGAAGAGGCTCAAGCGAGCAGTGGAAATTGCTGAGACGGTCGTGGCCGGCAAATCTATGCCGGGCATGGCAAATCCCGGTGGCAGTGCTTCTTTCCAAGTGGGCAAGGAAGTCAAAAAGGTGCCTCTGGATGAAGTTTTCCCGGAGCGCCATGCCCTCATCGGGGCAGGTTTGGACCCCAAATAGGAAGTCGAGCTCATCAGCTTCCTCCGTGAGAATCGGGATATCTTTGCATGGTCTACTTCGGACTTGCAAGGTGTGCCGAGGGAGCTGGCTGAGCACGCATTGCATGTGAGACCAGATGCTAAGCCGGTGAAGCAACCGCTCCGGCGGAATGCAGGTGACAGAAGGAAAGCCATTTGGGACGAAGTGGCTAGGCTCCTAACCTCCGGCTTTATCAAAGAAGTGCTTCATCCGGATTGGGTGTCTAATCCGGTTTTGGTGGAAAAGAAGACGGAGGAGCCCGCCATAGTGAAAATATGGCGGATGTGTGTTGATTACACCAACTTGAACAAGGCATGCCCTAAAGATCCATTCCCGCTCCCTCGGATCGATCAAGTGATTGATTCCACAGCTGGATGTGAACTCCTGTCATTTGTAGATGCCTATTCTGGTTTCCACCAGATCCCTTTGTATGAGCCAGATCAAATAAAGACATCCTTTATTACCCCGTACGGGGCTTATTGCTATCTCACTATGCCGTTCGGTTTAAGAAATGCCGGCGCAACTTACCAAAGGTGCATGCAAAAGTGTTTGCACGATCAGATAGATAAAAATGTGCAGGTATATGTCGACGATGTCGTCATAAAGACCAAGGAGAGCGAGACTCTCGTAGATGATCTCCGGGAAACCTTTGCAAACTTGAGGAGATTCCGGATGAAGTTAAATCCGGCTAAATGTACCTTCGGTGTGCCGGTAGGCAAATTGCTCGGTTTCCTGGTTTCCAGCCGGGGTATTGAGGTAAATCCCAGCAAGATTCGTGCTATAGAAAGAATGAAGCCGCCGACAGATTTGAAGGAAGTTCAGAAGTTCGCAGGGTGCCTCGCATCCCTGAGCCGTTTCATAAGCCGGCTAGGCGAGAAAGCTTTGCTGTTATATCAGTTGATGAAGAAGTCCGACACATTTGTCTGGACAACGCAAGTAGATGCAGCTTTCAAGGAATTGAAACAGATGTTGTCAACAGCGCCGGTATTAGCGTCTCCGATGCCCCGTGAGCCGATGTTGCTCTGTATAGCGGCAACCAACAGGGTTGTCAGCGCTGTGGTGGTAGTAGAGCGAGAGGAAGGAGGCAAAACCGTGCAGCGGCCGGTATATTATCTGAGTGAAGTCCTCTCCACCTCAAAGCAAAACTACCCCCACTATCAGAAGATGACTTATGGTGTCTATATGGCGGCCAAGAAGCTCAAGCATTATTTCCAAGAGCATCCAATCCGGGTGGTGGTCGAGGCTCCTATCTCGGAAATCATAAGTAACAAAGACGCCAGTGGCAGAATAGCCAAGTGGGCGATAGAGTTGTCGCCATATACTCCACAATATGATAAGAGGGATACAATCAAGTCCCAGGTGTTGGCTGACTTCTTCATGGACTGGGCCGAGATACAATATGAGCCACCATTGCCAGATGCAAATTATTGGAGGATGCATTTCGATGGGTCCAAGACAATACATGGCCTGGGTGCCGGCAAAGTTCTCAGTTCACCAAAGAATGACCAATTGAGATATGTCCTGCAGATTCATTTTGCAGCATCAAATAATGTGGCGGAATATGAGGCACTTGTGCATGGCCTGAAAGTGTCTAAGGACATAGGAATTCGCCGAATTATGTGTTTCGGTGATTCCGACTTAGTGATTCAGCAGTGTTCCGGAATATGGGATGCTCATGATGCAAACATGGGATCCTACCGTTTCCTGGTACAGCAGTTGAGCGGTTACTTCGAAGGTTGTGAGTTCCGGCATGTTCTCCGGGCTCAGAACGATGCAGCCGATGCATTGTCCAAGCTGGGATCATCCAGAGATTCAATCCCGCCCGGCATTTCGTTGGAGCATCTGAGAAAGCCGTCAATCAAGCCCTCGCCGGAGTCATCTTCCATTTATGTCCCGCCGAGTCCGGAGGATGCAGTTCCAATGGAGATAGATGCCGGAGCCAGGTCAGATAACCCGGGGACTGATTCCTCAGTCCCGGGGACTGGGCCGACATATGCGGTGAGTGCAGTATTCCGGAGCAGAGCTAAGGGCAAGGGTAAAATGTACCAAGAGGTTGTGCCGGCATACCCGGGGACTGCTCCGGTATACCCGGGGACTGATCCCTCAGTCTCGGGGACTTCGCAGCCCATGGAAATCGATTATGTGTCGGTCGAAATAATGGAGATAGATCAGGCAGTGTTCACTGTCAGGGAAGTGCCCTCATGGGCACGTCCAATTATGGATTTCCTGATAAATGGCCAAGCGCCGGTGGATGAAAATGAAGCCCGCCGGGTTATAAGGAGGTCCAAAGGTTATACCATCATAAACAAGGAAATGTACAAAAGAAGTGTCACCGGAGTATTGCAGAGATGTGTCGAATCTGCGGAAGGCCTGGAGATGCTCCGGGAAATTCATCAGGGGGAGTGTGGTCACCACGCTTCATCCAGAGCATTGGTGGCAAAGGTATTCCGACATGGGTTTTATTGGCCGACGGCACTACAAGAAGCAGAAGACTTGGTCCGAAATGCAATGGGTGTCAGAGATATGCCCATCAGATTCATCAACCGGCATCTGCCTTGAAGACTATCCCGATAACCTGGCCCTTTGCTGTTTGGGGCCTGGATATGGTCGGGGCTTTTAAGCCGGCCAGAGGAAAAATGACCCATATCCTGGTCATGGTGGACAAGTTCACCAAATGGATTGAAGTGAAGCCCATAAGCAAGTGTGATGGTCACACAGCAGTGAAATTCTTGAAAGATATAATCTTGAGATATGGTGTTCCCCATGGCATCATCACTGACAATGGGTCGAACTTTGCCCAAGGACCATTTGCCAGATTTTGTGAGGAAGTGGGAATCCGGCTGGACATAGCGTCGGTCGCTCACCCTTGTGCCAATGGCCAAGTAGAGAGGTCAAATGGACTAGTGTTGTCCGGCATAAAACCCCGGCTGATGGAGCCACTGGAGAAAACTCCGGGATGTTGGCTAGATGAATTGCCAGCAGTGCTTTGGAGTTTAAGGACAACTCCGAATAGGTCAACAGGCTACACACCATTTTTCCTGGTGTATGGAGCAGAAGCTGTGCTTCCAACAGATGTAATACATGATGCACCAAGAGTAGTGCTATATACTGAGGAAGAGGCTAAAGAAGCCAGGGAAAATGATGTGGATCTGCTGGAAGAAGCAAGAGAAGTAACACTGTCTAGAACAGCAATATATCAGCAGAACCTCAGACGCTATCATGCGCAGAAGGTAAATCCAAGGAGATTCCAAGAGGGAGATCTAATACTCCGGCTAAGGCAAGGAACAGAAGGCCGGCATAAGTTAACTCCTCCATGGGAGGGGCCATTCATTGTGAGCAGAGCTCTGCACAATGATGCCTATTATCTTATAGATGCGCAGGCCCCCAAGAAGGACAAGGCGGACAGGTCCGGAGAAGAAACCAAGAGACCATGGAACATAGCTCTACTCCGGCCCTTTTACTCCTAAGCAGCACAATGTATGTATTTCCATATTTTTGCTTTGTGTGCCGGCGCTTTATGCCGGCCCAAGACTAATGAATGAAGTGTCGGCATCCCGAAGAGATCGGGCACTGCCTCCGAGATATATAGTTGCCTATCTTTCATTTTATTTATATGCCGGCTGGCTTGATTTGAATGTTTCCTATGTCGGCCTAGTAATGTGTCGCCAACAAAGGCCGCTCTTCGACTCAGCTGCTGTCCGAAACCCGGCTTCATGGCTAGCAAGAGTAGATGCCGGAAATTGTCTACACATGGAAAACGGCTAAGGAAATAAATAGCAAGCGAACCGACATTTATGTTAAAGCTAAAAATGAAACTTGAAATGTCGGATGATTTGAAGTCTAAGTTTCAAAGTTAAAGTACTGTATGTTCGATGAAGCAACCTTGAGACTCATACGTCGAAAGCCAAATAAGGTAGACAAGTAGCCAAGGTTGTGAAATTGAGGAAACAGGAAAACAAACTCGGTGACTTAGCCAAACATGATCCGGCATTGATAACAAGCAAACCGAGATAAAACTTGTTCAGGTAGCAAACCAAAGGAAATTAAACGTATATATTACAACTGCACCCGGCATTCCGGGGATCTGATAAAACTTAAAGTTTTTGTGCTGCAAAGTCAAAGAGCAGGGGCAGAAGCAGAGAAACTTAGCATATCAGTTAACGTTGAAGATTCTATCAAGTGATCACTCTTTGGAAGACCCGGCACAGGTGCTGCGCACCTATCCCGGCCCTCGATGACTAGGATTTGAAGCTCGGATTGAGCTTATATCTCGGTCAAGAGGATTTGAAAAATAATTAAAGGTGAAATAGGTAAAGACCCGGCACAGGTGCTGCGCACCTATCCCGGCTCTCGGTGACTAGGATTTGAAGCTCGGATCGAGCTCATATGTCGGCAGTTAATTCGAGAACAGATAACTACAAGAGTATTGGAAAATCCCGGATGTCCGTATCCTAGACAGCCGACATTTTCGGGGACTGGGGATATGTGTATAGGTAGAGAAGACTTACGTTGGTGGCATCGGCCAATTGGTGAAGTCTTTGCTGGAGGCTGAGGAGCTCGCAGGCAATCGGAAGGGGCTTCGCGGCCAGGATGTCTGAGGGATTGCCAGTGGCCGAGGCTTCGGCCATCTTCTTGCTCCTAGAATCCGATGTGTCCATGTTGCCGGCGTCATTCCACCTGGCACAGTGCTCCTTGAGAGACCCAAGGCTCTGATCACTTTTCGTCACCAGGGGGACGATGCCCTCAAGTTCTGGCATGTCGAAGAAGTTGCGCCGGTAGCCAGGCCGGGTTGCTGCCCTGCCAAGATGCAGGGCCAGGGCAGAGCTGGTCCGGGATGCCGCTTTAGAAGGAGCAGTGGCGGCGGCTGGTGTGCCGGACTTGGTCGGATGAAACTTGAGAGTCCCGGACTTGACCGGGGCAGTGGTCTTGGCCGGGGCAGAGGTCCTGGTCGGGGCAGCAGGCTTGGCCGGGGCAGGAGCCTTCTCAGAGGATGGAGTCTTGGGGGCAGGTTGTTCCGGCGCGGCCGGTGCAGCTTGGCCAGCAGAGGCAGGTTCCGGAATAGTCCAGACTTCTGGTACGGCCGGGCCTTTTCCTTTGTCATCTATGCCGGCGCTCTTGTTGCTTGCGCCGGCATCTTCAGTTGTGCCGGCGTCGCTGGTGGGCGCGCCGGAGTCTGGGGCTTCTTGGTGGGCTCCGGTGTCCATGTGGACATCAGAAGCCGAAGGTTCCTGTTGAGCCCCCGAGTCCATGTGAACGTCGGGGGCAGAGATATCTTGTTCCGGCGGAGGAACGTCCTTCACCGGGGAGGTGGTCTTGTCAGGCACAGGCGAAGATGTCGGCGCCGGTGAGGTAGTGTGGCTTGCTGAAGGTATGTCGGGGGTGGCAGCGGCCGCCGGCTTTTCAATGTTGGGGCTAGCACTTGTGCTCGAAGCATGTTCCGGCGCAAGAGGAGCCCTGAAAGAGAGAAAATGCTAAGTTAGTAATCAAAGCAAGAGATATGTCGGAGGCAATACAAGGAAAAGAAACTTACCCCGCGGCAACAGGTCTCTGTTTCTTCGGAATAGGCACGCCAACCTTCTGCCTCTTCTGTTGCTGAGGTGTGTCGGGTTGGGGCTTCACGTCTCGCTTCCGGCCGGAACGTCCACCGGTGGAAGGAGGTCCCTGGTTCAGAGGGGCGGCGTCGACAACCATGTCGTCCGGGATAGCTGAGGACGGCATTGGAAAGGCGTAAGCAACAGGTGTTTCTGGAAAAGCATAAGCAAGAGGTGTCGGGCAGATAAACGTCTGGCAGTCTTCATTGGAGTCATCGTCACTCCGGTCTTGAGTGAAATGCCGGGATGAAGAGGCCTTACCCGCGGCAGAGGCAGCACGGGTGTTCCGGGGCAGCTTGTCCCAATGATCCGGATCTTCAACATCCGCAGCAGTGCGGTCTGCCGCGATCTGGATCCGGGAGTTCTCCATGGCCTGGAAGCTGAACTTCTGCGAGAGGCAAAGACAAGGGGTCAGAATCAAGAAATATGCCGGTGCAATAAGTATGCCGGATCAAGCATGATAAGTATCGGAAAATAGAAGTGTGCGGCCTAAGTATATATATGCCGGACAAGAAAGTATGTATCGGCCAAAGGATTTACCATTGGGGCGGGCCGATCCCGGCTATATGGTTCAAGTCCCCAGGCAAAGGTGGCCTAAGAGGACTTGCAGACGTCCTTGATCCGCCGCAGAATGTCGGCCGGAGTCAGCTCGTGTGTGGAATGCCGGGTGGGGTCCATGGGTCCACTCATCTGGCAGATTTTGTGTGACCGGCGCTGCAGAGGAGAGACGCGCCGGCTGATAAAGCATGCCACTAGATCATTGGGGGTAAGGCCGGCATCCCGGAGCTCGCCCTTAACCCGGTGAAGCGCATTCACCGGCATCACCGAGTTCTTCGGGTTGTAGGTCCAATTCTTCATAGCCAAAGGTGGTTCGTCCACAAATGGCGGCAGGTTGAGCATATCCTCGTCGGTGGTGTTCTTGACATAGAAGAAGCTCTTCTGCCACTTCTTGCAAGATTCAAGCAGCTCCACCTTGGGGAAGTCCGAGCCCTTCCGGGACATGATGGTGGCCGCACCGCATAGGGTCATGGGGCGGTCCTTCTTCTCCTGGGCCGTCTCCGGCGGGTCATTCTTGCTCCGGGGCGGTTCTTGGACGACTTGCTTCCGCAGTTGGAAGTATTTCGCCCAGCCTTGGGTAAGGGGCTCTATGCCGGCATAGCCTTCGCAAAAGGCAGCAAAGGCGGAGAGGATCATCACGGAATTGGCCGGGATATGATGAGGTTGTAGATCGTAAGTGTCGAGGACGTCCCGGAAGAAGTCCGACGCCGGTAGGCCGAAACCCCGCTCGAAGTGGGCGATGAAGACGACGCGTTCGCCGGGTTCAGGTGCCGGCGCAGTCTCTCCCGCCGGTAGCCGGCATGCAACTCCCTCCGGCACTCTCCTGGTGGAGGTGACCCAAGATATGTCGGCCAGAGTGACCTCCGACCCCTCCCAGCCGGAGCGTCCTTGGGCCCGGGCCGAGTTATCCTCCTCCGAGGCCGAGGTACCCGTCATGCTTGAAGATGCCATCTTAATGGCCGGGACAGGGCGTGAGAGCCGGAGTCCCGTGATGTTAATCCTATCAAGGCCGGAGAAAAGAGGGAGGTTAGTCTCTCCGGCATACAGCTCTCACCAATGTTAGCAGAAATAGAAGATCTACCGAGGCAGTTAAAACCGGAAATAAATGTGGATATAATTACCACGGAAGAACAGCGGTGAACTACAAAGGGATATCACTGGCAATGCTAAATCGAGTCAAAGAGACATCAAGCAGAGAAACTACCACAGATTCAAGCTAGCAGGGCTATCGTGGTATAGCTACAGAGGGGCAGGAGGAACGAAGAACAAGAACAGAGAAAGAGGAACTCACCGAAGCTTGGCCGGCGGCGATGGAGCGGCGGCAAGCGTGCAGGGGAAGATTCGATCCCACAGCAATGTTGCAGAGAGAAGAGGCGGCGGCGGCATCATCGACGGGAACGTCGGACGTCGTCGAGCGTCGGCGCCGGCATGCAGAGGGGCGACGGCGGCGGCTTCCCTTCGCTGTCCCTCGGCTCGGTGGTGAAGCACAGGAGGCAGAGGTGTGGAGGAAGACGAAGGCTGTGTGGGGGTAAAAAGAGTAAGTTTACCCCACCCCCGTATTTATACCGAAGAGGCCAGGGTCGCGGGGATCATGGGAGTGTTCCACTACCACGACCGTTTCGGCGGTGAGTCGCCACATGGCGGCACGGAGTGGGGCGGCGGTTCCTGTAACCGTGCCACTAGGCAATGATGGCAGGGAGTAAATGCACTGTGAACCATCACATCGTGTGTGACCGTTCGAGATGACAGGACGGTTCCAAGTTTCGATGCAAACTGTCAGGCGTGGCTTCTCGAGGAAGTCTCATCTATATGCCGGCTTGGCTGCCCGGAGAATAAGTTCCGACCGGAATATCCTCAGGGCCGGCCGGATTAACTTTTGGAGAAGGAACAGTGGCCGGTATATGGGTGTATGTCCCGGCATATAATCTGATAGTCAGGATATAACGGAGAGCCGGGTTATAATGAGAAGAGGATATGTTGAACCTGCCAAGGCCCCTCAGTCAAGACTGGGGGACCTCGACAGCTTCGGGGACTAATGTCGGGGGGATGACCCCCGGTAGGGTCAAGAGACTAGAAAGATGCAAGGACTACGGTTGACTTTATGCCGGTTGACCAAGGAAGGGACTGGCCGGAATATAAGAGCATCGGCCAGTCCGGCATATTTGTATATCCCGGCTGGTGTCCGGATATGTCGGTATAACCGGGATACTTATTGTGGAGTGCCGGCATATGCATATATATGCCGGCCTAACTTGTATGTTATTTCGTGCAGGAGCAGGGTGCCGGATTACCCGACCTTCATAGGTCGATGGTCCGGCATATAGGTCCGGGATATGGCCAACGGTCATATCCGGGATACATAAGTCAGCTAAGGTGTCCAATCCCTACAATCAAGGAGGAAGACATCCAAGCATGGAAGCAGTGTATGGTGGCAGGGTGCACAGTGGAGGTCTACCTACCCTCACTGTGCACAAGTACAGCCCTTACCTCACAGAGGTAAGGTCACAGTTCAAGAGGTACAAGGTACAGGGGTGTGGAGTCCCATCGAGAGCAATCAGGGAGAAAGTCCTGTTTGGGGTGTAGTTCGTGTCTTCTGGTCTCTTGTGACCGTTGTAACCCTGGCCACCACTATATAAGGTGGCATAGGGAGCCCTGGTAAAGGGTTGGTCACTCTGTGTTCCTACACTTAGAAGTTGATCTTCCTCCTCTAGCAGAGAGCTTGGAAGCACCATTGTTGTATACTCCATCGATCCAAATACATAAACCAGTAGAGCAGGAGTAGGGGTGTTATCTCCTTACGAGAGCCCCGAACCTGGGTAGATCAGTGTTCCTTTCTGTCGTGCTCTTTAGCTCGTTCCCCTCTCCCGAATCCTCCAGCATCTAGTTCGGCCCCCATTTAAGCCATCCTATGGCATATGTTGTTTCACCACGATGACACGCTTTGCCCCATGGTGGGCGCCAACTGTCGTGGGAATTTAGAGATAGTAGCCATGGGGTGGCTTAACGAAGGGGCTCGACGGTGGTGACGATGGGTCCGGGTCGGGATTGTGCCAACGGAGACACCTCGGTTTACCCAGGTTCAGGGCCCTCCCGATTGGAGGTAAACCCCTACTTCCTGCCTGCTTCGTATTGACTAGACAGTATCGATTACAATGCTCCTCGAGCTGTTTGGGCTAGAGGAGGAAGAAGAAGATTGGATCTCCCTAGATTAAGGGTCCAGGCCCCCTTATATAGGCGGGGGCCTAGTTACAGGTTAGGTAATGACTCGGCCGGCTCCGGCTCCTCGGCGGCGGCGTCCTTGGCGTGATCTTCTGGCCCCGCTCTGACAAAGGCGCTTTATAAAGCGCCTTTCCCCCGGACCGGCATCTGGAAGGCATATCCCTTCTCTTTTGCCTCGGATCCTGTCGTGGGGAAGGGTCTTCGATCTCTGATTGGCTAAGGCCAGTCGTGGCGGGCGTCACTCCGTCCTTGGCCTCTGTCGCTCCTGTCGGGGCCGACCTACTTTCGGCCAGACAACCGTTGGGAAGCTTTGTCTTCATCGCCCGGCTCCGGTTCTCCTCGATGGGGTCGCCAGCCGGCTGCTGGCGCAGCCGGCCCTTCGGGCGGAGCCGGTCTTCTCGTGCTAACGCCATGGGGACTCCTGGGACGTGGGCCGGCATATTGCTCGGCCCGGGGTACGCCCTATAAGTCATCCCCACGATAGTCCACACTATTTTTAGGGGGGTGGCCAACAACCACTGTTCTGCTTTATGCAGGCACAGCGAAAGTTGGTCTCCTCCCTGTCAGGCATAGCGTGGGTGGTACGCGGTCTTCTGCCCTTCATCTTCTTGCTCTGCACGCAAACATTCTGAGCTGATGTGGACATGGTCCCTCTCCTCACCAGCGGAAGCTCGTGAGGAGGTCTTCTGGTCCTTAGCGGTTTTTGTCGTCGTTCTCCTCATGAGGCGCCTCCTCATGAGGGTCTTCTCCACCAGCTTCGGTCATCGTTTCATCCCTGTGCCGAAGCTGGGCCATTGAAGAGGCCCAGGAGTAGGTGGACTGGGATACCCCGGTATCCAGAACACCGACAATGCTTGCCTCCGGCACGATGAGTGAGTAGTCTACCTTGGACTATGGGTCCATAGCAGTAGCTAGATGGTTGTCTTCTCCACCATGTGCTTCATGTTTAGATCTCATGATCTGCCTTACATGATTGAGATCACCGTTATGTAATTCTACATGTTTGGTTTGTTAGGATCCGATGAATATTGGTGTTATAATTGAGTTGATGTACTGAAATTTATCTTATGTTATCTCTATGTTGTTTATGATCTTGCATGCTCTCCGTTGTTAGTAGCTATCTTGGCCGAGTAGTTGCTAGTGACTCCAAGAGGGGGTATTTATGCTCGATAGTGGGTTCATGCCTCTATTTAATCTGGGGGAGTGACAGAAACCTCTAAGGTTGTAGATGTGTTGTTGCTACTAGGGGGAAAACAACATTCATATGCTCGAGGGCATATGCTTTGTTTACATTACACACTTTGCTTAATGCAATTATCTATTGTTCGCAACTTAATACTTGTGGAGTTCTCGGATTGATTCGCCACAAGTGGATTATTAGTCATAGATGCAGTTGGATGGCGGTCTATGTATTTTGTTGTAATGCCCAGAGTAAATCTCATAGTGATCCTCTCATCATATGCACGTTGTCTTTATTCTATCAATTGCCCAACTGTAATTTGTTTACCCAGCATGTGTTATGTTATTTTATGGAGAGACACCACTAGTGAACTATGGACCCCGGTCCTATTTCCTTTATATTGTTATCACTTGTTTACTTTACTCGCACTGTTTACTTTACTCGCATATTACTATTGCTTTCGACTCGATACGCTCATACCCTTTGTTTCAAATAAACCGGCGAGATTGACAACCTCATCGTAAGTTGGGAACAATGTATTTGGTTGTGTTATGTGCAGGTTCTACGTTGCCACTCGCAAAGCAAAGCCTGGATGAGGCGCCCTATAAATTGTCCAAAGCTGTCAAGAAGCTAGTGGGCATCACCTTCAGTCGTATTTCGTCCTCCTACTGGATTGATAACCTTGGTTTCTTACTGAGGGAAAAACTTGCTGCTATATTCATCACACCTTGCTCTTGGGGTTTCCAACTGGCCGGTCATTTACTTCATTAATTACACACACCATCACCACGCCATCAACAAGTTTTTCTGGCGCCATTGCCGGGAAGGAAGAAGACTTCTGCAAGGGGAGTTTCGCACGCACATCCTTTACTTTGTTTTAAATTTTGCTTTACTTTATTTTTACTTGTTGCATCGTTTTATCAAAAACCCAAAAAAAATTGGAATCCTTGATAATTGTTTTTACTTGTCTGCTTATAGTTTTGCTAGAATGGCTACTCCTGAGAACACCAAGTTGTGTGATTTTACTAGCACTAATAATAGTGATTTTATCTGCACTCCTATTGCGCCACCTGCTCCTGCTGCAAATTTGTATGAAATTAAGCCTGCTTTATTGAACCTTGTTATGAAAGAGCAATTTTCTGGTGCTAGTACTGATGATGCTGCAACTCATCTCAACAATTTTGTTGAGCTATGTGAGATGCAGAAATATAAGGATGTTGAAAGTGATATTATTAAGCTTAAGTTGTTTCCTTTTTCTTTGAGAGGAAAAGCTAAGGATTGGTTGTTGTCTTTGCTTAAAAATAGTATTGATTCATGGACTAAGTGTAAGGATGCTTTTATTGGTAGATACTATTCTCCTGCTAAGATTATAGCTTTGCGTAGCAATATTATGAAGTTTAGTCAGTTTGATAATGAACATGTTGCTCAAGCTTGGGAAAGAATGAAATCTATGATAAAGAATTGTCCCACTCATGGACTGACTACTTGGATGATTGTCCAAACTTTTTATGCAGAACTGAATTTTTCTTCAAGGAACCTACTTGATTCAGCTGCTGGAGGCACTTTTATGTCCCTTACCTTGGGCGCCGCAACAAAGCTTCTCGATAATATGATGGTAAATTACTCCGAATGGCACACCGAGAGAGCTCCACAAGGTAAGAAGGTAAATTCTGTTGAGGAAACCTCTTCCTTGAGTGATAAGATTGATGCTATTATGCTTATGCTTTCAAATGATAGGACTCATGTTGATCCTAATAATGTTCCTTTAGCCTCTTTGGTTGCCCAAGAAGAGCGTGTTGATGTAAACTTCATTAGAAACAATAATTTTAACAACAATGCTTATAGGAACAATTTTGCTAGTAACAACTATAGGTCGTTTCCCTCTAATGGTGATAATGGCTATCTCGGTAGACCTAAAATGCCTAGTGAAGAGAGGTTTTTAGAACTTGAAAAGGCTACCAAGAATTTTATGCAAATGCAATATGAGCAAAATAAGTTGTTTACTAAGACCATGGAAGAGCAATCTGCTTTGTTAAAAACTATTAGTCATCAACTTGATAATTTGAACATGGCTATTCCTGAATTACAAGCTAAGGTTTCTAAAGCTGAAACCAATATTTCATCTCTGTCTGATGCACAATCTTCTTTGGTTAATAGAATGTCTGCTAAACCTGATCCTTTTGCTACTGCTAATGCTATTCAAGTTAGAATTGATGAAAATGTTAGATTGTAAGCAGAATTGCATGCTAGATGGGAAAGAGAGGATGAGATTGCTAGGAATATGAAAGTTTGTACTATTACTACCTCTAATGATGTTGTTCCTAATGCTAGCAATGCTCTTACTTTGATTGGTGTAGAGAAAACTCCCACACCTTGTGTTAAAAAGCCTAAAACTGCTAAAACTTTTTCTCAAAAGAGTGCTGAAATTTTTCAGAGTGTAGGAGATGATAACTCTATTTCCTTTAATGATTTTGATGTTGATGGCTGCAATATATATGAAGTTATTTTGTTCTTGCAAAAGCTTGCTTTGACTCCCAATGCTAGTTCTTTAAATGTTGCTTTTACTAAGCATATTACCAATGCTCTCATGAAAATTAGGGATGAAAAGTTGAAGCAAAAAGCTTCTGTTCCCAAGAAGTTAGAAGATGGTTGGGAACCCATCATTGATATGCATGTTAATGGTTTTGATTTCCACGCTTTATGTGATCTAGGAGCTAGTATTTCTATCATGCCTAGAAAAATTTATGACATGCTTGATTTACCACCACTTGAAAAGTGTTATTATGATTTTCCTATTGCTGATGTTGCTAAGAAGAAACCTATGGGAAGAATTAATGATGTTCTTATTGTGGTTAACAATAACCTTGTTCCCGTTGATTTTCTTGTCATGGATGTTGAATGCAATGCTTCATGTCCTATTATTTTGGGAAGACCCTTTCTTCGAACTGTAGGTGCCATCATTGATATGAGGGAAGGTACCATCAAATATCAATTCCCACTCAAGAAAGGTATGGAACACTTACCTATAAAGAGAAAGAAATTACTTTTTGACTCTATTCTTAGAGCAAATTATGAGCTTGATGCTTCATCACTTGATATTACTTGATTCGCACTTTCTGCGCCTAGCTCAAAGGCGTTAAAGAAAAGCACTCTTGGGAGATAACCCAATGTTTTTACATTCAGTTCTTTTTCTTTTATTTGAGTCTTGAAAGTTATTACTACTGTAATAACCTCTCCTTATCATTTTTTATTTCGTTTTTGTGCCAAGAGAAGCCTCTAATTTGAGCGAGGTAAGATTTGGGGATGTTGCTGTCCTGAAACAGTTTTTGGTGCTGCACCATAAAAATTCGTGAAAATTCTTTGTATATCTTTTGGACCTGCGATTTCTTGTGCATATGCCCCAGGTTATATCCAAACTTTCATTAGTTGAACACTTTTTGATTTGAGCAACAGAAAACCCTCTAAAAATTCGACCTTTGTCAGCTGTTCTGTTTTGATAGATTTCTGCCAATATTTGTGTTTGCCGCTTTATCGCTTTCTTTTTGAGTTATTTTGATCACGGAAATTTTGGGGAAGTTGCTACAGTAGTATATAATTTATATGTGGTGGTTTTGAGTTTAAACCTGAAGCAAAAAGGGTTGTTTCTATGTTATGCTTAAACTAATGTTGCTAATAGATTTGTGTTTAGTTTTGTATGAAGGAAGTTTTCAAATGTAGGGATCGGAGAATGATGAGATGAGTTGAAGAATGGACAAAAGCTCAAGCTTGGGGATGCCCATGCATCACCCCAAGAAATATCCAAGAAGTACAAGCATCAAAGCTTGGGGATACCCCCGAGGCACCCCTTCTTCATCGGTAAAAATCAGGTCACCTTTCAATACGCTATATTTTTATTGCTTCATGCATTATGTGTTTTTCTTGGAGCGTCGGTTCTTTTTAGTTTTCAGTTTAGTTTAGTTTTGTTTGCTGAAATAAATGGTTAGACCCCAACAAATTTGTTTTGGAGAAGTTGCCTTGCTTTTCATTTGCCAAGAACACTCTGTTTTTCACTCTTATCGTTTCAACGAGTGTTCTCTTTTTCTAGAACTGCGTTTAGCTTTCGATTTTTGCCTTGATTTCTGTTCAGATCTTGTTATATCTTTTCATCAAGGTGTATTTTTGCCTCTGGTCTATATTGGTTTTCATCAAAAGAGGTGTTTATAAAAAGTTCGAATGGTGTTGGAAAAGAGGAAAAGCGTTATGCAAAAAAGTGGTACAAGAAGGAGCTTCTGTAGACTGCGGCCTAGGCTTTTGCATGTCGTGCTTGATGTATTTTTGATAGCATGCTTAGTGGTTTTGCTGTAGTATGACTTGTCTCAAATAACTGAGATTGCTTAATGAGCTTTTGAAAAAATCATGCGTTGTTTTAATTATTTGGAAGCATTATTTTGGTTTTCTCCTTGATGCTTTATTTTGGTTGACTTGGCGTATGCTCACACATGTTAGACTCATACAAAGTCGCCAATAGCCTCTATGATCATTTAGTTTTTGACTTTTGATGCCATCTTATGCTTCTTTTAATGTTGCTTTGTCACTTTGCATGATTATGGCCGTTATTGCTCTCTTAGTTGGTCGCTCCCAGTCTTTTGCTAGCCCTCGCTTTGTACTGAGTATGAGCTCTACTCGTGCATCCAACTCCTAAAAACCAAGTTTACCGAAGTGTCCACCATACATACCTACTAGCAATTTGCTATTCCAATGTAAATTTGACTTTCTTTTATCTATCCTTCAAATTAAACTTTTTTTGGTGTTATGCGAAAATTGGTCAGTAAAGCTCTCACGAACCGGATGGCACACTTTATTTTTCTCGTTTTAAAATTTTGACATTGTGGTCTCTTATGTTGAGTTGTTATGCTTGCAAGTTGTAAGTTGGAGATTAGCCCAGCCATGCCGTCATGGGGCAAGCTTTCAACATTGCACTATCTTTCATTTGAGTTGATATCGTGATCTTTTGTTTATGGATACTCGCGATGTGAAATAAGTTCGGAATCTTGCGGGATCATGGAGTTTTTATATGTGTTAGGGAAATGCCTGGGCCGCCAATCTAAGCCATGCATAATTCATGGTGGAAATTTGCAGCATGCCCATAGTGGACATTCGACGACGCATCTCAAAATAAAAAGCTATACCAATGGTAAATAAAAGAGATGTCGAGGTATTCATTGTCTGCTTGTCCTGTCATTTTGATGTGGGCTTGTTCCATGTCATCTGGCACAGAGGTACCCCATTGGCAGTTCTCGATGATACGCATATATTTACAATGACAAGAGCTTTCTTGGGACTCTAAGTCGAGTAGCATGAGGTTTGAGTATTCGTATTCACGGGACACGAGGTTTTCAACTTATGATTTGTCAAGCATATGCAGCATAAATGTTCTCGCATTAACTTTAACCATTCAAGATGCTTATGATGGGGGAAATGAGAGCTCAAAGCCGGTAAGTACCATAATTTTTTAAGGTTTATAAAACTTGCAATCACTGCTTCCCTCCGCGAAGGGCCTTTCTTTTACTTTTATGTTGAGTCACCACCTTCTATCTTTATGCACCATTAAGAGAGCATAGTTGTCATTCTGAGTATAATGTGCATTGTCTCAAAGTTTTCATTGATTGATTCATATTGTTGGTTTCACTTGTTCTTAAATTATTTGTATCTAGTCGCCCTCTTAAACTTGAAGGTGTCCTATGCATTTATGTTTTCCTCTCTCATTAAGGACAAGCTGAAAACCATTTGTATGTTTTTCCTTATGATTTGAACACACGTTTGACTTTCATTGTTTTATTTTCATGATCTTTTGTTTGTGTTCATTTTCATGTTATAACATGGTTGCTAAGTTTCTTCTATCAAGATTATGTCTTTCATGCCCATGTTTTAAGTTCTTTTGATCCCAGCGCACAACGCTTACATATATGATCAAGATTGTGTAGGTGCATGTCACCTCAAAAATTATTTCTTTCGTTATCACTTACCTACTCGAGGACGAGCAGGAGTTAACTTGGGGATGCTGATACGTCTCAAACGTATCTATAATTTTTGATGCTCCATGCTTGTTTTTACACCATTTGCTTAGTGTTTCGTTACACTTCGTGGCACTTTTATGCATTTTCTGGAACTAACCTATTAACAAGTCGCCACAGTGCCAGTTCCCTGTTTTCTGCTGTTTTTGTGTTTCAGAAAAGTTACACAGGAAATATTCTCGGAATTGGAAGAAACAAAAGCCAAACGTCCAGAAATTCACTGAAGCTTCCAGAGAACCGAAGAGGAGATGGAGTGGGGCCACGAGGGCCCCACACAACAGGGTGGCGCGGCCTGGCCCCTAGCCGTGCCCCCTACATGTGAGGGCGCCTCGGCCCACTCCTGACATTGCCCCTTCGCCTATAAAGACCCCTCGACGGGAAAAACCTAAGGACCCGATCACATTTCCAGAACACATCGCGATCCGCCATCGCCGTCGACCCGAAGATCGGGAGGGTCCAGAAGCTCTTCCCGGCACCCTGCTGGAGAGGGGAATCGCCACCAGAGGTCTTCTTCATCGCCATGCTTGCCTCCGGCGTGATGAGTGAGTAGTCTACCTTGGACTATGGGTCCATAGCAGTAGCTAGATGGTTGTCTTCTCCACCATGTGCTTCATGTTTAGATCTCATGAGCTGCCTTACAATATTGGTGTTATGATTGAGTTGATGTACTGAAATTTATCTTATGTTATCTCTATGTTGTTTATGATCTTGCATGCTCTCCGTTGTTAGTAGCTATCTTGGCCGAATAGTTGCTAGTGACTCCAAGAGGGGGTATTTATGCTCGATAGTGGGTTCATGCCTCTATTTAATCTGGGGGAGTGACAGAAACCTCTAAGGTTGTTGATGGGCTATCGCTACTAGGGGAAAACAACATTCATATGTTCGAGGACATATGCTTTGTTTACATTACACACTTTGCTTAATGCAATTATCTGTTGTTCGTAACTTAATACTTGTGGAGTTCTCGGATTGATTCTCCACAAGTGGATTATTAGTCATAGATGCAGTTGGATGGCGGTCTATGTATTTTGTTGTAATGCCCGGAGTAAATCTCATAGTGATCCTCTTATCATATGCACGTTGTCTTTATTCTATCTATTGCCCAACTGTAATTTGTTTACCCAACATGTGTTATGTTATTTTATGGAGAGACACCACTAGTGAACTGTGGACCCCAGTCCTATTTCCTTTATATTGCTATCACCTGTTTACTTTACTCGCACTGTTTACTTTACTCGCATATTACTATTGCTTTCCACTCGATACGCTCATACCCTTTGTTTCAAGCAAACCAGTGAGATTGACAACCTCATCGTAAGTTGGGAACAAAGTATTTGGTTGTGTTGTGTGTAGGTTCCACGTTGCCGCTCGCAAAGCAAAGCTTGGACGAGGCGCCCTATAAATTGTCCGAAGCTATCACGAAGCTAGTGTGCATCACCTTCAGTCGTATTTCGTCCTCCTACTGGATTGATAACCTTGGTTTCTTACTGAGGGAAAAACTTGCTGCTATATTCATCACACCTTGCTCTTGGGGTTTCCAATTGGCCGGTCATTTACTTCATTAATTACACACACCATCACCGTGCCATCAACCCGCACTATCAAAAGCTCGCATACAGTGTTTTCACAACAGCTCGGAAACTACGACAATACTTTGCGGTGCACCCAATTATAGTGGTCAACAAAGCACCACTATCCAATATATTGAACAACCCTTCAGCAACAGGACGTGTCTCCTTATGGGAAATTGAATTATCACCCCTGGACATCACGTACAAAAAGTGAAAGGCGATCAAATCACAAATTCTGCCAGATTTCACAGCAGAGTGGCTGGAGTTACAAAGTGCAGGTCCTCTAGATTTATCGAGTGTTTGGACGATGTATTTCGACAGCTCAAAAAGAATCCAAGGCACAGAAGCAGGCGTAGTCCTGATATCACCACAAGGCAACAAATTGAAATATGTGTTACGGATGAGTTTTCCCCAAGCTTCTAAGAATGAAGCCGAATACGAGGCATTGCTCCATGGAATGAAAATGGCAAAAGCTTGTGGAGCAACTTGATACGTCTCAAACGTATCTATAATTTTTTATGCTCCAAGCTTGTTTTTACACCATTTGCCTATTGTTTTGTTACACTTCGTGGCGTTTTTATGCGATTTCTAGAACTAACCTATTAACAAGTCGCCACAGTGCCAGTTCCCTGTTTTCTGCTGTTTTTGTGTTTCAGCAGTGATACACAGGAAATATTCTCGGAATTGGATGAAACAAGTTCCTGAAGTCTTATTTTTCCCGGGAGCATCCAGACATCCGAAGAGAGGAAGGAGAGGGGCCACATGCCACCCTCACACAGGGCTGGCGCGGCCTAGGCCCTGGCCGCGCCACCCTAGTGTGAGGAGGCCTGGGGCCACCTCTGACATCGCCCCTTCGCCTATAAGAAGCCTCGGGACGGAAAACCCTAAGGGAGTCGGCAATTTTCCAGAAAGAGTTCCGCAGTTCCGCCGCCGCCACCGACGAATTTCGGGGGACAGAAGTCTCTGTTCCGGCACCCTGTCGGGACGGGGAAGTGCACCCGGAGCCATCTCCATCGGTCTCCATCGCCGTCTCCGCCGTCTCCATCGACCTCACCGCCATCTCCATCAACCTTGTTGTCTCCTATGATGAGGAGGGAGTAGTTCATCCCCGGGGCTAAGGGCTCTACCGGTAGCTATGTGGTTCACCTCTCTCTCCCATGATGTGATCTTTATGTGATCGTGAGCTTTGTATCATGTTGAACAAGTAGATGTTATTATTCAGATGTTATGTGTACTCTAGTGGTGATTGTTAAAGTAATCTATTCCTCCTGCCTTGGTGTAACGGTGACAGTGCGTGCATCATGGTGGTACTTGGTTTAGGCTATGATTGTGATCTCTTGTGGATTATGAGAATAATTATTGCTATGATAGTTTGAGTGATCTATTCCTCCTTTCATGGTGTAATGGTGACAGTGTGTGCACCGTGTTAGTACTTGGTCTAAGTTGCAATGATATCTATCTTGAGTTGTGATCTGATTTGGATATCTCTATGAGTGGTGTTTGTCAAGTACTTGATGAACTTTAAGGGGTGCTTCTGTAGCCACTACACAATGATTAGTGTTATTCAATAGGAGAGTAATTCAGAGTACTATAGTGGAGAGAAGTTGTTTATTTGTTCAATCATGTTATATTGTTGGGAGTGTGTCCACTAGTGAAAGTATGATCCCTAGGCCTTGTTTCCAAGCTTTGCACACCGTTTACTTCCTGTTTTGTTACATGTTTGCTCGCAGCGATATTTATTTCACATCACGTTTGCTACTTATAATCATCTATACCACTTGTATTTCACTATCTCTTCGCCGAACTAGTGCACCTATACATCTGACGAGTGTATTGGGTGTGTTGGGGACACAAGAGACTTTCTGTATCGTAATTGCAGGGTTGCTTGAGAGGGATAGCTTTGACCTCTTCCTCCCTGAGTTCGATAAACCTTGGGTGATCTACTTAAGGGAAACTTGCTGCTGTTCTACAAACCTCTACACTTGGAGGCCCAACAAGTGTCTACAAGAATAGAAGTGCGTAGACATCAAGCTCTTTTCTGGCGCCGTTGCCGGGGAGGTAAGGTAAAAGGTACTCGCAGCCTCCTATGTGAGTGCTCGGAGTTATTTCCTTTAGATTCTGCAATTACATCTTTTTGTTTCTTGTTTTTATTTTCACTAGTTAGGCTTAATGGAAAATAAAGAGTTATGTAGTCTTTTTCCTGAGTTTAGATATGAAGTGTTTGAAGAGAAAATTGAAAAACCTTTGGAGCTTAATTTGCATGCTAATAGTGTTCTTAGTATGAATGCTTTGAACACCGTTGTTGCTAATGCTATAGAAAAGTCTAAGCTTGGGGAAGCTGGTTTTGTTAAGTATGATATTTTTAGTTCCCCAGCTTTAGTGGAGAAAGTTTGTTCTGATAATATTTTATCTCCCATGTGTGATGTTCCTTCTTATGATGATATGTTTGAAGAATATGCTTTGCGAAATAGATGTTCTTTAGCTTGTGATGATACTAAACCTCTAGTTTATAATGGTTATGATGATGAGTATAATATTTTCAGTTCACCTACTTTTGAGGAGAAAATTAGTTATGATTACAATATGCCTCCTATTTATGATGATTATGGTGATGAGAATATTTATTCTGTTGAATTTGCTCCTACTACGATTGTTCCTGTGGTGAGTATTAATTCTTTTATGCATGTGGCTCATGATAGGGATGTTTTATGTGATAGTTATATTGTTAGTTCTATTCATGATGCTACTGAAAGTTATTATGAGAGAGGGAAACATGGTTTGATGGATCTCAACAATATTAAGTTTCCCCTCTTTATGTTGCAAATCTTGAAGTGGCACTTGTTTTATCTATCCATGCTTGCTACTATGTACCTCGTTGATTTATTTTCTTACAAGATTCCTATGCATAGGAAGTGGTTCAGATATAAATGTCTTTCACATTTGCTTTTTGATGCTCTCTATTGCTTTAAGTTCCTACATGGCGCCTTTGCCTCAAGCTCTTATATGGCGCCCACATGAGCATCTTTGCAAATTACTGCGCCTAGCTCAAAGGCCTTAAAGAAAAGCACTCTTGGGAGATAACCCATTGTTTTATTTTCAGTACTTTTTATTTTATTTGAGTCTTGGAAGTTATTACTACTGTAATAACCGCTCCTTATCCTTTTTATTTCATTTTTGTGCCAAGAGAAGCCTCTAATTCGAGTGAGGTAAAGATTTGGGGATGTTGCTGTCCTGAAACAGTTTTCGGTGCTGCACCGTAAAAATTCGTGAAAATTCTCTGTATATCTTTTGGACCTGCGATTTCTTGTGCATATGCCCCAGGTTATATCCAAACTTTCGTTAGTTTAACACTTTTTTATTTGAGCAACAGAAAACCCCTCAAAAATTCGACCTTTGTCAGCTGTTCAGTTTTGACAGATTTCTGCCAATATTTGTGTTTGCCGCTTTATCGCTTTATTTTTGAGTTCTTTTGATCATGTAACCTTTTGGGAAGTTGCTACAGTAGTATATGCTTTATATGAGGTGGTTTTGAGTTGAAACCTGAAGCAAAAAGAGGTTGAATATATGTTATGCTTACACTAATGTTGCTAATAGAATTGTGTTTAGTTTTGTATGAAGGAAGTTTTCAAGTGTAGGGATTGGAGAATGATGAGATGAGTTGAAGAATGGACAAAAGCTCAAGCTTGGGGATGCCCATGCATCACCCCAAGAAATATCCAAGAAGTACAAGCGTCAAAGCTTGGGGATGCCCCCGAGGCACCCCTTCTTCATCGGCAAAAATCAGGGTCACCTTTCAAAACACTATATTTTTATTGCTTCATGCACTATGTGTTTTTCTTGGAGCGTCAGTTGTTTTAGTTTTCTTAGTTGGTTTAGTTTTGTTTGCTGCAATAAATGGTTAGATCACATTATGTTTCTTTTGGAGCAGGTGAACTCGCTTTTCATTTGCCAAGAACGCTCTAGTTTTCACTCTTATCAAAAACCGAGTGTTCTTCTTTTTCTGCTACTGCTTTTGGTTTTCATTTTCGCCTTGATTTGTGTTCAGATCTTGTTATATCTTTTCATCAAGGTGTATTTTTGCCTCTGGTCTTTATTGGTTTTCATCAAAAGAGGTGTTTATAAAAAAGTTTGAATGGTGTTGGAAAAGAGAAAAAGCTTCATGCAAAAAAGTGGTAAAAGAAGGAGCTTGTGTAGACTGCGGCTTAGGCTTTTGCATGTCGTGCTTGATGTCTTTTTGATAGTATGCTTAGTGGTTTTGTTGTAGCATGACTTGTCTCAAATAACTGAGATTGCTTAATGAGCCTTTGAAAAAATCATGCGTTGTTTTTATTGTATGGAAGCATTATTTTGGTTTTCTCCTTGATGCTTTATTTGGGTTGACTTGGCGCATGCTCACACATGTTAGACTCTTACAAAGTCGCCAATAGCCTCTATGATCATTTAGTTTTTGACTTTTGATGCCATCTTATGCTTCTTTTAATGTTGCTTTGTCGCTTTGCATGATTATGGCCGTTATTGCTCTCTTAGTTGGTCGCTCCCAGTCTTTTGCTAGCCCTCACTTTGTACTGAGTATGAGCTCTACTCGTGCATCCAACTTCAAAAAACCAAGTTTCCATCGTGTCCACTATAAATTGCTATGAATGGTATTTGTAAGCCATTCCAAGTAAATTTTCATGTGCTACCTTTCAAAAAACCTTCAAAATACTTCTAATTTTGTGACACTGTTTTCAGCTCATGGGGACGTAGTGGTCGGATTTGCTATCTTCCATATTGCTTATTCCAAAAATAAAAAAAAAGGAAAAAAAGAAAAGAAAAAAAAGGCACTCCTCCATGGAATGTGAATGTTAGTGGGCACCCGATGGAATCGGTTAGCCATGGTTTGTGAAAGGAAAAAAGGTGGGGAGGAGTGCCAAGCTTTATAAAAAAGAGCACAAAAGTGCCAATCTCTCTCTCAAAAACTCATTTTTGTATGGAAGATAGTAAGAACCCCATTGCCAGTCGTTGACAAAGACAACCACCTCTCAAAACCAATTTTTATCTCTCTGTTTTACAAATGAAAAGCTCTAGCACATGTTTAATCACTGCTTCCCTCTGCGAAGGGCCTTTCTTCTACTTTTACGTTGAGTCACCACCTTCTTTCTTTATGCACCATTAAGAGAGCATAGTTGTCATTCTTAGTGTGATATGCATTGTCCCAAAGTTCATTGATTGATTCATATTGTTGGTTTCACTTGTTCTTAAATTATTTGTATCTAGTCGCCCTCTTAAACTTGAAGGTGTCCTATGCATTTATGGTTTGCTCTCTTTGAAGGACAAGCTGAAAACCATTTGTTATGTTTTTCCTTATGATTTGAACACACGTTTGACTTTCATTGTTTCATTTTCATGATCTTTTGTTTGTGTTCATTTGCATGTTATAACATGGTTGCTAAGTTCTTATTGTCAAAGATTATATCTTTCATGCCCATGTTTTAAGTTCTTATGATCCCAGCTCACAATGCTTACATATATGATCAAGATTGTGTAGGTGCATGTCACCTCAAAAATTATTCTTTTGTTATCACTTACCTACTCGAGGACGAGCAGGAGTTAAGCTTGGGGATGCTGATACGTCTCAAATGTATCTATAATTTTTGATGCTCCATGCTTGTTTTTACACCATTTGCCTATTGTTTTGTTACACTTCGTGGCGTTTTGATGCGATTTCTAGAACTAACCTATTAACAAGTCGCCACAGTGCCAGTTCCCTGTTTTCTGCTGTTTTTGTGTTTCAGAAGTGATACACAGGAAATATTCTCGGAATTGGATGAAACAAGTTCCTGAAGTCTTATTTTTCCCGGGAGCATCCAGACATCCGAAGAGAGGAAGGAGAGGGGCCACAGGCCACCCTCACACAGGGCTGGCGCGGCCTAGGCCCTGGCCGCGCCACCCTAGTGTGAGGAGGCCTGGGGCCACCTCTGACATCGCCCCTTCGCCTATAAGAAGCCTCGGGACGGAAAACCCTAAGGGAGTCGGCAATTTTCCAGAAAGAGTTCCGCAGTTCCGCCGCCGCCACCGACGAATTTCGGGGGACAGAAGTCTCTGTTCCGGCACCCTGCCGGGATGGGGAAGTGCACCCGGAGCCATCTCCATCGGTCTCCATCGCCGTCTCCGCCGTCTCCATCGACCTCACCGCCATCTCCATCAACCTTGTTGTCTCCTATGATGAGGAGGGAGTAGTTCATCCCCGGGGCTAAGGGCTCTACCGGTAGCTATGTGGTTCACCTCTCTCTCCCATGATGTGATCTTTATGTGATCGTGAGCTTTGTATCATGTTGAACAAGTAGATGTTATTATTCAGATGTTATGTGTACTCTAGTGGTGATTGTTAAAGTAATCTATTCCTCCTGCCTTGGTGTAACGGTGACAGTGCGTGCATCATGGTGGTACTTGGTTTAGGCTATGATTGTGATCTCTTGTGGATTATGAGAATAATTATTGCTATGATAGTTTGAGTGATCTATTCCTCCTTTCATGGTGTAATGGTGACAGTGTGTGCACCGTGTTAGTACTTGGTCTAAGTTGCAATGATATCTATCTTGAGTTGTGATCTGATTTGGATATCTCTATGAGTGGTGTTTGTCAAGTACTTGATGAACTTTAAGGGGTGCTTCTGTAGCCACTACACAATGATTAGTGTTATTCAATAGGAGAGTAATTCAGAGTACTATAGTGGAGAGAAGTTGTTTATTTGTTCAATCATGTTATATTGTTGGGAGTGTGTCCACTAGTGAAAGTATGATCCCTAGGCCTTGTTTCCAAGCTTTGCACACCGTTTACTTCCTGTTTTGTTACATGTTTGCTCGCAGCGATATTTATTTCACATCACGTTTGCTACTTATAATCATCTATACCACTTGTATTTCACTATCTCTTCGCCGAACTAGTGCACCTATACATCTGACGAGTGTATTGGGTGTGTTGGGGACACAAGAGACTTTCTGTATCGTAATTGCAGGGTTGCTTGAGAGGGATAGCTTTGACCTCTTCCTCCCTGAGTTCGATAAACCTTGGGTGATCTACTTAAGGGAAACTTGCTGTCGTTCTACAAACCTCTGCACTTGGAGGCCCAACAAGTGTCTACAAGAATAGAAGTGCGTAGACATCACAACTCGACTTAAAATATTTGGAGACTCGAACCTCATCGTCCAACAAGTAATGAACAAATGTGATGCCATCAGCGACAACATGACAGCGTACAGAAACTTATACTACTATCTCGAAGAAACATTCGATGGATGCAAAGTTTTGCACGTCAGCAGAGCCAGCAACGAGGAAGCCGACAATTTAGCAAACATCGGGTCTCAATGCTTACCCGTACCACAAGGAGTCTTCTTGGAGGAAATCATAGAGCGATCAATAAAAAACAGCAAAACCTCGACTACAGAAGGATAAACAACAGGCTCGGGGGCTGAAAAAACAAGTGCAGCAGAACCAGAAGAAGTCATGATGATAGAAGAAACTTGGATGCAGCCATATCTGGCATACATGATAAACAAAATACTACCCAAAGACACGGTAGAAGCAAAAAGAATAATATGACGATCCAAGGCTTTCGTCGTGTTACAAGGAAAGTTATATAAGAAAAGTATATCAGGCGTCCTGCAATGATGCGTCACTCCTCAAGAAGGACAAGAAATCTTACAGGATATTCATGTAGGAGTGTGTGGACATCACGCGAGTAGTAGAGCTATCGCGGCCAAAGCCTTTCGAGCAGGATTCTATTGGTTAACAGCCATCGAAGACGCAAAAGACATAGTTCAAAAGTGTGAAGCAAGCCAAAGGTTTGCATCTCGGCCACATGCACCAGCAGCAGAGTTACAACCAATACCATTATCCTGGCCCTTTGCACAGTGGGGTCTCGACATGGTGGGAAAATTGCACAAGTCTTGGCCAGGAGGGCACGTTTATATGCTGGTGGCAGTCGACAAATTCACTAAGTGGGTAGAAGCAGCCCCAGTGACAACGCAAGATTCTAAATCCGCAATAAATTTCATCAAGTCTATAGTCTTTCGCTTCAGAGTACCACACAGCATAATCACAGACAATGGTACAAATTTCACATCAAAGGAGTTCAAGGACTATTGTGAAGGATTGGGAATCAAATTGAAATTTGCATTTGTAGCACATCCGAAGACAAACGGGCAAGTCAAAAAAGCCAATGGCCTAATATGTAACGGGATAAAGAAACGGCTGCTGGCACCCCTTGAGAAAGCCAAGCACGCTTGGGTAGATGAGCTACCCTCCGTACTCTAGAGTCTACGAACTACACCCAACGCAGCTACTCAGGAAACACCCTTTTTCCTGGTCCATGGCGCAGAAGCTGTGCTTCCAGTTGAAATAACCCATGAAGCTCCAAGGATCGCGGCATATGATGAGGTAACTTCCATAGAAGCACTGCAGGATGATGTCAACACACTCGATGAGGCAAGAGATGTAGCGCTCGCCAGAGCTACTCAGTATCAGCAAAATTTGTGAAATTACCACAGCAGTCAAGTTCGTCCACGATCTTTCGTGGTAGGAGATCTAGTTCTACGACTCAAGCAAGATGGCCATGGAAAACTCGAGTTCCCATGGGTGGGACCTTACATCATGACAGAAGTGATACCAGGAGGAGCTTATCGACTACAAGACAAGAAAATAGGGCAAAACGAGAGTAACCTGTGGAATGCAGAGCAGCTACGACGGTTCTATGCATAGGCGAAATAAGACGACCAAGGAGTTTTTTCGAGTTATGACCCTCTGAATCCAAAACATGAGGCCATAGGTTGGGTTCATTGGGTCAAATCGACAATATGTGTAAATATTTTACTTTACACTCGGGGGCTAAGATTCTCGAGTTGTACGAAATAATATTAGCAAGTTTTGTGACTATCTGCGACATATTACAAGGTTGATTGCAACCCGATATTTCAACAGCACCATATATGGTTCAAAGGAACCCGATAAAATATTAATGCACATACCTTGGAACCATAATTCGTTCCCATGGTCTATTCATAAACACAATACGATTGCAGATAAGCATGACAAAGAAACAACTGGGTTACATAAAGGAGAAAACTAGTGAAACTACACTTTGGCTTTATACTCCTTCTGGCATTGGGTTGCAGTCGTAGATTCTCACGTCAAACTTTGACGTGCCAACATGGAAATCAAAGGTCATGAAGAACCCCTGATGGAGGTCATGATCCTCCAGAAATCGCGACCAGCCGCCCTTGAAGAATTGTTCACTGGCGCCGTCGTACCACACCTACACTTCGTATGGGTTTCCTCCACCAGAGTGTTCACGGAGAACTGCTTCACGTAGTTCTCGCCCGTCCATGAATTTAGTAAAATTCAGTGGCAGGCGCTGAATTTCGCGGCACTGCGCGTTGCGGATGCAGAAGAAGGAATAGATTTTGGGCGAAGAAGAAGAAGCATCAGGGGAAGGAGCACTTGAACCTGGCGCAGCAGAGGGCACCTTGGGTTTATTCCTGCTTCCGGCCGGACGGCCGGGGCATCGCTTCACTAGAGCAGAAGATGATGCTACCACAGATGCGGAGATAATCTTGTTTTTACTACCGCGAGGACGGTCGCAGCCCCGCTTCTCCACTAGGGCGCCAAGGTTCAAGCGAGGGGAGGAAGATGATGCGGCGGAAAAGCTAATAACTGGATTAGGGTTTTTACCTATCGCCAGAAGTGCTTTATTTATAAGCACGTATAATGGGCCTTTACAAGGGTAAAGGTCCAAAATATAATTACAGGCTCTTATATGCTGCCCAGAGCAGATGATAACAGACAGGTCAACGCACCCAGGAAAAGGATGCATAAAAAAAAGAGAAGAGGGAGAAAGAGAGGAAAACAACACAGCAAGCGACAATAGCAGGGAATAAGAAATATTTGTCAAATAAGTGCAAGTTTACCTTGTCTTCGACTCAGGGGCTTGCAAAATTAGAAGAGGAGGAATCCATTACAAAAGTGAAAGAAGTCGACAAATGACGCAAGAAGAAGTATAAAGCAAAGGTTTATCCATGTTCTTGAGCTTATACCCAAAAAATTTGGCTATAGCCTCGGGGGCTACTCCCATCGGGAGCGCTGGGCGCGCACCCGATGATATTTATCCATGAATACTGAAGCAAAGAAAGTGAAAAAAAATTCAGAAAGCTTTATTACTCCCATCGGGAGGGAACTTTTATCAATTTAAGTTAAAGTAACTCGAATATTTTTGTCGTGGGAATTTAGAGATAGTAGCCATGGGGTGGCTTATCGAAGGGGCTCGATGGTGGGACGATGGGTCCGGCTCGGGATTATGCCAAAGAGACACCTCGGTTTACCTAGGTTCAGGGCCCTCCCGGGTGGAGGTAAAGCCCCTACTTCCTGCCTCTTCGTATTATCTTAGACAGTAGCGATTACAGTGCTCCACGAGCTGTTCGGGCTAGAGGAGGAAGAAGAAGATTGGATCTCCCTAGACTAAGGGTCCAGGGCCCCTTATATAGGCGGGGGCCTGGTTACAGGTTAGGTAGCGATTGAGCCGGCTGCCGGCTCCTCGGCGGCGGCGTCCTTGGTGTGATCCTCTGGCCCTGCTCTGACAAAGGCGCTTTATAAAGCACCTTTCCCCTGGACCGGCATCTGGGAGGCATATCCCCTCCCTTTTGCCTCGGATCCCGTCATGGGGAAGGGTCTTTGATCGCTGATTGGCTGAGGCCGGTCGTGGCGCTCATCACTACCGTCCTTGGCCTCTGTCGCTCTTGTCGGGGCCAGCCCACTTTCGGCGACACAGCCATTGGAGGGCTTTTGTCTTCATCGCCCGGCTCCAGCTCTCCTCGGTGGAGTCGCCAGCCGGCTGCTGGCACAGCCGGCCCTTCGGGCGGAGCCGATCTTCTCGTGCTGAAGCCGTGGAGACTCCTGGGATGCCAGCCGGCATTTAGCTCGGCCCGTGGCATGCCACATTAGTCATCCCCACGACACTAGCCCCCGAAACTGGCGAAGTCTCATGGGTTAGCATGGGGCTTCGGTGGGTTCTTCTCCTCGCCAAAGTCTTGCTCATTTTCTTCGAAGTCCCAGGATTCTTGGTCTGATCTAGAGGTTGCTGGTTTCGAGGCCAAGTCACGCGGAACTCCTCCGGCCATCTCGAGACGTACCGGCTCCAGGCGTAACCCGGCTGGCGGCCGCGAGCCGGTGTGCTGCCTCCTTGGAACTTGTACCGCTTCGGGTCTTGCTCCCACGCTGCGGCCGGCGCAGTGCGCCAGTGGCCAGCGTCCCGTCCCATCACTTTGACTCTTCGGCCTCCATAATGATTCCAATAGATGTCATGTGACGAGACGAGGCTTGCGTCAGTGATAAGTCCCATCGAAGCGCCACGCGTATGGTTTATTCGCATTAAACTGGCTTAGCTTTTCGTGCCTCTCCAGCCTTTAAATCTCGGAGCTCTCAAGGGTTTCCCCACTCCCGAGCATCCCCACTCCTTCGCCTTGCCAAATCATCGTCTTCGCTTCTCCCCCTGTGACCTCAATGTCGTCGCATGAGGCTTTCGGCGGAGCCAGGGTCGGGACCGCCGGTGGGCTAAGCGGGCGCAAGCGCGGCCGCCCGCTCGGGAGCCTGAACAAGGCCAAGGACCCGGCAGCGACGCCACCGGTGCCCCGGAGGCGCGGCCGTCCCCCGGGCAGCCGCAATAAGAAGACCCTGGAGGCACTCGCGGCCGTGGCCGCCGCCGAGCCTTTCGGGGCCAGCCACTCCAACGCCATCATCACGGCCCCCGGTGGGGCCGTTGCCTTGGCCGCTGCCAATCCCGCAGTCCCCGCGGCCGGGACTTCCGTCGCGGCCTCACCGGGACTCCTCTGGAGGCGGCGGCGGCCCTCGTCGGCGCCGCGATGGCGTTCGGGGCCGCCCCTCCGGGCCTCGCCGGCCCGAGCGTCGGCGGCTCCTCCAGCGCGGCCGCCAGCAAGGCACGCGCGCGGCCGCCGCGCCCGCTGTTTAGGCAGCGGCTCTCCTATGTCCTGAAGCACGGGTTCGCCACCTCCGTGGTGCCCCTGCTGGCCGGGTGCAAGGAGCGTCTGCCGCTCCCCGCCAGCTTCATCGGCATGATGGGGAAGAACCCCCCAACGAGCCTCATGGTGGAGGATGGCAGTGGCGGCCAGCCTCTGTACCACGTCGAGGTCCTCCATGACAAGGAGGGGAAGAGCTACCTCACTGAGGGCTGGGCGCAGTTCTTCACCGACTACGGCCTGGAACGGGGCTGGTCTCTCATCCTGACCCACTATTCCCGGTCGCCCATCCTCTGCGTCCACGTCGTCGACGGCTCCGGCTGCACCCGCGCCTACTCCCCCTGGCCGTGATCGGCGAGCGCCCTCGAAGCCCCCCCCCCCCTCTGATAGCAGCATCGTCAACAGAGGTCTAGGGGTTAGGAGGGGGAGTTCTTTTGTTGCTTCGGCCCTTAGCGTGGCCTATGTTATGTAATCACCAGTCGTATGTTTAAGAACTCTTTTAATTTCCTGTGAATCTTTACTTGTCCTTCTTCATTGACTGTGTGAATGTTCTTGTGCTTGTATCGCCGCGCTGCGATGATTCCTCGACTAGGATTCTTCCTTGGATAGAGCCGCTACCGTGCGAATCGGTAGGTAGGGACCACGATGGTCACTGGCTTGCACAGACGCTTCGGGCGAGATCCTCCAACCTCAGCGCGAAAGGAGCAGTGCTTTTGCTGGCCGGCTGTAGGAGGGACGGACTAGTTCCGGCTTGGCGGGGTCAGAGTGGAAGCTGAGTCCTGTACCGGCTCGAGCGGGGCTGGAGCCGGTACATCTCCCTTCCCAGTCCTTCGCACGTCCCTTGCTGTGGTTGGAGTAGATCTCCCAGTTTCTGGCTCTAGCCATTACTTTGCGAGTGTTAGGTTTCGATTTCGTCGCTCGTTTGCTGATCATGTCGCAGCGCTAGCTGATCGAACAGCCAGCGAGAAACTGGAGCCGGCTCACTTCTGAGGGCCAATTCCCTTTCCCCCTAGCCCCCGAGTTTTGGGGTAGCTGGACTAACAGCTGGCTCGAAACTAACCTTTCGCGTACGGTGCCAACACCGGGCCAGGTAGCTCGAGCTTCGAACCTCTTTGGTGTGGCTACTCAGCCCAGACGTCGAGAGACTGTGGTCGTCAACCATTCGCTGGCTTGCCTTTGTCCGGTTCCCTCAACTTTTTCCTTAATCTTCCCACCCTTCGGCCCATCTACCCCCAACCGGCAGCCTGGTGCCGGTTGGTCTCCCTTGGGCCGGCAGCTGAATGCCGGCCTAGGGTGGGAGCGTGCCACGGAGTGGGAAGTAGTACTTTGGTCTATCGGGCCCCCGACTCATGCTAGCCAACGCTTAGTTAACAAACACTGCCCCTGACGTCTGGTTGAGCGATTTTTCTATCATTTACGGTTCTGCTCTGCGGCTTTCCTTCGTATGTGGCCTGCCGGCTCCTATCCGTCCGGCTGCGCGGAGCAGGAAGGTGGAGGTTGGGCTCGAGACCTTCTTCATACGTAGTACTCATCCGGCTGACGAGAAATCGATCGCTTTTCGGGGCTGCCGGCTGTGGCTCGGTTCCCGAAGCCGGCTGCCGGTCAAGTGAATAACGCAGGAAGCAAAACATACACTAAGTGTTTTCCTTGGAGCCGGCCGTAACTAGCCGCTCCGTTATCCTTTATTCATTGACAAGTTTTTCGGGGTACAAGCTTTTGCCTTAGCAGAAGAAAGGTCTTAGGAGACTGACATTCCAGGGACGCTCCGTCTCCTTGTCAGAGTTATCTGCCTTGTTCTTTCTGGGCTCTTGTGCATCGATGAGGTAATATGCCCCATTGCCCAGCACCCGGCTGACAATGAACGGTCCCTCCCAGGGAGGAGACAACTTGTGCATGCCCTTAGTACTTTGGACCAGCCGGAGTACGAGATGTCCTTCGCGAAACGCGAGCGGGCGAATTTTTTGGCTGTGGTATCATCGCTGCTGCTGCTAATAGAGCGCTGATCTGGCCAGTACCTGTTCTCGTGCCTCCTCGAGGAGGTCGACGCCATTTTCGCAAGCTTCTTTTGCTTGCTTCTCCGTGTACTGGATAATTCTGGGCGCATCGAACTCGATGTCCGTGGGCAACACCGCTTCTGCTCCATAAACCAGGAAGAAAGGTGTGAAGCCAACAGAGCGATTTGGAGTGGTGCGCAGGCTCCAGAGCACTAAGGGTAGCTCCTCGACCCAACAGCCGGCTGAGCGTTCGAGAGGCTCGACCAGCCTTGGTTTGATGCCGGCCAGGATCAGTCCATTTGCCTTCTCCACTTGCCCGTTTGTCTGAGGGTGCGCCACTGACGCTAAGTCCAGCCAGATGCCCTTCTTGCCACAGTAATCAGCAATGACTCCCTTCGCAAAGTTTGTCCCGTTGTCAGTGATGATGTTGTGGGGAACTCCATATCTTGTGATGATCTCATTGAAGAACTTGATGGTGGACGAACTGTTGAGTTTCTTGATTGGCTTGGCCTTGATCCACTTGGTGAACTTGTCCACAGCAACCAACAGATGCGTCAAGCCCCCGGGTGCAGTCTTGAATGGCCCTACCATGTCCAGGCCCCAGACAGCGTATGGCCAGGTGAGCGGGATGGTCTTGAGAGCTGCCGCTAGAGTTTTCTATGCTTGGAGAAGCGCTGGCAGCCGGTGCACTGTTTCTGTCGTCGTGGTGAAACAACATATGCCATAGGATGGCTTAAATGGGGGCCGAACTAGCTGCTGGAGGATTCGGGAGAGGGGAACGAGCTAAAAAGCACGACAGAAAGAGACACTGATCTACCCAGGTTCGGGGCTCTCGTAAGGAGATAACACCCCTACTCCTGCTCTACTGATTGTATATTTGGGTCGATGTAGTACACAACAATGGTGCTTCCAAGCTCTCTGCTAGAGAAGGAAGATGAACTGCTAAGTGTAGGAACACAGAGTGACCAACCCTTTACCAGGGCTCCCTATGCCACCTTATATAGTGGTGGCCAGGGTTACAACGGTCATACAAGACCACAAGACACGGGCTACACTCCAAACAGGAGCTGGTGACGATGGCAGAGACCCTTGACTTCGCCCCTGATTGCTCTCGATGGGACGCCATATCCCTGTACCTTGTACCTCTTGAACTGTGGCCTTACCTCTGTGCGGTGAGCTCGTACTTGTGCACAGTGAGGGTAGGTAACCTCCACTGTGCACCCTGCCATCTTACTCTACTACCATGCTTGGATGTTTTCTTCCTTGATTGTAGGGATGTGACACCTTGGTTGACTTAAGTATCCCGGATATGACCGTTGGCCATACCCAGGACATATATGCCGGACCAACGACCTACGAGGGTCGGGTAATCCGGCCTCCCCTGCTCCTGCACAACACACCAAATGGTTAGGCCGGCATATCTAAGTATATGCCGGCACACATATACCAGTATTCCGGCTATACCGGCATATCCAAGTATTAGCCGGGATACACACATATGCCGGCCTGGCCGATGCTCTTATATTCCGGCCAGGCCCTTTCTTGATAACTCGGCATAAGTCAACCATAGACTTTGTGTCTTTCTAGTCTCTTGACCCTACCGGGGGTTATCCCCCCGACACTAGTCCCCGAAGCTGCCGAGGTTCCCCAGTCATAGCTGTGGAGCCTCGACAGGTTCAACATACCTTTCTTCATTATGTCCCGGTGATCAGATTATATCCCGGACCTCTGTTCCTGTTCCAAAACTTATTCTGGCCGGTCCCGAGGGTATTCCGGACGGAACATATACATCGGGCAGTTAATCCGACATATAGACGAGTCTTCCTCGAGAAGCCATGCCTGACAGCTTTGCATCGAAACTTGTAACTTCCTGCCACCTCGAACGGTCACCCACGATGTGACGGTTCACAGTGCAGTTACTCCTTGCCATCATTGCGTCATGGCACGGTTACCGGAACCGCCGCCCCACTCTGTGCCGCCACGTGGCGACTCTCTGCAGGAACGGTCGGGGGAGTGGAACACTACCCACGATCCCCACGACCCTGCCTCTTCGGTATAAATATGGGGTGGGGGTAAACTTGCTCTTTTTACCCCCCCACAGTGCCTTCTTCCTCTTCTGCTCTCCTGCCCCTTGCGCTTCGCCGCCGGACCGAGGGACAGAGAAGGAGCGCCGCCGACGACCCGCTCTACTCCGGCGCCGACGCCCGACGACGCACGGCATCACCATTGACGACGCCGCCGCCGCCGCCTCTTCTCTCTGCAGCATTGCAGGGAGATTGGATCTTCTTCTGTACGCTCGCCGTCGTCGTTCTTTCGCCGTCGGCCAAACTCCGGTGAGTTCCTCTCTCCCTCTGTTCTTCCTCTTTGATGCTTCTTCATAGCTTCTCATTGGTAGCCATATCCGCATAGATCTAGTGCAGTTCCTCTCTGGATTCGACTAGCATTGCTAACAGCGCTCACAGGTGTTCTTCCTTAGAATTTTTACCCTTATTTGTTTCCTGTTTTAACTGGCTCGGTAGATCTTTGATTTCTGCTAACCTTGGGGAGAGTGGTATGCCGGAGAGACTAACCTCCCTCTTTTCTCCGGCCTTGATAGGAATATCATCACGGGACTCCGGCTCTCACGCCTTGTCCCGGCCACTAAGATGGCATCTTCAAGCATGACGGGCACCTCGGCCTCTGAGGAAGATACCTCGGCCCGAGCCCAAGGACGCTCCGGCTGGGAGGGGTCGGAGGTTACTCCGGCCGACATATCCTGGGTCACCTCCACCAGGAGAGTCCCGGAGGGCGTAGCATGCCGGCTACCAGCAGGAGAAACTGTGCCGGCACCTGAACCTGGCGAACGCGTCGTCTTCATCGCCCACTTCGAGCGTGGCTTCGGCCTGCCGGCATCGGACTTCTTCGGGACTTCCTCAACACCTACGACCTACAACCTCATCATATCCCGGCCAATGCCGTGATGATCCTCTCCGCCTTCGCTGCTTTTTGCGAGGGCTATGCCGGCATAGAGCCCCTTACTCAAGGCTGGGCGAAGTACTTCCAACTGCGGAAGCAAGTCGTCCAAGAGCCGCCCCGGAGCAAGGACGACCCGCCGGAGACGGCCCAGGAAAAGAAGGACCGCCCCATGACCCTCTGCGGCGCGGCCACCATCATGTCCCGAAAGGGCTCGGACTTCCCCAAGGTGGAGCTCCTGGAATCTTGCAAGAAGTGGCAGAAAAGCTTCTTCTACGTCAAGAACACCACCGACGAGGATCTGCTCAACCTGCCGCCATTTGTGGACGAGCCACCCTTGGCTATGACGAACTGGACCTACAACCCGAAGAACTCGGTGATGCCGGTGAATGCGCTTCACCGGGTTAAGGGCGAGCTCCGGGATGCCGGTCTTACTCCTCAAGACCTGGTGGCCTGCTATATAAGCCGGCGCGTCTCCCCTCTGCAGCGCCGGTCGCACAAGATCTGCCAGATGAGCGGGCCAATGGACCCCACCCGGCACTCCACACACGAGCTGACTCCGGCCGACATTCTGCGCCGGATTAAGGATGTCTGCAAGTCCTCTCAGGCCACTTTTGCCTGGGGGCTAGAACCATACAGCCGGGATAGGCCCGCCCCAACGGTAAACCATCTTATCCGATACATAAAGTCCATGTCCGGCACATAGATACTTAAGCCGACACATGTCTGTTTGCCGACACATATCATATTGATCCGACATACCTCTTCCACCGGCATATTTCCTTGTCTGAATACTTGACTTTGCTGTTTATACAGAAATTCAGCTTCCAAGCCATGGAGAACTCCCGGATCAAGATCGCGGCGGACCGCACTGTTGCGGATGTTGAAGATCCGGATCATTGGGATAAGCTTCCCAGGAGCACCCGTGCTGCAGCTGCCATGGGTAAGGGCTCTTCATCCCGGCATTATACTCAAGACCGGAGTGAGATTGATTCTGACGAGGAGATCCTGCTGTACTATGACCCGATGCCACTTGCGTATGCCTTTCCAGAAACACCTATTGCTTACGAGTTTCCAATGCCGTCCTCAGCTATCCCGGACGATATGGTTATCGACGCCGCCCCTCTGAACCAGGGACCTCCTTCCACCGGCGGACGTGCCGGCCGGAAGCGAGGGGTGAAGCCCCAGCCCGACACACCTCAGAAGTCGAAGAGGCAGAAGGTCGGCGTGCCCATACTGAAGAAACCGAGACCTGTCGCCGCGGGGTAAGTTCCTTCTGCTTGTTTCATTTCCGACATATCTCTTGCTTGCATTATTGACTTGGCGTTTTTTCTCTTTCAGAGCTCCTCTTGCGCCGGAACAAGCTTCTGGCTCGAGTGGCGACCCGAAAGTTACCAAGCCCGCGGCCACTGCTACCCCGACATACCCTCTGCCAGCCACACGACCTCCCCGGCGCCGGCATCCTCGCCTGCGCCCGACAAGACCTCCTCCCCGGCGAAGGACGTTCCTCCGCCGGAACAAGACACCTCTGCCCCCGACGTCCACATGGACTCGGGGGCTCAACAGGAACCTCCGGCTCCTGATGTCCACATGGACACAGGAGCCCACCAAGAAGCACCAGACTCCGGCGCGCCCACCAGCGACGCCGGCACAACTGAAGACGCCGGAGCAGACATCAAGGGTAAAGGCCCTTTAGTGCCGGAAGTCCGGACTATTCCGGATCCTGCCTCTGCTGGCCAAGATGCACCGGCCGCCCGGAACAGCCCGTGCCCAAAACTCCTTCTGCTGAAACGACTCCTGCACCGGCCAAGACCACGGCGCCGGCCAAGACCTCTGCCCCGGCCAAGTCCGGCACATTGAAGATCCAGCCGACCAAGTCCGGCACTCCATCCGCCGCCACTGCTCCTCCTAAGGCAACGCCTCGGACCAGCTCTGCTCTGGCCCTGCATCTTGGCAGGGCAGCAGCCCGGCCTGGCTACCGGCGCAACTTCTTCGACACGCCAGAACTTGAGGGCATCATCCCCCTGGTGACAAAGAGTGACCAAAGCCTCGGGTCTCTCAAGGAGCGCTGCGAGAAATGGAATGACGCCGCTCCCTGGACACAGCTGAATCCAAGAAAAGAAACAGGCCGAAGCTTCGGCCACCGGCAACCCAGCTGATATCCTGGCCGCTAAGCCCATTCCTATTGCCTGCGAACTTCTCAGTCTTCAGCAACGACTTCATCGCCTGGCCGATGCCACCAACGTAAGTCCTTTACATATAGATATCCCCAGTCCCCGAAAATGTCGGCTGTCCGGGATACGGACATCCGGGATTTTCCAAGACCTTTTGCACTTAGCTGCTTTTGCAATTAACTTTCCGACATATGAGCTCGATTCGAGCTTCAAATCCTAGTCACCGAGAGCCGGGATAGGTGCGCAGCACCTGTGCCGGGTCTCTACAATTTCACATCTCAATTATTTTTCAAATCCTCCTGACCGAGATATAAGCTCGATTCGAGCTTCAAATCCTAGTCACCGAGAGCCGGGATAGGTGCGCAGCACCTGTGCCGGATCTCCTATAGCATAAATAGTTCTATAATCTTCAACTGTACTGGCATGCTTTAGTTATCTCATATCCCTTCAAATCCTAATACTTTTGCAGCGCATGAATAACGCCCGTGCCGACATGTTCCATGACTTGGTGTGCGAGCATCGGAAGCTTTCCGACGCACACAGCAAGCTCCAGCTGGAACTGTCCCAGAAAGGTAATTTCAGCCGACATACCTTGCCCTTCTCAATAGTCCTCTGGCCGGCACATCTTAATATGCCGACACCTAATCTTTGTCTGACATTTGGCAGCTGGTGCCGAAGCACAAGTCACCGAGCTTACCAAGAGAGTGAAGGAACTTACTGGTATGCCGGATCCTCTTAACCTTGAACTAATCCTTCTGTACTTCAAATCCTTTAATCTTTTCACTGTTTTCTTTCTTCAAATCCTTGTTTTGACTTCAAATCTTTTCAGACGAGAAAGCTGCACTGGAGGCACGCCACCAGGACTGTGTGTCCTCAGTGGATGTAGCCAAGCAACTGGACGACCGGGATGCCGGTCACAAGGCCGAGGTTGAGCAGCTGAAGGGCCGGATCACCGAGCTTCTGGACGAAAAGGAACAGAGGGAGGGCCTACTGAAGAAAACCCAGTCCCTGCTTGTCACCTCCGAGACTGATGCCTCCAACGCCCACGCTGAACTGGATAGCCTGAAGGAGCAGGCCACCAAATGGGAGGTTACAGTTGCACAGCTGAATGCCGACCTTGCCAGTAAGCTTCAAATCCTTTCCCTTTATCCTTCCCGACATAGTGTAATTCTCTCCGGCATATTCTCCTTTTGCTAACATTGTTTCTATTCCTCAGACATGTTTCCCGCTTCCGTCGAAGACGTTGAGAGGGCTTTGCAGTTGGATCGAGAAAACCGGGGTGTTCCGGTTGACTCGCCCAACTGGGACATGTCGGAGCAGCTGTTGGCTCTGCCGATCCCGGAAAAACGCCATGACGCCTCTACACCGAAGAACTCTTATATGGCGCCCAGGAGGCATTCTCTGCCCTCTGGCCGGGACAAAGGACTCCCACTGATCCCGTCGACCTCGGCAACGATCTGCAGCTGGCCAAGATTTCGCCTCCGGGAGTGGCGAGATTCCGGCGCCGAGGGTTGGAGCTGACGAAGCTCTCAGCTACTTCTTGTCCTGGTATGAAAAGGCTGACTTGGAGACTTGCGCACTGTGCTGCGAAGGATCCATCTGGACCACGGATCCGGAACACATCCGGCGCCGACGGGAGCTGGCCCACAGCTATGTGGACTATGCCGACACCGACGCCTTCGTTCGGGATATCCGTGAGCCGGAGAAGAAAGACGATGCCGGGGACATCCGCGCTGCTGAGGGCTCCGACTCCAGCCAGGATGAAGATGAAGCTGAAGAGGCCGACACTGATGTCCCGGAACAGGCATCTGCCCCGGGCGGAGGTGATGGCTCAATTCCATCTGCTGGTCCGCACTCCTGAAGCCGACATCTCCACCGCCACTGCTCCACCAGCGGCCGGCGCCTCGCTTCTGCCCCGGTCCTTGACTTTGCAGCATAAAAAACTTTAAGTTTTATCAGATCCCCGATATACCGGTGCAGATTGTAATATACACGCTTAATTTCCTTTGGTTTGCTACCTGAACAAGTTTTATCTTGGTTGCTTGTTACTAATGCCGGATCATCTTTTGGCTAAGTCACCGAGTTGTTTTCCTGTTTCCTCAATTCACAACCTTGGCTGCTTGTCTACCTCAATGGCTTCGACGTATGAGTCTCAAGGTTGCTTCCTCGAACATACAGTACTTTAACTTTGAGACTTAGACTTCAAATCATCCGACACTTTAAATTTTAACTTTAGCTTTAACGAAAATGTCGGTTCGCTTGCTTTGTATTTCCTTAGCCGTTTTCCATGTGTAGACAATCTCCGGCATCTACTCTTGCTAGCCATGAAGCCGGGTTTCGGACAGCAGCTGAGTCGAAGAGTGGCCTTTGGTGCCGACACATTACTAGGCCGACATAGGAAACATTCAAATAAAGCCAGCCGGCATATAAACAAAAAACTGTAAATAAACAACAAATATACCTCGAGCTAGTTACCCGGCTTCTTCGGGATGCCGGTATTTCATTCATTAGTCTTGTGCCGGCACACACGCCGGCATACAAAGGAAAATATGGAAATACATACATTGTGTTGCTCAGGAGTAAAAGGGCGCAGTAGAGCTATGTTCCATGGCCTCTTGGTTTCTTCTCCGGACCTGTCCGCCTTATTCTTCTTGGGGTCCTGCGCATCTATAAGATAATAGGCATCATTGTGCAGAGCTCTGCTCACAATGAATGGCCCCTCCCATGGAGGAGTTAACTTATGCCGGCCTTCTGTTCCTTGCTTTAGCCGGAGTACTAGATCTCCCTCTTGAAATCTCCTTGGATTTACCTTCTGCGCATGATAGCGTCTGAGGTTCTGCTGATATACTGCTGTTCTTGACAGAGTTATTTCCCTTGCTTCCTCTAGCAGATCAACATCATTTTCTCTGGCTTCTTTAGCCTCTTCCTCAGTATATAGCACTATTCTTGGTGCATCATGTATTACATCTGTTGGAAGCACAGCTTCTGCTCCATACACCAGGAAAAATGGTGTGTAGCCTGTTGATCTATTCGGAGTTGTTCTTAAACTCCACAGCACTGCTGGCAGCTCATCTAGCCAACATCCCGGAGTTTTCTCCAGGGGCTCTATCAGCCGGGGTTTTATGCCGGATAATACTAGCCCATTCGATCTCTCTACTTGGCCATTGGCACAAGGGTGGGCAACCGACGCAACGTCCAGCCGGATTCCCACTTCCTCACAAAATCTGGCAAATGGCCTTTGGGCAAAGTTTGACCCATTGTCAGTGATGATGCTATGAGGAACACCATATCTCAAGATTATATCCTTTAAGAATTTCACTGCTGTGTGACCATCACACTTGCTTATGGGCTTCACTTCAATCCACTTGGTGAACTTGTCCACCATGACCAGGATATGGGTCATTTTCCCTCTGGCCGGCTTAAAAGCCCCGACCATATCCAGGCCCCAAACAGCAAAGGGCCAGGTTATTGGGATAGTTTTCAGGGCAGATGCCGGCTGATGAATCTGGTGGGCATATCTTTGACACCCATTACATTTCCGGACCAAGTTTTCTGCCTCTTGCAGTGCCGTTGGCCAATAGAAGCCATGCCGGAATACCTTTGCCACCAATGCCCTGGACGAAGCATGGTGACCACACTCCCCCTAGTGAATTTCCCGGAGCATCTCCAGACCCTCCGCAGATTCGACACATCTCTGCAATACTCCGGTGGTACTTCTCTTGTATATTTCTTTGTTGATGATGGTATACGCTTTGGATCTCCTTATAACCCGGCGGGCCTCGGTTTCATCCGCCGGCACTTGACCATCCACCATGAAGTTCATGATAGGACGTGCCCATGAGGGCACTTCCCTGACAGTGAACACTGCCTGATCTATTTCCATCATTTCGACCGACACATAATCGATCTCCATGGGCTGCGAAGTCCCCGGGACTGAAGAATCAGTCCCCGGGTATGCCGGAGCAGTCCCCGGGTATACCGGCACAACCTCTTGGCACATTTTACCCTTGCCTTTAGTTTTGCTCCGGAATACTGTACTAACAGCATATGCCGGCCCAGTCCCCGGGACTGAGGAAACAGTCCCCGGGTTATCCGTCCTGGCTCCGGCATCTATCTCCATTGGAACTGCTTCATCTGGACCTGGCGGGACATAAATGGAGGATGACTCCAGCGAGGGTTTGATCGATGGCTTCCTCAGATGCTCCAGCGAAATGCCGGGCGGGATTGAATCTTGGGAAGACCCCAGCTTGGATAATGCATCGGCTGCATCGTTCTGAGCCCGGAGAACGTGCCGGAACTCACAACCTTCAAAGTAACCACTTAACTGCTGCACTAGGAAACGGTATGATGCCATGTTAGCATCATGCGCGTCCCATATGCCGGAACACTGCTGAATCACTAAGTCAGAATCACCGAAGCACATAATCCGGCGAATTCCTATGTCCTTAGACACCTTCAGGCCATGCACAAGTGCCTCATATTCCGCCACATTGTTTGATGCTGCAAAGTGAATCTGCAGGACGTATCTCAGCTGGTCATTCTTTGGTGAACTGAGAACTATGCCGGCACCCAAGCCATGGATTGTCTTGGACCCATCGAAATGCATCCTCCAATAATTGGCATCTGGTAATGGTGGCTCATACTGTATCTCGGCCCAGTCAATAAAGAAATCAGCCAAGACCTGGGACTTGATTGTATCCCTCTTATCGTACTGCGGTGTATATGGTGAAAGCTCTATTGCCCACTTTGCTATCCGGCCGCTGGCATCTTTGTTGCCTATAATTTCCGAGATAGGGGCCTCGGCCACTACCCGGATTGGATGCTCTTGGAAGTAATGCTTGAGCTTCTTGGCCGCCATATAGACACCATAGGTCATCTTCGGATAGTGGGGGTAATTTTGCTTTGAGGTGGAGAGGACTTCACTCAGATAATATACCGGCCGCTGCACGGTTTTGCCTCCTTCCTCTCGCTCTACTACCACCACAGCACTGACAACTCGGTTGGTTGCCGCTATATAGAGCAACATTGGCTCCCGGGGCATTGGAGACGCTAATACCGGCGCTGTTGACAACAACTGTTTCAATTCCTTGAAACCTGCATCTGCTTGCGTTGTCCAGACAAATGTGTCGGACTTTTTCATCAACTGATATAACGGCAGAGCTTTCTCTCCCAGCCGGCTTATGAAGCGGCTCAGGGATGCGAGGCACCCAGTGAACTTCTGTACTTCCCTCAAATCTGTCGGCGGCTTCATCCTTTCTATGGCACGAATCTTGCCGGGATTCACCTCAATACCCCGGCTGGAAACAAGGAAACCGAGCAACTTGCCCGCCGGCACACCAAAGGTGCACTTAGCCGGATTCAACTTCATCCGGAATCTCCTCAGGTTCCCAAAGGTTTCCCGGAGATCATCTATGAGAGTCTTGCTCTCCTTGGTTTTTATGACGATATCATCGACATATACCTGCACATTTTTATCTATCTGATCGTGCAAACACTTTTGCATACACCTTTGGTAAGTTGCGCTGGCATTTCTTAAACCGAACGGCATAGTGAGATAGCAATAAGCCCCGTACGGGGTAATAAAGGATGTCTTTATTTGATCTGGCTCATACAAGGGGATCTGGTGGAAACCAGAATAGGCATCTACAAATGATAACAGTTCACATCCGGCTATGGAATCAATCACTTGATCGATCCGAGGGAGCGGGAATGGATCTTTAGGACATGCCTTATTCAAGTTGGTGTAATCAACACACATCCGCCATACTTTCACTATGGCGGGCTCATCTTTCTTCTTTTCCACCAAAACCGGATTAGACACCCAATCCGGATGAAGTACTTCCTTGATAAAGCCAGAGGCTAAGAGCCTGGCCACTTCCTCCCATATGGCTTTCCTTCTATCGCCGGCATTCCGCCGGAGCGGCTGCTTCACTGGCTTAGCATCGGGTCTCACGTGCAATGCGTGCTCAGCCAGCTCCCTCGGCACACCTTGCAGGTCCGAAGTAGACCATGCAAAGATATCCCGATTCTCACGGAGGAAGCTGATGAGCTCGCTTTCCTATTTGGGATCCAAACTTGCCCCAACCAGGGCATGGCGCTCCGGGAAAGCTTCATCCAGAGGCACCTTTTTGACTTCCTTACTCACTTGAAAAGAAACGCTGCCACCGGGATTTGTCATGCCCGGCATAGATTTGCCAGCCACGACCGTCTCAGCAATCTCCACTGCTCGCTTGAGCCTCTTCCTCTCCTCTGCAATGATCAGAGTCTCGGCCAGATTGGATCCGGCGGTGGCACATGCCATCGAACGCTTGTAATCACCAATGATGGTGATCACTCCTTTGGGTCCCGGCATCTTCATCTTCAGATACGCCACATGCGTAGAGGCCATGAATTTTGCCAGTGCCGGTCTACCCAGCAAAGCATGGTAGGGGCTCTCCAGATCAACCACCTCGAACATGAGGTTTTCCACCCTGTAGTTATCCCGGCTGCCAAACATCACATCCATCCGGATCTTGCCCATCGGCGCACACGAAAGTCCCGGCACAATGCCGTGGAACGTGGTCTTGCTCGGTTCCAGCATATTTTCCTTGATTCCCAGCTTCTCCATCGTATTCCGATACATGATGTTGATGCTGCTTCCATTATCAATGAGGACCTTGCTGAATCTCACGTTATTAGCCGGCCCGACGAATGTCGGATCCATCACCAGAGCATATCCGCCGGGATTTGGCATGATCCGGGGATGATCTGCCCTGTCCCAACCAACAGCCTGGTCAGACCAGTACATCAGCTTTGGCACAGCCGACATAACGGCATTCACCTCCAGACACCGCCGGTACAAGCTCTGCTTGTCTGTTCTCTCGGTCTCAAAGACCATATAGCTCTGATCATACTCCTTGTACTCATTCCGGCCCACTCCTGGGCCTCCAGCGTTATATTCCGGATTATAGCTCTGGTCAACTTGATTTACGCCGGCATTTCCGGCGTTGCTCTGATTCCCGGGATTAACCGGCCTAGGTGGGACTGCAATCGTATTGGCACCTGTCAACGGCGATGGAGCTGCCGGGACAGAGGGTCTAGCCGGTCCCCAGGGACCTGCACGACCTGCTAATATGTCGTCCAGCCACGAACAGTTCCTTGTCACATGGTTTGCCGGCTTTCCCGGCTGGAATGTGTGGAACACACAAGGCTTGTCCATGGCAAGACCCACAGTATACTTCGGCCACTGCTTCTTCTGGCCGGCGGCTCCGCCGGCATTCTTGTTGGTCCAGACATTCTTCTTCTGGAACGGCTGTGCTTGCTGCTGCGGCTGCTGCTGAGGCTGCTGATAGTCCTCATATCTCGGACGCTGGCTACTGCCGGCGCCCCCTTGCTCTTCCTCCACAGCTGCAACTTGTGCTGCCCCATACCGGTGATCCGGCCTTTCATCTCTTCTCTTGTTCCGGTTATCAGTGCGATAATATTGCCCTGATCTCCCGGCATTGCTGGTGTTCCCCTGGGTTTGCCCCTGTCCTTGTGAATCGAGACTGGGCTGCATGGGATCTCCCAGAGCATAACTATCAGCGATCTTGATTGTTTCGGCCAGCGTGGCCGGCATTTGCCTCTGAAGCTTTTGCCACAGCATGGTGCCATGCCGGCACCCATGAGCGAACCACATGATGGCCTGCTGCTCATTGATTCCTTCGCAGGAATTGCGCAAGGTGCACCACCTGGTCAGATAGTCATGGTCAGTCTCATTCACTCCTTGCCGGCAGTTAGCCAGCTGCTGCGGACGGTTGGGCCTCTTGTATGTACTGGTAAAGTTCGACACAAACTGCTCTTCGAAATCAATCCAGCCGTTGATACTCCCGGCCGGCAAATTATTCAGCCATATCTTGGCTGGACCTTCCAACATCTGCAGCACATATCGTACCGCCCATCTGAGATTTCCTCCGGCGATGTTCACCGCTGTGGAGTAATCCTCCAACCAATCTTCCGGCTTCGTACTGCCATTATATGTCCTTGCGCCACGCGCGAGCTGGAAGAAGTAAGGCACCGGCTCCCCCATAATCCGGGGTCCGAAACACATAGGGCCCGGAGCTCCTTGTCTCTCCACCAACTCTGATTGGTGGATCTTGTCCAGCTTGAAACGTGCATCATTGGCTTCCAAGGACCGAGGTCGAAGCCGGGATGCTATTGGGCCTGCGATCATCTGCTGCTGCTGCTCCGGCTGATGCTGCTCACTATGCCGGCCTTGCTGGTGCTGCTGCTGATATCCCGCCCTGGCAAGGGCGGAATTGCCGTCATCCTCTCGATGTCCCGGATGGCCTGCACCCTGCTGCTGCGCTGCACCTCCGGCGCCCTGTTGCTGACGCCGGGCTGCACTGTTACTCCGGCCACCACCGGCCGCGCCTGCTTCATGCCCGGCCGGCACACTCTGGCCGGGCTTCTTGCTGCCGACATACTTGTCAGCTTGGCCGACATTCTTCTGCACCATCGCCTGCTTTCCGGCGACAGCCGGATCGTACACCTGGATCTGCTTGTCCCGGCGGCCAGAGGTCACACTTCCGGCACGCCGGGCGCTATGATGCGGGGACGAGGCTTGGCCCCTTGACCTCGCGCCGGCACCTCCCGCCGACACAATGTACTGAGACGCCCCGGCACCCGGGTTTGCCTTCTTAAAGGCCTCCTGCTGCTTTGTAGCTTCAGACAAAAGTTGGTTAAGCCGAGCTTGCTGCTCACGCAGTGCTTCGCCGGATAAACAAGATAAATCCTTAGCTACCTCGGCCGCCGCTCTAAGGTTCTTTACTGGCGAACTATAGACTACCTTAGGCATAGTACTAGTTGCGGTATGACTCTTATCTCTAGCATCTTTTCCTATCTCAGCATTAAGATTTCTGCCTCTAGTTCTAACCTCTTCTATCCGGCTAGGCCGGATTACTACAGGAGTAAAACCATGGGCTGCCTCATACTCACGGAGTTGCCGGTTAAACCGTTCGCGCTCCTGGTTCATGGCCAGGGCCTCGTCGACGAGGGCCTGACGAGATCCCTCCAGGACCTCCCTTGTCTGCTCCGGATCTACGCCGGATCGCACCGGCTCGAGAAGTCGGTCGATGATGGGAAGAAGAACCTCGCCCCTAGCCGGCACACCGGAAGTGCCGGCCAGGTTCTCCGCACGCTCCAACGGAGGACGCGCCGACCTCTTGACCTTCGGCGGCTCCGGAGGAGAAGCTCCGGCCGCCGCTGCTTTGCCGGCATCTTCCGCCGGCGGCACGGATGTGCCGGCCATCATCACCTCAGCCGGCTCTACTGAGCGAGCGCTACGCCCAGCGTGAGCCAGCCGATGTGACGGAGGATCCGACGCCACCAGCACCTCCTTCCTGCAAATTCTCTCAGTCCCCACGTACACCTCGTGGGAACCGAAAGACATAATCCGGCCATCCCTGGGGAACGGCCGGCCACCGAGACAACCGGCGTTGTCACTGACGAAACTGAGCGAGCCTAGCCTCTGGACGAGGCCAGAGATCACGCGCACTCCCGAAGCTGCTATCACAGACCCCGTCCGAATGAACACTCCGCCCAGCATATCGATCTGCCCCACGGTGGGCGCCAAATGTCGTCGTGGTGAAACAACATATGCCATAGGATGGCTTAAATGGGGGCCGAACTAGCTGCTGGAGGATTCGGGAGAGGGGAACGAGCTAAAAAGCACGACAGAAAGAGACACTGATCTACCCAGGTTCGGGGCTCTCGTAAGGAGATAACACCCCTACTCCTGCTCTACTGATTGTATATTTGGGTCGATGTAGTACACAACAATGGTGCTTCCAAGCTCTCTGCTAGAGAAGGAAGATGAACTGCTAAGTGTAGGAACACAGAGTGACCAACCCTTTACCAGGGCTCCCTATGCCACCTTATATAGTGGTGGCCAGGGTTACAACGGTCATACAAGACCACAAGACACGGGCTACACTCCAAACAGGAGCTGGTGACGATGGCAGAGACCCTTGACTTCGCCCCTGATTGCTCTCGATGGGACGCCATATCCCTGTACCTTGTACCTCTTGAACTGTGGCCTTACCTCTGTGCGGTGAGTTCGTACTTGTGCACAGTGAGGGTAGGTAACCTCCACTGTGCACCCTGCCATCTTACTCTGCTACCATGCTTGGATGTTTTCTTCCTTGATTGTAGGGATGTGACACCTTGGTTGACTTAAGTATCCCGGATATGACCGTTGGCCATACCCAGGACATATATGCCGGACCAACGACCTACGAGGGTCGGGTAATCCGGCCTCCCCTGCTCCTGCACAACACACCAAATGGTTAGGCCGGCATATCTAAGTATATGCCGGCACACATATACCAGTATTCCGGCTATACCGGCATATCCAAGTATTAGCCGGGATACACACATATGTCGGCCTGGCCGATGCTCTTATATTCCGGCCAGGCCCTTTCTTGATAACTCGGCATAAGTCAACCATAGACTTTGTGTCTTTCTAGTCTCTTGACCCTACCGGGGGTTATCCCCCTGACAGTTTCACCAGTTGCTCTGCATTCTGCTTGGTCGTTGGCCAGTAGAAACCATGGCGGAAGGCTTTGGCCACCAAAGCCCTGGAAGATGTGTGATGTCCGCACTCCCCTTGGTGTATTTCTCTTAGCTGCTCTATCCCTTCTTCCGGCTCGATGCAGTTCTGGAAGATGCCTGACACGCTGCGCTTGTACAGCTCATTGTTGATGATGGTGTACGCCCCTGCTCGTCATTGAATTCGCCTAGCCTCCACTTCGTCTTGTGGCAAGTCCCCAGTGATGAGGTAGTTGGAGAATGGCTCCGCCCAAGAAGGTATCTCCCGTATGTGGAAGACACTGGCGACCAGGGGATCAGCAGCCCCCGGGTCCGTTGTTGTGCTGGCCTCATCTGATTGTCCGGCTGGGGGGCGGGCATGGCACCAGCTGCCCCCATGTCCTTCGTCGAGCCGGCCGCGCTGGGCTGGCCGGCTGCTTCCTTCAGCTCCGAGGCGGCAGCCCCCGGGTCCGGTGGTGGCACCTGAACCGGGGCAGGGTCTCCAGGTACGTAGATGGATGGAGAATCTGGCGAGGGCTTGATGGACGGCTTGTGGATGATTTCCAGTGACACCCCAGCTGGGATATACTGCTTGGTGGAGCCAATCTTGGATAGCCAGTCTGCCTCATCGTTGTTTGCTCTGGGGAGGTGATGGAACTCGCAACCCTCGAAGAATCCGCTAAGCTGCTGCACGTAGAAGCGGTAGGAGGCCATGTTGGCGTCCCTGGCGTCCCAATCTCCTGTAACCTGGTGCACCACCAGGTCGGAGTCTCTAAAGCAGAGGATCCTCCTGATGCCAATCTGCTTGGCCATCTTGAGCCCATGTACCAGGGCTTCATACTCGGCGACGTTGTTCGATGCACGGAAGTGCATCTGCAGCATGTACTGCAGCTTGTCTCCCTTGGGAGAGGTGAGGATGACGCCGGCCCACAAGCCCTCGAGCAACTTGGAGCCATCGAAGTGCATGCGCCAGTGGGTGGAGTTTGGAGCCGGTGGTAGGTACTGGTGCTCTCCCCAGTCAGCGAACAAATCCGCTATGATCTGCGACTTGATTGTCATCCTTGGCTTGTACTGAATGGTATGAGCAGCGAGCTCAATCACCCATTTGGCCACTCTGCCTGACGGGTCCTTGCACCCAATGATCTTCGAGAGTGGAGTGGTTCTCACCACTGTGATAGGATGCTCCTCGAAGTAGTGCTTCAGCTTCTTGGCCGCCATGTACACGCCGTATGCGACCTTCTGGTAGTGCGGGTAGTTCTGCTTGGAGAGAGTGAGCACCTCACTTAGATAGTACACCGGGCGCTGAACCGGCAGCTCCTTGCCTTCCTCGGTGTGCTCCACCACGATCACGATGCTGATAACTCGCAGAGTAACCGCGATGTAGAGCAGCATTGGCTCTCGCGGAGCCGGCGCTGCCAAGATTGGCGCGGTAGACAAGGCTCGCTTGAGGTCATTGAAGGCATCATCAGCGCGCTGGGACCAAACGAAGTGGTCCGTCTTCTTCATCAACTGGTACAGCGGCATGGCCTTCTCCCCGAGCCGGCTAACGAACCAGCTGAGCGAGGCTAAGCAACCGGCGAACTTCTGCACATCTCTGACCTGGGTGGGCTTCTCTAGGGCCTCGATGGCTTTTATCTTCGAGGGGTTAGCCTCGATCCCTCGCTGGGAAATGATATAACCTAGGAGCTGTCCAGCCGGCACACCAAAGATGCACTTCTCTGGGTTGAGCTTCATGCGATAGCGCCGCAGGTTGGCAAAGATCTCCTTGAGGTCGTCCAGGAGCGTGCCGCTCTGCTTGGTCTTCACCACCACGTCGTCCACATAAGCGTGCACATTTCTCCCAATCTGCCCTTGCAGGCATCGCTGCATGGTCCGCTGGTAAGTGGCTCCAGTGTTCTTCAGGCCAAACGGCATGGTAACATAGCAGTAGGCTCCATATGGGGTGATGAAGGACATCTTGATCTGATCCGGCTGGAAGAGCGGGATCTGGTGGTAGCCTGAATAGGCGTCCAGGAAGGACAGCAGGTCACAACCGGCTATGGAGTCAATCACCTGGTCGATCCGTGGTAGCGCGAAAGGATCCTTGGGGCAAGCCTTGTTGAGGCTGGTGTAATCGATACACATTCGCCAGGTGTTATTCTTCTTCAGAACCAAGACTGGGTTCGCAAGCCAGTCAGGGTAAAATACCTCCATGATAAAGTCGGCTGCAAGGAGCCGAGCAATCTCCTCGCCAATAGCTTTCCTTTTCTCTTCTGCAAAATGCCACAACGGTTGCTTGACCGGCTTGGCATCTGGCCAGACGTTGAGTGAGTGCTCAGCCAGCTCCCTCGGCACACCTGGCATGTCCTTTGGAGACAATGCGAAGATGTCCCGATTCTCATGGAGGAAGCTGGTGAGCTCGCTTTCCTATTTAGCAGAAAGGCTGGTGCCTATGATGACGTACTTGGTGGGATCACTCTCATCCAGTAGGATCTTCTTGGTGTCGTTGGCCGGCTTGAACTGCTCCACCGGCGACTGACGAACCGGCACATCTTGCTGGGTCAGCTCCACGCGATGTAGAAGCTGCCGCTTTTCCTCGGCGATGACCAGCGCTTCTGCCAGCTGTGAGCTCTCCTTTGCGCAGGCCAGGGACTTCTTGAAGCTTCCCGAGACCGTGATCACACCTCTGGGTCCTGGGAGCTTCATCTTCAGATAGGCGTAATCCAGGACGGCCATGAACTTGGCCAGGGCTGGACGGCCAAGCAGCGCATGGTATGGACTGCTGATGTCCACCACCTCAAACTAGATGGGCTCGCGGCGGCTATTCCCCTTCTTTCTAAAGAGAACCTCCAGCTGCACCTTGCCCAAAGGGGTGCAAGAATGCCCAGGCACGATGCCATGGAAGGTGAGCCGGCTCGGTTTTAGCTGAGCAAGCGGGATGCCCAACTTCTCCAGAGAGCTTCGGTAAAGAAGGTTGATACTACTACCGCCGTCGATGAGCACGCGGGAGAACCGGCACATGTGCGTATCGAAACACACAACAGGGTTCAAGACCAGAGCGTACTCTCCAGGGCTGGGCATCAGCCTCGGATGGTCCTCGTGCCCCCAGGTAATGGCCGCCTCAGACCAATGCATGAACTGGGGTTCTACAGGCATTACAGCGTTCACCTCTGCCTCATGCCAAAGGTCGTTCCTTTTATCCTTGCCAGGGGTGGTTGATCTAGTTGAGATTATAGGGGGGTTTTTCTAGTCGTCTCCACAGGGATCAACACAAATGAGACTATTTCCTAATTTCCAGAAGCTAAGCAGAAAAGTGGGGTTTTTGGTGTTGTAAACAGAAAAGTAACAGGAGGTTTTAGGTTGGAAGTTTTTAACATAACAAATCCAATGTTTCTTGTTTGTCAGGCAAGGAAACAAAGGACAAACAAGCAAGTGAGGCAGGGATGCATTTTTGGGACTAGATGCAGAGGCTAGTCTTGCACCTAACAGACCAGGCAGATGCAACACAGAAATCACAGTAATCTTGGAGTTTACAATGGAGTGTGTCACTCAAACCATAGCAAAGATCCAGGACAAGGTTCAAACTGTTTTACAGTGCAAGATCAACACAAATCAGATCACAGAGCATGGGGGAAAGGAAGAGAGATTTGCTGTTTGTCACCGAAGGCTTGCCGTGGCAGAGAAATTGGAGAAGGCAGAGATGTTGCTGTCGTGGCAGAGGATGAAGAGGGATGAGGAAGAGCTTGGCCTTCAGATCCTTCGAGCCTTGTCCATCTTGACGTTCTTGGAGGTGTTCTTGGTGGTGTTCATGGTGTTCTTGCTTGCGCCGTTGATCTGATCTTGTTGCAGCAGAGGAGTAGAGGGAAAAGTGGGTGGAAAAGGTGAAGGTTTCGGTGTGTTGGACTGTGGAGGAGGAAGGTTTTGGTGGAGTGGTGGATGGATGGAGTGGTTGTGTGTCGATGGATGGATGCGGGGATGGGATGGTGTATATGCTGAAGCGTAGAGGAGTAGAGGGAAAAAGGTGGCGGCAGCAGCTAGTCTGCTTTTCCGTTTTACTTGTCCTTTTGTGCCGTGGCAGCCTGCTCCTGCCGTTGGCTTCTTTCTTGCTCCTCAAGATGTACTCTTCCTTTCCTGGTGGCTTGAGCTGATGTTTGAATTGCTCTGACTTGTAGATTTAAGTGCCTTGGCGCACTGATCTGTGACAAAGGATCAAATGATGTAAAATGTTGGTGCAACACTGGTAGAAATGAGGTAAAACAGACAAGTTTTATGGTTGCAAGGTTCAGATATATGTGTAAATCTTAGAGTGATCAAAACCCCCAGACCAAAACCTTTGCTTGTCCTCAAGTAAAGAATGGTGCATTGTACCAAACAAAATGTAACAGAGCATGATGAGGGACATTGCTGACTCAATGCAGATAAATCTTGCAATTGCCAATTCAAAAACAAGTTTCACAAGAGAATTTGAGTATGTCTAGATCAAACAACATGGACACATGAGTATAAAGTAATTGACTCTGAAATTGAAAACTCAAGATCCAGTACATAGCCCAATATGTAATGCAAAATTAGTGCTTCACCTATTACAGTTCCCAGGAACATAATAGGCTAATGCATAGACAAGTTAGTCAGTTAGTAACTTAGCTTGATGGGTCAACTTAGTTAGTGCTTCACACACTACAATCCCAGGATCATAGGTGCTAGTGCTTTGGATATTTACAACAAGTTTTACTTAGCATCATCAGGTTAGTGCTTCACACACCACAATCCAGAGATCATGGTTGCTAATGCTAAACTTTTTCCTTTCTGTTAATATGTTAGTATGTTAGTATGTTAGTGCTTCACAAGTCACAATCCAGAGATCATGTTTGCTAATGCAAAAAATGCAATAGATGCAATTGGTTAGGGGCTAAGGAACGGATCATGAACTTCATTCTTAGGGCAATTAACAAATATACTGATGTTTCACAGGTTCTTTGAGTAGAGACATACAAAGGTTCTGATTTGAAACTTGGCTTTGAAAATAGGCATTTGCAAGAGTTATAAGCAGATTCAAAGCAAAGTTCTTCATAGCATGCAAAGTGATATTTTCAGGTCCAAGCAAGCGAAATTGATTCATTCCTTAACAAAGTACTTTCACACAAGATCAACCAACAGTATAGTATATTCTGATTCAGATTTTAACAAATGTGTGGAAATGGAAAGTGTTCACCTGATGGTTTTCCTGCTTCTCTGCCTTGTCAATCAACAGCAATCTTTCTCCTCATCCAAGTTATCACTGAAACAACAAAAAGAAACAAACACACAAGGCAAAAACATAAAAAGGTGAAAGGGAAATATATGATACAAGGGATACCAGGTTTCCTCCTGGAAGAGAGCTTGTTTAAAGTCACTAGCTTGACTATAGCTTCATCATCACTGGTTTGCATGGGTAGAAGATGCATTGGAGCCATCCTCTGGTTCATCATCTTCTTCAACTTGGTTTTCGATCAAATCTCCAATCCTGTAGTGCTTCAACCTCTGGCCATTTACTTTGAATGTTCCCTCAGCTGAGCTATAAACCTCAAAGGCACCATGGCCGAGGTCTCTCTTGATAACACAAGGGCCAAACCATCTGGACTTGAACTTTCCAGAGAATAAGTGTAACTTGGAATCATACACCAGCACTGACTGCCCTTCCTTGAATTCCCTTCTCAGAATGTGGGAGTCATGCCATTTCTTGGTCTTCTCCTTGTAAATCCTTGCACTTTCATAGGAATCATTCCTGAGCTCTTCAAGCTCACACAACTGCAGTTTCCTCATGTTTCCTGCTTTGCCAATGTCCAAGTTCAGCTTCCTGATCGCCCAATGCGCTCTGTGCTCCAATTCGACTGGCAGATGGCAAGCCTTGCCATAGATAATTCTGAAAGGTGACATGCCAATGGGTGTCTTGTATGATGTCCTGTAAGCCCACAAAGTGTCGGGCAATTTCATTGACCAATCTCCTCTGGTCTTGGACACAACTTTCTCCAAGATTTGCTTGATTTCCCTGTTTGACAACTCCACTTGGCCATTGGCCTGCGGATGATAAGGAGTTGTCACTCTATGATTCTTCACTCCATACTTGGTCAGAAGCTTCTCAAACTGGTCATTGTTGAAGTGAGCACCACCATCACTGATTACAACTCTTGGCACTCCAAATCTTGGGAAAATGACAGTCTTGAACATTCTACAAACTGTCTTGGCATCAGCATTAACAGTGGGAATGGCTTCAACCCATTTTGACACATAGTCAACAGCAACTAAAATATGCTTGTAGCCTTGATAAGATGGCAAGGGTCCAACAAAATCAACTCCCCAAACATCAAACAATTCCACTTCCAAGATTCCTGTTTGGGGCATTTCATTTCTCTTTGACATCTTTCCTGCTCTTTGACAAGGATCACACTTCATTATGTACTCATGAACATCTCTGAACATACTTGGCCAAAAGAAGCCAGCTTGCAAAATCTTGGCTTGAGTCTTGAACACTCCAGCATGTCCTCCATACAATCCTGAATGGCATTGGAACATCACATCACTTTTTTCATCAGAGGGAACACACCTTCTCACAATGCCATCAGCACAATGTTTGTACAGAAAAGGTTCATCCCAATAGTAACTCTTGACATCATGGAGGAATTTTTTCTTTTGCTGGTAGGAGAGATCTGCTGGCACAATATCACAAGCTAGGAAGTTCACAAAGTCAGCATACCAAGGTGAAGTGGCACTGACTGCCATGAGCTGTTCTCCTGGCATCAAGTCTTGAATCTCTCTGTTTTCATCAATGTTGATTCTGGACAAGTGATCAGCAACTGAGTTCTCTGACCCTTTCTTGTCTCTAATTTCTATGTCAAACTCTTGGAGCAGAAGGATCCATCTGATGAGCCTTGGTTTAGCATCCTTTTTGCTCACTAAATATCTGATTGCTGCATGGTCTGTGTAGACAATGCACTTGTGTCCAACCAGGTATGGTCTAAACTTATCAAATGAGAACACAACAGCAAGCAGCTCCTTCTCTGTGGTGGTGTAATTGATCTAAGCATCATCCAAAGTCTTGCTTGCATAATGTATAACATGTACAGCTTTGTCTTTCCTCTGGCCAAGGACTGCTCCAACAGCAAAGTCACTTGCATCACACATAAGTTCAAATGGCAGTGTCCAGTCAGGAGGTTGAACAACAGGGGCTGTGATGAGAGCATCTTTCAATTGGTTGAATGCTTGCAAACAAGTGTCATCAAACACAAACTTCACTTCATGATTCAGGAGATTGGTGAGTGGCTTGGCAAGATAGGAGAAGTTCTTGATAAACCTCCTGTAGAAGCCAGCATGGCCCAGGAAGCTTTGAATTCCCTTCACATTTTCAGGAGGAGGTAGCTTGGCAATCACATCTACCTTTGCCTTGTCCACCTCAATTCCTCTAGCAGACACAAGGTGGCCCAACACAATGCCTTCAGAGACAAGGAAGTGACATTTTTCCCAGTTCAGAATCAAATTTTGCTCAGAGCATCTGTGAAGGACTAAGGTGAGGTTCTTCAAGCAGGCTTCGAAGTCTTTTCCATACACAGTGAAATCATCCATGAAAACTTCCATAATCTTCTCAATGTGATCAGAAAATATGGACATCATGCATCTCTGGAAGGTGCCTGGAGCATTGCAAAGGCCAAATGGTAGCCTTTTGTAAGCAAAGGTTCCATATGGGCAGGTGAATGTGGTCTTGTCTTGGTCAGAAGGGTGGATTGGAATCTGCAGAAATCCAGAGTAACCATCAAGGTAGCAGTAGTACTTCTGGCCAGCAAGTCTCTCTAGCATCTGGTCCATGAATGGCAGAGGGAAGTGATCTTTTCTTGTAGCTTTGTTCAATTTTCTGAAGTCATTCACCATCCTTGTCGGGGGGATGACCCCCGGTAGGGTCAAGAGACTAGAAAGACACAAGGCTTATGGTTGACTTTTATGCCGGTTGACCAAGAAAGGGCCTGGCCGGAATATAGGAGCATCGGCCAGGCCGGCATATATGTATATCCCGGCTGGTGTCTGGATATGCCGGTATGGCCGAAATACTAGTATAGGTGTGCCGGCATATACTCAGATATGCCGGCCTAATTATTTTGTGTGTTGTGCAGGAGCAGGGGAGGCCGGATTACCCGACCCTCGTAGGTCGTTGGTCCGGCATATAAGTCCTGGGTATGGCCAACGGTCATATCCGGGATACTTAAGTCAACCAAGGTGTCACATCCCTACAATCAAGGAAGAAAACATCCAAGCATGGTAGCAGAGTAAGATGGCAGGGTGCACAGTGGAGGTTACCTACCCTCACTGTGCACAAGTACGAGCTTACCGCACAGAGGTAAGGCCACAGTTCAAGAGGTACAAGGTACAGGGATATGGCGTCCCATCGAGAGCAATCAGGGGCGAAGTCAAGGGTCTCTGCCATCGCCACCAGCTCCTGTTTGGAGTGTAGCCCTTGTCTTGTGGTCTTATATGACCGTTGTAACCCTGGCCACCACTATATAAGGTGGCACAGGGAGTCCTAGCAAAGGGTCGTTGGAAGGTTGGTCGCTGGAAGAAGGTTGATAGGTTGAAGGTAGATTGGTCACACTGTACTCCTACACTTAGCAGTTCATCTTCCTTCTCTAGCAGAGAGCTTGGAAGCACCATTGTGGTGTACTACATCGACCCATATATACAATCAGTAGAGCAGGAGTAGGGGTGTTATCTCCTTACGAGAGCCCCGAACCTGGGTAGATCAGTGTCTCTTTCTGTCGTGCTTTTTAGCTCGTTCCCCTCTCCCGAATCCTCCAGCATCTAGTTCGGCCCCCATTTAAGCCATCCTATGGCATATGTTGTTTCACCACGACGACATTTGGCGCCCACCGTGGGGCATCAGATCGATATGCTGGGCGGAGTGTTCATTCGGACGGGGTCTGTGATAGCAGCTTCGGGAGTGCGCGTGGTCTCTGGCCTCGTCCAGAGGCTAGGCTCGCTCAGTTTCGTCAGTGACAACGCCGGTTGTCTCGGTGGCCGGCCGTTCCCCAGGGATGGCCGGATTATGTCTTTCGGTTCCCACGAGGTGTACGTGGGGACTGAGAGAATTTGCAGGAAGGAGGTGCTGGTGGCGTCGGATCCTCCGTCACATCGGCTGGCTCACGCTGGGCGTAGCGCTCGCTCAGTAGAGTCGGCTGAGGTGATGATGGCCGGCACATCCGTGCCGCCGGCGGAAGATGCCGGCAAAGCAGCAGCGGCCGGAGCTTCTCCTCCGGAGCCGCCGAAGGTCAAGAGGTCGGCGCGTCCTCCGTTGGAGCGTGCGGAGAACCTGGCCGGCACTTCCGGTGTGCCGGCTAGGGGCGAGGTTCTTCTTCCCATCATCGACCGGCTTCTCGAGCCGGTGCGATCCGGCGTTGATCCGGAGCAGACAAGGGAGGTCCTGGAGGGATCTCGTCAGGCCCTCGTCGACGAGGCCCTGGCCATGAACCAGGAGCGCGAACGGTTTAACCGGCAACTCCGTGAGTATGAGGCAGCCCATGGTTTTACTCCTGTAGTAATCCGGCCTAGCCGGATAGAAGAGGTTAGAACTAGAGGCAGAAATCTTAATGCTGAGATAGGAAAAGATGCTAGAGATAAGAGTCATACCGCAACTAGTACTGTGCCTAAGGTAGTCTATAGTTCGCCAGTAAAGAACCTTAGAGCAGCGGCCGAGGTAGCTAAGGATTTATCTTGTTTATCCGGCGAAGCACTGCGTGAGCAGCAAGCCCGGCTTAACCAACTTTTGTCTGAAGCTACAAAGCAGCAGGAGGCCTTTAAGAAGGCAAACCCAGGTGCCGGGGCATCCCAGTTCATTGTGTCGGCGGGAGGTGCCGGCGCGAGGTCGAGGGGCCAAGCCTCGTCCCCGCATCCTAGCGCCCGGCGTGCCGGAAGTGTGACCTCTGGCCGCCGGGACAAGCAGATCCAGGTGTACGATCCGGCTGCCGCCGGAAAGCAGGCGATGGTGCAGAAGAATGTCGGCCAAGCTGACAAGTATGTCGGCAGCAAGAAGCCCGGCCAGAGTGTGCCGGCCGGGCATGAAGCAGCAGCGGCCGGTGGTGGCCGGAGTAACAGTGCAGTCCGGCGTCAGCAACAGGGCGCCGGAGGGGCAGCGCAGCAGCAGGGTGCAGGCCATCCGGGACACCGAGAGGATGACGGCAATTCCGCCCTTGCCAGGGCGGGATATCAGCAGCAGCATCAGCAAGGCCGGCATAGTGAGCAGCATCAGCCGGAGCAGCAGCAGCAGATGATCGCAGGCCCAATAGCATCCCGGCTTGGACCTCGGTCCTTGGAAGCCAATGATGCACGTTTCAAGCTGGACAAGCTCCACCAATCAGAGTTGGTGGAGAGACAAGGAGCTCCGGGCCCTATGTGTTTCGGACCCCGGATTATGGGAGAGCCGGTGCCTTACTTCTTCCAGCTCGCGCGTGGCGCGAGGACATATAATGGCAGTACGAAGCCGGAAGATTGGTTGGAGGATTACTCCACAGCGGTGAACATCGCCGGAGGAAACCTCAGATGGGCGGTACGATATGTGCCGCAGATGTTGGAAGGTCCAGCCAGGATATGGCTGAATAATTTGCCGGCCGGGAGTATCAACGGCTGGATTGATTTCGAAGAGCAGTTTGTGTCGAACTTTACCAGTACATACAAGAGGCCCAACCGTCCGCAGCAGCTGGCTAACTGCCGGCAAGGAGTGAATGAGACTGACCGTGACTATCTGACCAGGTGGTGCACGTTGCGCAATTCCTGCGAAGGAATCAATGAGCAGCAGGCCATCATGTGGTTCGCTCATGGGTGCCAACATGGCACCATGCTGTGGCAAAAGCTTCAGAGGCAAATGCCGGCCACGCTGGCCGAAACAATCAAGATCGCTGATAGTTATGCTCTGGGAGATCCCAAGCAGCCCAGTCTCGATTCACAAGGACAGGGGCAAACCCAGGGGAACACCAGCAATGCCGGGAGATCAGGGCAGTTCTATCGCCCGGATAACCGGAATAAGAGAAGAGATGAGCGGCCGGATTATCGGTACGGAGCAGCACAAGTTGCAGCTGTGGAGGAAGAGCAAGGGGGCGCCGGCAGTAGCCAGCGTCCGAGATATGAGAACTATCAGCAGCCTCAGCAGCAGCCGCAGCAGCAAGCACAGCCGTTCCAGAAGAAGAATGTCTGGACCAACAAGAATGCCGGCGGAGCCGCCGGCCAGAAGAAGCAGTGGCCGAAGTATACTGTGGGTCTTGCCATGGACAAGCCTTGTGTGTTTCACACATTCCAGCCGGGAAGGCCGGCAAACCATTTGACAAGGAACTGTTCATGGCTGGACGACATATTAGCAGGTCGTGCAGGTCCCTGGGGACCGGCTAGACCCTCTGTCCCGGCAGCTCCATCGCCGTTGACAGGTGCCAATACAATTGCAGTCCCACCTAGGCCGGGTAATCCTGGGAATCAGAGCAACGCCGGAAATGCCGGCGTAAATCAAGTTGACCAGAGCTATAATCCGGAATATAACGCCGGAGGCCCAGGAGCGGGCCGGAATGAGTACAAGGAGTATGATCAGAGCTATATGGTCTTTGAGACCGAGAGAACAGACAAGCAGAGCTTGTACCGGCGGAGTCTGGAGGTGAATGCCGTTATGTCGGCTGTGCCAAAGCTGATGTACTGGTCTGACCAGGCTGTTGGTTGGGACAGGGCAGATCATCCCCGGATCATGCCAAATCCCGGCGGATATGCTCTGGTGATGGATCCGACATTCGTCGGGCCGGCTAATAACGTGAGATTCAGCAAGGTCCTCATTGATAATGGAAGCAGCATCAACATCATGTATCGAGATACGATGGAGAAGCTGGGAATCAAGGAAAATATGCTGGAACCAAGCAAGACCACGTTCCACGGCATTGTGCCGGGACTTTCGTGTGCGCCGATGGGCAAGATCCGGATGGATGTCATGTTTGGCAGCCGGGATAACTGCAGGGTGGAAAACCTCATGTTCGAGGTGGTTGATCTGGAGAGCCCCTACCATGCTTTGCTGGGTAGACCGGCACTGGCAAAATTCATGGCCTCTACGCATGTGGCGTATCTGAAGATGAAGATGCCAGGGCCCAAAGGGGTGATCACCATCATTGGTGATTACAAGCGTTCGATGGCATGTGCCACCGCCGGATCCAATCTGGCCGAGACTCTGATCATTGCAGAGGAGAGGAAGAGGCTCAAGCGAGCAGTGGAGATTGCTGAAACGGTCGTGGCCGGCAAATATATGCCGGGCATGACAAATCCCGGCGGCAGTGCTTCTTTTCAAGTAGGCAAGGAAGTCAAAAAGGTGCCGCTGGATGAAGCTTTCCCGGAGCGCCATGCCCTGGTTGGGGCAAGTTTGGATCCCAAATAGGAAAGCGAGCTCATCAGCTTCCTCCGTGAGAATCGGGATATCTTTGCATGGTCTACTTCGGACCTGCAAGGTGTGCCGAGGGAGCTGGCTGAGCACGCATTGCACGTGAGACCCGATGCTAAGCCAGTGAAGCAGCCGCTCCGGCGGAATGCCGGCGATAGAAGGAAAGCCATATGGGAGGAAGTGGCCAGGCTCTTAGCCTCTGGCTTTATCAAGGAAGTACTTCATCCGGATTGGGTGTCTAATCCGGTTTTGGTGGAAAAGAAGAAAGATGAGCCCGTCATAGTGAAAGTATGGCGGATGTGTGTTGATTACACCAACTTGAACAAGGCATGTCCTAAAGATCCATTCCCGCTGCCTCGGATCGATCAAGTGATTGATTCCACAGCCGGATGTGAACTGTTATCTTTCGTAGATGCTTATTCTGGTTTCCACCAGATCCCCTTGTTTGAGCCAGATCAAATAAAAACATCCTTTATTACCCCGTACGGGGCTTATTGCTATCTCACTATGCCGTTCGGTTTAAGAAATGCCGGCGCAACTTACCAAAGATGTATGCAAAAGTGTTTGCACGAGCAGATAGATAAAAATGTGCAGGTATATGTCGATGATATCGTCATAAAAACCAAGGAGAGCAAGACTCTCATAGATGATCTCCGGGAAACCTTTGGGAACCTGAGGAGATTCCGGATGAAGTTGAATCCGGCTAAGTGCACCTTTGGTGTGCCGGCGGGCAAGTTGCTCGGGTTCCTTGTTTCCAGCCGGGGTATTGAGGTGAATCCCGGCAAGATTCGTGCCATAGAAAGGATGAAGCCGCCGACAGATTTGAGGGAAGTACAGAAGTTCACTGGGTGCCTCGCATCCCTGAGCCGTTTCATAAGCCGGCTGGGAGAGAAAGCCCTGCCGTTATATCAGTTGATGAAAAAGTCCGACACATTTGTCTGGACAACGCAAGCAGATGCAGCTTTCAAGGAATTGAAACAGTTGTTGTCAACAGCGCCGGTATTAGCGTCTCCGATGCCCCGGGAGCCAATGTTGCTCTATATAGCGGCAACCAACCGAGTTGTCAGTGCTGTGGTGGTAGTAGAGCGAGAGGAAGGAGGCAAAACCGTGCAGCGGCCGGTATATTATCTGAGTGAAGTCCTCTCCACCTCAAAGCAAAATTACCCCCACTATCAGAAGATGACCTATGGTGTCTATATGGCGGCCAAGAAGCTCAAGCATTACTTCCAAGAGCATCCAATCCGGGTAGTGGCCGAGGCCCCTATCTCGGAAATTATAGGCAACAAAGATGCCAGCGGCCGGATAGCAAAGTGGGCAATAGAGCTTTCACCATATACACCGCAGTACGATAAGAGGGATACAATCAAGTCCCAGGTCTTGGCTGATTTCTTTATTGACTGGGCCGAGATACAGTATGAGCCACCATTGCCAGATGCCAATTATTGGAGGATGCATTTCGATGGGTCCAAGACAATCCATGGCTTGGGTGCCGGCATAGTTCTCAGTTCACCAAAGAATGACCAGCTGAGATACGTCCTGCAGATTCACTTTGCAGCATCAAATAATGTGGCGGAATATGAGGCACTTGTGCATGGCCTGAAGGTGTCTAAGGACATAGGAATTCGCCGGATTATGTGCTTCGGAGATTCTGACTTAGTGATTCAGCAGTGTTCCGGCATATGGGACGCGCATGATGCTAACATGGCATCATACCGTTTCCTAGTGCAGCAGTTAAGTGGTTACTTTGAAGGTTGTGAGTTCCGGCACGTTCTCCGGGCTCAGAACGATGCAGCCGATGCATTATCCAAGCTGGGGTCTTCCCGAGATTCAATCCCGCCCGGCATTTCGCTGGAGCATCTGAGGAAGCCATCGATCAAACCCTCGCCGGAGTCATCCTCCATTTATGTCCCGCCAGGTCCAGACGAAGCAGTTCCAATGGACATAGATGCCGGAGCCAGGACGGATAACCCGGGGACTGTTTCCTCAGTCCCGGGGACTGGGCCGGCATATGCTGTTAATACAGTATTCCGGAGCAAAACTAAAGGCAAGGGTAAAATGTGCCAAGAGGTTGTGCCGGTATACCCGGGGACTGCTCCGGCATACCCGGGGACTGATTCTTCAGTCCCGGGGACTTCGCAGCCCATGGAGATCGATTATGTGTCGGTCGAAATGATGGAAATAGATCAGGCAGTGTTCACTGTCAGGGAAGTGCCCTCATGGGCACGTCCTATCATGAACTTCATGGTGGATGGTCAAGTGCCGGCGGATGAAACCGAGGCCCGCCGGGTTATAAGGAGATCCAAAGCGTATACCATCATCAACAAAGAAATATACAAGAGAAGTACCACCGGAGTATTGCAGAGATGTGTCGAATCTGCGGAGGGTCTGGAGATGCTCCGGGAAATTCACCAGGGGGAGTGTGGTCACCATGCTTCGTCCAGGGCATTGGTGGCAAAGGTATTCCGGCATGGCTTCTATTGGCCAACGGCACTGCAAGAGGCAGAAAACTTGGTCCGGAAATGTAATGGGTGTCAAAGATATGCCCACCAGATTCATCAGCCGGCATCTGCCCTGAAAACTATCCCAATAACCTGGCCCTTTGCTGTTTGGGGCCTGGATATGGTCGGGGCTTTTAAGCCGGCCAGAGGGAAAATGACCCATATCCTGGTCATGGTGGACAAGTTCACCAAGTGGATTGAAGTGAAGCCCATAAGCAAGTGTGATGGTCACACAGCAGTGAAATTCTTAAAGGATATAATCTTGAGATATGGTGTTCCTCATAGCATCATCACTGACAATGGGTCAAACTTTGCCCAAGGGCCATTTGCCAGATTTTGTGAGGAGGTGGGAATCCGGCTGGACGTTGCGTCGGTTGCCCACCCTTGTGCCAATGGCCAAGTAGAGAGATCGAATGGGCTAGTATTATCCGGCATAAAACCCCGGCTGATAGAGCCCCTGGAGAAAACTCCGGGATGTTGGCTAGATGAGCTGCCAGCAGTGCTGTGGAGTTTAAGAACTACTCCGAATAGATCAACAGGCTACACACCATTTTTCCTGGTGTATGGAGCAGAAGCTGTGCTTCCAACAGATGTAATACATGATGCACCAAGAATAGTGCTATATACTGAGGAAGAGGCTAAAGAAGCCAGAGAAAATGATGTTGATCTGCTAGAGGAAGCAAGGGAAATAACTCTGTCAAGAACAGCAGTATATCAGCAGAACCTCAGACGCTATCATGCGCAGAAGGTAAATCCAAGGAGATTTCAAGAGGGAGATCTAGTACTCCGGCTAAAGCAAGGAACAGAAGGCCGGCATAAGTTAACTCCTCCATGGGAGGGGCCATTCATTGTGAGCAGAGCTCTGCACAATGATGCCTATTATCTTATAGATGCGCAGGACCCCAAGAAGAATAAGGCGGACAGGTCCGGAGAAGAAACCAAGAGGCCATGGAACATAGCTCTACTGCGCCCCTTTTACTCCTGAGCAACACAATGTATGTATTTCCATATTTTCCTTTGTATGCCGGCGTGTTGTGCCGGCACAAGACTAATGAATGAAATACCGGCATCCCGAAGAAGCCGGGTAACTAGCTCCGAGGTATATTTGTGGTTTATTTACAGTTTTTTGCTATATGCCGGCTGGCTTTATTTGAATGTTTCCTATGTCGGCCTAGTAATGTGTCGGCACCAAAGGCCACTTTTCGACTCAGCTGCTGTCCGAAACCCGGCTTCATGGCTAGCAAGAGTAGATGCCGGAGATTGTCTACACATGGAAAACGGCTAAGGAAATGTAAAGCAAGCGAACCGACATTTTCGTTAAAATTAAAGTTAAAATTGGAAGTGTCGGATGATTTGAAGTCTAAGTTTCAAAGTTAAAGTACTGTATGTTCGATGAAGCAACCTTGAGACTCATACGTCGAAAGCCAAATAAGGTAGACAAGCAGCCAAGGTTGTGAAATTGAGGAAACAGGAAAACAACTCGGTGACTTAGCCAAAAGATGATCCGGCATTAGTAACAAGCAAACCAAGATAAAACTTGTTCAGATAGCAAACCAAAGGAAAGTAAACGTATATCTTACAACTGCACCCGGCATACCGGGGATCTGATAAAGCTTAAAGTGTTTTTGATGCAAAGATTCAAGGGGCAGACGCGGGGCCGCCAGCAGGTGGAGCAGTAGCAGTCGAAGTGGCGGCCTCAGGTGTGCCGGACCCAGCAGATGGAATGGAGCCATCACCTCCGCCCGGGGCAGATGCCTGTTCCGGAGCTTCAGTGTCGGCTTCCTCAGCTTCATCTTCATCTTGGCTGGAGTCGGAACCCTCAGCAGCAGCAGATGTCCCGGCATCGTCATTCTTCTCCGGCTCGCGGATGTCCCGGACGAATTTGTCGGTGTCGGCATAGTCCACATAACTATGGGCCAACTCCTTGCGGCGACGGATATGATCCGGATCCGTGGTCCAGATGGATCCTTCGCGCACGGTGCGCAAAGTCTCCAAGTCTGCCTTTTCATACCAAGACAAGAAGTAGCTGAGGGCTTCGTCAGCTCCAACCCTCGCGCCGGAATCTCGCCACTCCCGGAGGCGAACCTTGGCAAGCTGCAGGTCGTTGCCGAGGTCAACCGGATCAGTGGGAGTCCTTTGTCCCGGCCAGAGGGCAGAGAATGCCTCCTGGGCGCCGTAGAAGAGCTCTTCAGTGTAAAGGGTCATGGCCTCCTTCCGGGACTGCAGGGCCAGCAGCTGCTCCGACATGTCCCAGTTGGGCGAGTCAACCGGAACACCCCGGTTTTCTCGGTCCAACTGCAAAACCCTCTCAACGTCAGCGACGGAAGCGGGAAACATGCCTGCAGAATAGAAACAATGTTAGCAAAAGGAAAATATGTCGGCATAGATGCTATGCCGAAAAAGATTACACTATGTCGGGAAGGATAAAAGGGGAAAGGATTTGAAGCTTACGGGCAAGGTCGGCATTCAGCTGTGCAACTGTAACCTCCCATTTGGTGGCCTGCTCCTTCAGGCTATCCAGTTCAGCGTGGGCGTTGGAGGCATCAGTCTCGGAGGTAACAAGCAGGGTCTGGGTTTTCTTCAGTAGGCCCTCCCTCTGTTCCTTTTCGTCCAGCAGCTCGGTGATCCGGCCCTTCAACTGCTCAACCTCGGCCTTGTGACCGGCATCCCGGTCGTCCAGTTGCTTGGCCACATCCACCGAGGACACACAATCCTGGTGGCGTGCCTCCAGTGCAGCCTTCTCATCTGCAAAGATTTCAAGTTAAAAGGATTTGAAGAAAGAAAACAGTGACAAAGAGTAAAGGATTTGAAGTATAAAGTAGCTATCCGGGTAACAGCAGGATCCGGCATACCAGTAAGCTCTTTCACCCTCTTGAGAAGCTCGGTGACTTGCGCTTCGGCACCAGCTGAAGAATGTCGGCACAAGGTTACGTGTCGGCAAGAGTAAGCATTGCAAAGTAAAGAGAGGAAAGATATCCGGCATACAGCAGTATGTCGGCAAAGATTACCTTTCTGGGACAGCTCCTGCTGAAGCTTGCTGTGTGCGTCAGATAGCTTCCGGTGCTCGCACACCAACTCATGGAACATGTCGGCCCGGGTGTTGTTCATGCGCTGCAAAAATGCCGGGATTTGAAATGTCAGCAGAGAAATTTGACATGATAATTAAAGTGAAGATTTTATCAAGTGATCATTCTTTTAAAGACCCGGCACAGGTGCTGCGCACCTATCCCGGCTCTCGGTGACTAGGATTTGAAGCTCGAATCGAGCTTATATCCCGGTCAAGAGGATTTGAAAGATAATAGAGATGTGAAATTGTTAAAGACCCGGCACAGGTGCTGCGCACCTATCCCGGCCCTCGGTGACTAGGATTTGAAGCTCGGATCGAGCTCATATGTCGGCAGTTAATTCAAAAGAAGCTAGCTAAAGGACTATGAGAAAATCCCGGATGTCCATATCCCGGACAGCCGACATTTTCGGGGACTGGGGATATGTGTGTAAATAGAGAGGACTTACGTTGGTGGCATCGGCCAACTTGTGAAGTCTTTGCTGGAGGCTGAGGAGCTCGCTGGCGATCGGTATGGGCTTCGCTGCCAGGAAGTCGCTTGGGTCGCCACTGGTCTTGGCTTCGGCCAGCTTCTTGCTCCTTGAGTCCGCAGTGTCCATGTTGCTGGCGTCGTTCCATTTGATGCACTGCTCCTTAAGAGAGCCGAGGCTCTGATCACTTTTCGTCGCAAGAGGGACGAGGCCCTCGAGTTCTGGGGTGTCGAAGAAGTTGGTCCGGTACCCCAGCCGGGCTGCTGCCCTGCCAAGATGCAGGGCCAGAGCAGACCTGGTCCGAGACGCTGCCTTAGGAGGAGCAGTTGCGGCAGATGGTGTGCCGGACTTGGCCGGCTGAATCTTCAACGTGCCGGTCTGGGCCGGTGCAGTGGTCTTGGCCCGGGCAGTGGACTTGGCCGGTGCAGTGGTCTTGGCCGGTGCAGTGGTCTTGGCCGGTGCTGGGGTCTTGTCAGCTGAAGGAGTCTCGGGTGCGGGCTGTTCCGGCGCGGCCGGTGCATCTTGGCCAGCAGAGGCAGGATCCGGAATAGTCCGGACTTCCGGCACTAAAGGGCCTTTACCCTTGATGTCTGCTCCGGCGTTTTCAGTTGTGCCGGCGTCGCCGGTGGGCGCGCCGGAGTCTGGTACTTCTTGGTGGGCTTCTATGTCCATGTGGACATCAGGAGCCGGAGGTTCCTGTTGAGCCCCCGAGTCCATGTGGACGTCGGGGGCAGAGGTGTCTTGTTCCGGCGGAGGAACGTCCTTCGCCGGGGAGGAGGTCTTGTCGGGCGCAGGCGAGGATGCCGGCGCCGGGGAGCTCGTGTGACTGGCAGAGGGAATGTCGGAGGTAGCAGGGGCAGCGGGCTTGGTAACCTTCGGGTCGCCGCTCAAGCCAGAAGCTTGTTCCGGCTCAAGAGGAGCACTGAAAGAGAGAAAACACCAAGTCAGTAATACAAACAAGAGATATGTCGGAGGAAATGCAAAGAAAAGGAAATTTACCCCGAGGCAACAGGCCTCTGTTTCTTCTGTTTGGGCACGCCGACCTTCTGCCTTTTCGACCTCTGAGGTATGTCGGACGGGGGCTTCACACCTCGCTTCCGGCCGGCACGTCCGCCGGTGGAAGGAGGTCCCTGGTTCAGAGGGGCGGCGTCGATAACCACATCGTCCGGGATAGCTGAGGACGGCATTGCAAACTCGTGAGCAATAGGTGTTTCTGGAAAGGCGTACGCAAGTGGCATCGGGTCATAGTACAGCAGGATCTCCTCGTCAGAATCAATCTCACTCCGGTCTTGAGTATAATGCCGGGATGAAGAGCCCTTACCCGTGGCAGCTGCAGCACGGGTGCTCCTGGGAAGCTTATCCCAATGATCCGGATCTTCAACATCCGCAACGGTGCGGTCCGCCGCGATCTTGATCCGGGAGTTCTCCATGGTTTGGAAGCTGAATTTCTGTATAAACAGCAAAGTCAAGTATTCAGACAAGGAAATATGCCGGTGGAAGAGGTATGTCGGATCATTATGATATGTGTCGGCAAATAGACATGTATCGGCTTAAGTATCTATGTGCCGGACATGGACTTTATGTATCGGATAAGATGGTTTACCGTTGGGGCGGGCCTATCCCGGCTGTATGGTTCTAGCCCCCAGGCAAAAGTGGCCTGAGAGGACTTGCAGACATCCTTAATCCGGCGCAGAATGTCGGCCGGAGTCAGCTCGTGTGTGGAGTGCCGGGTGGGGTCCATTGGCCCGCTCATCTGACAGATCTTGTGCGACCGGCGCTGCAGAGGGGAGACGCGCCGGCTTATATAGCAGGCCACCAGGTCTTGAGGAGTAAGACCGGCATCCAGGAGCTCGCCCTTAACCCGGTGAAGCGCATTCACCGGCATCACCGAGTTCTTCGGGTTGTAGGTCCAGTTCGTCATCGCCAAGGGTGGCTCGTCCACAAATGGCGGCAGGTTGAGCAGATCCTCGTCGGTGGTGTTCTTGACGTAGAAGAAGCTCTTCTGCCACTTCTTGCAAGATTCCAGGAGCTCCACCTTGGGGAAGTCCGAGCCCTTTCGGGACATGATGGTGGCCGCGCCGCAGAGGGTCATGGGGCGGTCCTTCTTTTCCTGGGCCGTCTCCGGCGGGTCGTCCTTGCTCCGGGGCGGCTCTTGGACGACTTGCTTCCGTAGTTGGAAGTACTTCGCCCAACCTTGAGTAAGGGCCTCTATGCCGGCATAGCCCTCGCAAAAAGCAGCGAAGGCGGAGAGGATCATCACGGCATTTGCCGGGATATGATGAGGTTGCAGGTCGTAGGTGTTGAGGAAGTCCCGGAAGAAGTCCGATGCCGGCAGACCAAAGCCCCGCTCGAAGTGGGCGATGAAGACGACGCGTTCGCCAGGTTCAGGTGCCGGCACAATTTCTCCTGCTGGTAGCCGGCATGCTACGCCCTCCGGGACTCTCCTGGTGGAGGTGACCCAGGATATGTCGGCCGGAGTAACCTCCGACCCCTCCCAGCCGGAGCGTCCTTGGGCTCGGGCCGAGGTATCTTCCTCAGAGGCCGAGGTAGCCGTCATGCTTGAAGATGCCATCTTAGTGGCCGGGATAAGGCGTGAGAGCCGGAGTCCCGTGATGTTATTCCTATCAAGGCCGGAGAAAAGAGGGAGGTTAGTCTCTCCGGCATACCACTCTCACAGATGTTAGCAGGAATAGAAGATCTACCGAGGCAGTTAAAATAGGAAACAAATAAGGGTAAAACTCCTAAAGATGAACACCTGCGAGCGTTGCCTAGCAATGCTAGTCGAATCAAAGGGAAAACTAGCTCTGAAACCGAGGCAGATCTGTGCAAGCGGGGCTACCGGTGCGAAGTTGTAAAAGGCGTGAAAGAGGAAGAACAGAGGGAGGTCTCACCGGAGCTTGGCCGGCGACGATGGAGCGGCGGCGAGCGTGCAGGAAGATCCAATCTCCCTGCAATGCTGCAGAGAGAAGAGGCGGCGGCGGCGGCGTCGTCAAAGGTGATGCCGTGCGTCGTCGGGCGTCGGCGTCGGCGGGGAGCAGGTCGGCTGCGACGGCGATGCTGCTCTTCGGACCGGCGGTGGAGCGCAGGAGGCAAAGTAGCAGGCGAGGAAGGCGAGGAAGACGATGGTGGTGGGGGGTAAAAAGATACGTTTACCCCCGCCGCCCTATTTATAGGTCTGCCAGGTCAGGGTCGTGGGGATCGTGGGGATCGTGGGAGTGTTCCACTCCCCCGACCGTTTCTGCGGCGAGGCGCCACGTGGCGGCGCAGAGTGGCGCGGCGGTTCCTGTAACCGTGCCATGACGCCATGATGGCAAGAAGTAACTGCTGCACTGTGAACCGTCACATCGTGGGTGACCGTTCGAGGTGGCAGGGCAGTTACAAGTTTCGATGCAAAGCTGTCAGACATGGCTTCTCGAGGAAGACTCGTCTATATGTCGGATTAATTGCCCGATGTATATGTTCCGTCCGGAATACCCTCGGGACCGGCCGGAATAAGTTTTGGAACAGGAACAGAGGCCGGGATATGTGCAGATGTGCCGGCATATAATCTGATCGCCGGGGCATAATGAAGAAAGGTATGTTGAACCTGTCAAGGCTCCACAGTTATGACTGGGGAACCTCGGCAGCTTCGGGGACTAGTGTCGGGGGGATGACCCCCGGTAGGGTCAAGAGACTAGAAAGACACAAGGCTTATGGTTGACTTTTATGCCGGTTGACCAAGAAAGGGCCTGGCCGGAATATAGGAGCATCGGCCAGGCCGGCATATATGTATATCCCGGCTGGTGTCTGGATATGCCGGTATGGCCGAAATACTAGTATAGGTGTGCCGGCATATACTCAGATATGCCGGCCTAATTATTTTGTGTGTTGTGCAGGAGCAGGGGAGGCCGGATTACCCGACCCTCGTAGGTCGTTGGTCCGGCATATAAGTCCTGGGTATGGCCAACGGTCATATCCGGGATACTTAAGTCAACCAAGGTGTCACATCCCTACAATCAAGGAAGAAAACATCCAAGCATGGTAGCAGAGTAAGATGGCAGGGTGCACAGTGGAGGTTACCTACCCTCACTGTGCACAAGTACGAGCTTACCGCACAGAGGTAAGGCCACAGTTCAAGAGGTACAAGGTACAGGGATATGGCGTCCCATCGAGAGCAATCAGGGGCGAAGTCAAGGGTCTCTGCCATCGCCACCAGCTCCTGTTTGGAGTGTAGCCCTTGTCTTGTGGTCTTATATGATCGTTGTAACCCTGGCCACCACTATATAAGGTGGCACAGGGAGTCCTAGCAAAGGGTCGTTGGAAGGTTGGTCGCTGGAAGAAGGTTGATAGGTTGAAGGTAGATTGGTCACACTGTACTCCTACACTTAGCAGTTCATCTTCCTTCTCTAGCAGAGAGCTTGGAAGCACCATTGTGGTGTACTACATCGACCCATATATACAATCAGTAGAGCAGGAGTAGGGGTGTTATCTCCTTACGAGAGCCCCGAACCTGGGTAGATCAGTGTCTCTTTCTGTCGTGCTTTTTAGCTCGTTCCCCTCTCCCGAATCCTCCAGCATCTAGTTCGGCCCCCATTTAAGCCATCCTATGGCATATGTTGTTTCACCACGACGACAATCCTCCATCCTGTAACAGGTCTTGTGGTCATGAGCCTTCCTTCTTCATTTTCAACAACAGTGTAGCCACCTTTCTTGGGCACAATGTGGATAGGACTCACCCACTCACTGTCAGAGATGGGGTATATCATTCCAGCCTTTAACAATTTCAGAACTTCCTTCTTTACTACATCTTGCATAGCAGGGTTTAGTCTCCTCTGTCCTTCTCTTATTGGCTTGCTGCCTTCTTCTAAGTGGATCCTGTGAGAACACACTTTCTCACTAATGCCAATGATGTCATCAATGGAATATCCAATGACATTCTTGTACAGCTTCAGAATAGACAGAAGACTTTCTTCTTGCTCACTTGAAAGGGCAGAACTAATAATCACAGGGTGTAACTTTTCCTTCTCCAAGAATGAGTATTTCAGATGGGAAGGCAATTCTTTGAGCTCCACAACAGAATGGTGAGCTAGATGAGCTGGTTCTCTTGCACTTGACACAGGTACAATTTCACAAATTTTCACTTCACCGAGCTGTTGTACATTGGTGGTTTCAGCAGTAACAAAGACTTGAGCTTCAGGCTCTTCTTGCTCAGGTTCTGGCAAAGTTTCTAGCACACTTCTTTCAACAACATCAATGGAATGGCAATGTTCAGGAACATTGGGTAAATGAGTGGCATGTTTCATGTTGAATTCAGCTTGCTCTGATCCAAATTGTAATTTGAGGGTTCCACCTTTGACATCAATGATGGCACCAGCAGTTGCCAAGAATGGCCTGCCTAGAATCATTGATTCAGCATTGTCTTCCATCTCTAGCACAACAAAGTCCACAGGATATGCAAAGTTGCCAACTTGGACTGGCACATCTTCAAGGACTCCTACTGGTTTTCTCAAGGTTCTATCAGCAAGTTGAAGTGTCATTGGGGTAGGCTTCAACATTCCCAGCTGCTGAATCTGGCTTGCAGCAGAGGGTAACACACTCACAGAGGAACCTAAGTCACAAAGGGCTGTGAAGGTTTTTCTTCCCACTACACAGGGAATGCTGAAACTTCCAGGGTCTTGTAGCTTCTTGGGCATGTGGTTCAAGATCACAGCACTGCAATCTTCTGTCAAGGCTACTAACTCAGGGCTGTCCAAACTCCTCTTCCTTGTGATCAGATCTTTGAAAAACTTTGCATATAGGGGAATGTGCAACACTGCATCCAAGATGGGGATGGTGATTTGCACTTCCTTCATGGTCTCAAGGAATTTAGAGTATTGCTTCTCCTCCTTGGTCTTGTCCAATCTCTCTGGAAATGGCACTTTCATCAACAAAGGCTTCTCTGTTGGTTCTGTGGCAGAGATCTGTGCCTTGGCAGGGTTTTCTGTCTGGGCAGGCTGTCCTGTTGATTTTTCCTGCCTTGGCAGAACAATTTCTGGAGGTGTTTGTTGCTGCACGGTGGGTCTTCTCTGTGGAGCAACATAAGTGACATTTGGTGGGGTTTTGAGTAAGGGTTCAGTGTTCACCCCACTCCTAGTGGTGACTGCATCAATAACTTCAGTAGTGGAAAGGGCACCACACTGTTTTGGGTTTTTCTCTGCTTGGGCTGGCAGTTTTCCTTCAGCTTGTTTTCCAATGTTGTTGGTCTGGATTCTAGCAGTGAGTTGCTGCATAGTCTTGTAGAAAAGTTCAGATTGCATTTTCATAGTTTCTTGCATTCCACTGAACATTTCCTTCTGTAGCTTCATCATTTCTCCAAGCTCAGATTGGCTGCTACTGCTGGATGAAGTAGTTTGCTGATGTACTGGGTGGTGTTGTTGTTGTGGGTGTTGCACTTGACCTTGGGGTCTGAAATTTTGTTGTCCAGGCTGATGGTAACTCTGCTGGGATGCTTGGGCATAGTGCTGCTGCCCTGGTGCTGGGTAACTTTGCTGATTAATGCTCTTGTAAGAAAGGTTGGGGTGGTTTCTCCAAGAGGGGTTGTAACTTTGGGAATATGGCCCTTGATTCTGGGCATAGTTCACCTCTGATATCATGGCTTTAGGAGGTGCAGACAAGGTACATTCCATGAGAGAATGGTCTTCTTTTCCACAAATTGCACAGGTAGAAGTAACTTGGTTGACAGGAACCAAAGCTTGGCTGTTTCTTTCTGTCATGAGCTGGGCAAGCTGAGTTGTTAAACTCTCCAACTTGGCTTCCAAAGCATTCTGGCCACTTGACTGAATCTGCAGCTGATTGTTGGGGTGGACAGCTCTTTCATTTGTCCAGGAGAAGTTGTGTGATGCCATGCTCTCAATCAACTCAGTAGCTTCATCAAGGGTCTTGTTCATGATTCCACCTCCAGCAGCTGAGTCAACAAATGATCTGGTTTGCTCTGTCAAACCCTTGTAGAAGGTTTGCAAGATGAGCCATTGCTCCTGGCCATGGTTGGGACACATCCTGATGAGACCTTGGTATCTCTGCCAAGTATCATACAGGCTTTCTCCTTCATATTGCACAAATCTTGTTATCTTGTCTCTGCACTCAGCTGCTTTGGTTGGAGGGAAATATCTCTCAAAGAAGGCTTGAAGAACATGTTCACATGTGTCTCTGCAGTGAATAGGAAGAGAGTGGAACCAAACTTTTGCAAGTCCAGACAGTGAGAAGGGAAACAATTGCATCCTGATGGCTTCAGGAGGAACACCATTGTGCTTCAAAGTGTTGCAGTACTCCAGAAAGTTTCTGATATGCTCATGGGGGCTCTCCAAAGCAGAACCTTTGAAGGGATTATGTTGCACCATATTGATCAGAGCTGGCTTGATTTCCCAGTTGTTTGCTTGTATTGCAGGCATAATCACATCTGCATTGTTGATCTGGTCCTTGGGAATCCACAAATCTCTCAACTTCTTATCACCCATGCTGAAATCTGAGGATGACGATTCCAAATCTGAGACAGAGGTTTCCAAATCTTCAGCAGAAACTTCAGAAGCTGCTCTCTTTCTTGCAAACAAAGTCCTCTCTGGCTCAGGATCAAATGGGGCTAGTGGAGAATCTTCAGAGGACTGCATCAACTGAATTCCCACGGAGATTAGATAAAATCATTGTTCTACACACAATCACAGACAAGAACTTGATCAAGGGTTAGTGAACTAAATCCCCTAATAAAAGTTCTAAGCTTGATCACAGACAAGTCATTAAAACAGACAATCAAAGATTGCAAATTGGAACAAGTATTTACACAGCTTAGTCTACTGTAATCTAAGGAAACAATCAAAAGTTGATCCCCGGCAACGGCGCCAATTTTGATCTAGTTGAGATTATAGGGGGGTTTTCTAGTCGTCTCCACAGGGATCAACACAAATGAGACTATTTCCTAATTTCCAGAAGCTAAGCAGAAAAGTGGGGTTTTTGGTGTTGTAAACAGAAAAGTAACAGGAGGTTTTAGGTTGGAAGTTTTTAACATAACAAATCCAATGTTTCTTGTTTGTCAGGCAAGGAAACAAAGGACAAACAAGCAAGTGAGGCAGGGATGCATTTTTGGGACTAGATGCAGAGGCTAGTCTTGCACCTAACAGACCAGGCAGATGCAACACAGAAATCACAGTAATCTTGGAGTTTACAATGGAGTGTGTCACTCAAACCATAGCAAAGATCCAGGACAAGGTTCAAACTGTTTTACAGTGCAAGATCAACACAAATCAGATCACAGAGCATGGGGGAAAGGAAGAGAGATTTGTTGTTTGTCACCGAAGGCTTGCCGTGGCAGAGAAATTGGAGAAGGCAGAGATGTTGCTGTCGTGGCAGAGGATGAAGAGGGATGAGGAAGAGCTTGGCCTTCAGATCCTTCGAGCCTTGTCCATCTTGACGTTCTTGGAGGTGTTCTTGGTGGTGTTCATGGTGTTCTTGCTTGCGCCGTTGATCTGATCTTGTTGCAGCAGAGGAGTAGAGGGAAAAGTGGGTGGAAAAGGTGAAGGTTTCGGTGTGTTGGACTGTGGAGGAGGAAGGTTTTGGTGGAGTGGTGGATGGATGGAGTGGTTGTGTGTCGATGGATGGATGCGGGGATGGGATGGTGTATATGCTGAAGCGTAGAGGAGTAGAGGGAAAAAGGTGGCGGCAGCAGCTAGTCTGCTTTTCCGTTTTACTTGTCCTTTTGTGCCGTGGTAGCCTGCTCCTGCCGTTGGCTTCTTTCTTGCTCCTCAAGATGTACTCTTCCTTTCCTGGTGGCTTGAGCTGATGTTTGAATTGCTCTGACTTGTAGATTTAAGTGCCTTGGCGCACTGATCTATGACAAAGGATCAAATGATGTAAAATGTTGGTGCAACACTGGTAGAAATGAGGTAAAACAGACAAGTTTTATGGTTGCAAGGTTCAGATATATGTGTAAATCTTAGAGTGATCAGTGGTAAAGATGTGATACTGCTCAACATCCGCCGGGAAGTCAGCGTCTTGATCTGGCTCGCCTCCAGCCGGGTCGCGCTGTTGGTCCTCCTGACCTCCAGCCGGTTGCGCTTGCGACACACCAGGGATCTGCCGAGCGCGCTGCTCCAGCTCTCTCATGAAACGGCACTGTCGCATGGAGTGGGTCGCTTCCCTGCCCAGAGAGGTGTGGAACTTACACGGCTGATCAAGTGTAGCATCGAGGATGTACTTGCCCTCTTTGCGCCCATGACCGCAGCCGGCAGCCCCCAGGGCTCCTTGGTCAGGAGCCGCTCGCTTTGAGCTAGCAGATTCTCTGGGGAACGTCTCGACGTGGTCAAGCCACAGGTGGATGTGCAGCGCCGGTGGGCGAGCCTGGGACTCCGACCCTGGCGCTGACACCAGGATCTGGCGTGGCCTGCTTGCTCCGCCACCTTGCTGGGCGTGGCGGCCTTGGGCGTTGCCGCTCGGAGTGCGGCCGCCCTGTCCGCGCCCTCCGTGGCCTCGGCTTGCCGATGGCGGCCGCTGGATCTGGCCGAGGACGGCGGTGGTGAAGCTGCGCCACAGGTCACGAGCGAGCTCGGTTGGTGTGTCTCCATGCACGTCATAGAACTCGCTGAGCGTGGTGCTCGCGCGGCACCGGTTGGCCTCGTCCTCGGCCACCTTGCTGAGGAGGACGAGACGCATCCGCTCCAGGGCCTCGGCGACCTAGGCGGGGTCGATGACGCGGCTAAGGGGAGCACGCAGGTCCACCACGGAGACATCCGGGGCATCCTACTCTGGGAGTGGAGCATGTTGCTCCTGTGGAAGAAGGCGTTCGGGCGATGGGCGTTCGGGGCACGGTGAGTCACCGCCCTCATCTTCTCCCAGGGCCATCACCTCGACCATGGCGCCAAGATTGCTGCTTTCACCGCAGCTCGAGCCCCCGTCATAGAGGGAGTCGAGGACATCGGTTACCTCCTCCGAGAAGGGCTTGGCAACGTAGAAGCGGTGACTGCCAACATCGAGGAAGGAGCCACTATTGCCGAAGCCGTTCTTGAAGTGGGCCAAGTTATCGCTGACGCAGTCGAAGGTGCCGAACCTCCAGACGAGGCCGGAGGCGACCTTCTCGCCGAGAGCCGATGAGGGTCCCGGCTGGAACTTGACTCTGCTCGCCGCCGCGCTTTGCCCCACGGTGGGCGCCAACTGTCATGGGAATTTAGAGAGAGTAGCCATGGGGTGGCTTATCGAAGGGGCTCGACGGTGGTGACGATGGGTCCGGCTCGGGATTATGCCAACGGAGACACCTCGGTTTACCTAGGTTCAGGGCCCTCCCGGGTGGAGGTAAAGCCCCTACTTCCTGCCTACTTTGTATTATCTTAGACAGTAGCGATTACAGTGCTCCTCGAGCTGTTCGGGCTAGAGGAGGAAGAAGAAGATTGGATCTCCCTAGACTAAGGGTCTAGGCCCCCTTATATAGGCAGGGGCCTGGTTACAGGTTAGGTAGTGGTTGAGCCGGCTGTCGGCTCCTCGGCGGCGGCGTCCTTGGCGTGATCCTCTGGCCCTGCTCTAATAAAGGCGCTTTATAAAGCGCCTTTCCCCTGGACCGGCATCTGGGAGGCATATCCCCTCCCTTTTGCCTCGGATCCCGTCGTGGGGAAGGGTCTTTGATCGCTGCTGCTATTTGATGGCGTCCAGTTGACGAGGGAGATTATTCTTCTGCGGTCCCCGGCAACGGCGCCAGAAAACTTGTTGCTTGTTGTGTAGTAGACATGGGAAATGCCCAGCCCGTTGGGAACCCCAAGAGGAAGGTGTGATGAGTATAGCAGCTAGTTTTCCCTCAGTTAAGAAACCAAGGTATGTCGATCTTGGAGAGGAGAGACAAACGACTGAAGGTGATGCAGACTGGCTTAATAGCACTCCAACAAGGGCGCACTTGTTGACTCGTCTTCGGCCAGTAGCAACGCGGAACCTGCACACAACACAACCAAGTACTTTGTTCCCAACTTACGATGAGGTTGTCAATCTCACCGGTTTGCTTGAAACAAAGGTTATGAGCGTATCGAGTGGAAAACAAGAGAGTATGCGAGTAAAGTAAACAGTGCGAGTAAAGTAAACAGGTGATAGCAATATGATGGAAATAGGACCGGGGTCCACAGTTCACTAGTGGTGTCTCTCCATAAGATAAATAACACATGCTGGGTAAACAAATTACAGTTGAGCAATTGATAGAATAAAGATAAAAGTGATATGTCAAGAAGATCACTATGAGATTTACTCTGGGCATTACAACAAAATACATAGACCGCCATCCAACTGCATCTATGACTAATAATCCACTTGTGGCGAATCAATCCGAGAACTCCACAAGTATTAAGTTGCGAACAACAGATAATTGCATTAAGCAAAGTGTGTAATGTAAACAAAGCATATGCCCTTGAGCATATGAATGTTGTTTTCTCCCTAGTAGCAATAGCACATCTACAACCTTAGAGGTTTCTGTCACTCCCCCAGGTTAAATAGAGGCATGAACCCACTATCGAGCATAAATACCCCCTCTTGGAGTCACTAGCAACTACTCGGCCAAGATAGCTACTAACAACGGAGAGCATGCAAGATCATAAACAACATAGAGATAACATAAGATATATTTCAGTATAGCAACTCAATCATAACACCAATATTCATCAGATCCCAACAAACCAAACATGTAGAATTACAAAACGGTGATCTCAATCATGTAGGGCACCTCATGAGATCTAAACATGAAGCACATGGTGGAGAAGACAACCATCTAGCTACTGCTATGGACCCATAGTCCAAGGTAGACTACTCACTCATCGCTCCGGAGGCAAGCATGGCGATGAAGAAGACCTCTGGTGGCGATTCCCCTCTCTGGCAGGTTGCCGGGAAGAGCTTCTGGACCCTCCCGATCTTCGGGTCGACGGCGGCGGCGGATCGCGATGTGTTCTGGAAAAGTGATCGGGTACTTAGGTTTTTTCCGTCCGGGGGTCTTTATAGGCGAAGGGGCGATGTCAGAGGTGGGGCCAGGTGGCCTCACACCTGGCTGGCACGGCCCAGGCCCTGTCCGCGCCGGCCTGGTGTGTGGGGCCCCTGTGGCCCCCCTCCTACTCCTCTTTGGATCTCTGGAAGCTTCCGGGTAAAATAAGACTTCAGGAACTTGTTTCATCCAATTTCGAGAATATTTCCTGTGTATCACTTCTGAAACACAAAAATAGCAGAAAACAGGGAACTGGCACTGTGGCGACTTGTTAATAGGTTAGTTCCAGAAAATGCATAAAAGTGCCACGAAGTGTAACGAAACATTAGGCAAATGGTGTAAAAACAAGCATGGAGCATCAAAAATTATAGATACGTTTGAGACGTATCAAGCATCCCCAAGCTTAACTCCTGCTCGTCCTCGAGTAGGTAAGTCATAACAAAAGAATAATTTTTGAGGTGACATGCACCTACACAATCTTGATCATATATGTAAGCATTTGTGAGCTGGGATCATAAGAACTTAAAACATGGGCATGAAGATATAATCTTGACAACAGAAACTTAGCAACCATGTTGTAAACATGCAAATGAACACAAACAAAAGATCATAAAATTGAAACAATGAAAGTCAAACGTGTGTTCAAATCATAAGGAAAAACATACAAATGGTTTTCAGCTTGTCCTTCAAAGAGAGCAAAACATAAATGCATAGGACACCTTCAAGTTTAAGAGGGCGACTAGATACAAATAATTTAAGAACAAGTGAAACCAACAATATGAATCATTCAATGAAAACTTTGGGACAATGCACATTATACTAAGAATGACAACTATGCTCTCTTAATGGTGCATAAAGATAGAAGGTGGCGACTCAACATAAAAGTAGAAGAAAGGCCCTTTGCAGAGGGAAGCAGTGATTAGAAGTTTTATAACCTTCAAAAATTATGGTACTTACCGGCTTTGAGCTCTCATTGCCCCCATCATAAGCATCTTGAATGGTTAAAGTTAATGCGAGAACAATTATGATGCATATGCTTGACAAATCATAAGTTGAAAACCTCGTGTCCCGTGAATATGATTACCCAAACCTCATGCTAGTTTACTTAGAGTCCCAAGTAAGGCTCTTATCATTGTAAGTATATGCATATCATTGAGAACCGCCAATGGGTTACCTCCGTGCCCGATGACATGGAACAAGCCCACACCAAAATGACAGGACAAGCAGACAATGAACACCTCGACATCTCTTTTATTTGCCATTTGTTTAGCTTTTTATTGTGAGATGCGTCGTCGAATGTTCACCATGGGTATGCTGCAAATTTCCACCCTGAATTACGCATGGCTTAGATTAGCGGCCCAGCGTTTCCCTAACACATATACAAACTCCATGATCCCCATAAGATTCCCAATTCATTTCACACCGCGGGCATCCATAAACAAAAGATCACAATATCAACTCAAATAAGAAGTGCAATGTTGAAAGCTTGCCCATGACTGCATGGCTGGGCTAGTCTCCAACTTACAACTTGCAAGCATAACAACTCAACATAAGAGACCACAATGTCAATTTTTTAAGAACAGGAAAAAGTAAAGTGTGCCTTCCGGTTCGTGAGAGCTTTACTAACCGAATTTCGCATAACACTGGTAAGAGTTTAATTTGAAGAGAAAATAAAAGCAAGTCAAATTTACTTGAAATAGCAAATTGCTAGTAGGTATGTATGGTGGACACTTTGGGAGACTTTGGCTTTTAGGAGTTGGATGCACGAGTAGAGCTCATACTCAGTACAAGGCGAGGGCTAGCAAAAGACTGGGAGCGACCAACTAAGAGAGCAATAATGGCCATAATCATGCAAAGCGACAAAGCGACATTAAAAGAAGCATAAGATGGCATCAAAAGTCAAAAACTAAATGATCATGAATGCTATTGGCGACTTTGTAAGAGTGTAACATGTGTGAGCATGCGCCAAGTCAACCCAAATAAAGCATCAAGGAGAAAACCAAAATAATGCTTCCAAATAATAAAAACAACGCATGATTTTTTTCAAAGGCTCATTTAGCAATCTCAGTTATTTGAGACAAGTCATGCTACAGCAAAACCACTAAGCATACTATCAAAAGACATCAAGCATGACATGAAAAAGCCTAAGCCGCAGTCTACACAAGCTCCTTCTTGTACCACTATTTTGCATAAAGCTTTTTCTCTTTTCCAACACCATTTGAAATTTTTATAGACACCTCTTTTGATGAAAACCAATTAAGATCAGAGGCAAAAATACACCTTGATGAAAAGATATGACAAGATCTGAATGCAAATCAAGGCAAAAACGAAAACCAAAAGCAGTAGCAGAAAAAGAAGAACACCCGATGAAATTGTAAGACTGAAAAACGGAGTGTTCTTGGCAAATGAAAACGAGTACAACTTCTCCAAAAGAAATTTTTTGGGGTCCAACCATTTATTGCAGCAAACCAAACTAGACTAACTAATAAAACTAAAACAACTGACGCTCCAAGAAAAACGCATAGTGCATGAAGCAATAAAAATATAGTGTCTTGAAAGGTGACCTGATTTTTGCCGATGAAGAAGGGGTGCCTCGGGGGCATCCCCAAGCTTTGACGCTAGTACTTCTTGGATATTTCTTGGGGTGATGCATGGGCATCCCCAAGCTTGAGCGTTTGTCCGTTCTTCAACTCATCTCATCATTCTCCAATCCCTACACTTGAAAACTTCCTTCATACAAAACTAAACACAATTCTATTAGCAACATTAGTGCAAGCATAACATATAATCAACCTCTTTTTGCTTCAGGTTTCAACTCAAAACCACCACATATATAGCAAATACTACTGTAGCAACTTCTCCAAGAGTTCCATGATCAAAAGAACTCAAAAGAAAACGATAAAGTGGCAAACACAAATATTGGCAGAAATCTGTCAAAACTGAACAGCTGACAAAGGACGAATTTTTGAGGGGTTTTCTGTTGCTCAAATAAAAAAGTGTTCAACTAACGAAAGTTTGGATATAACCTGGGGCATATGCACAAGAAATCACAGGTCCAAAAGATATACAGAGAATTTATACGAATTTTTACGGTGCAGCACCGAAAACAGTTTCAGGACAGCAACATCCCCAAATCTTTACCTCACTCGAATTAGAGGCTTCTCTTGGCACAAAAACGAAATAAACAAGATAAGGAGCAGTAATTACAGTAGTAATGACTTCCAAGACTCAAATAAAAGAAAAAGTACTGAAAATAAACATTGGGTTATCTCCCAAGAGTGCTTTTCTTTAACGCCTTTGAGCTAGGCGTAGAAAATTGCGAATCAAGTAACATCAAGTGATGAAGCATCAAGCTCATAATTTGCTCTAAGAATAGAGTCAAAAAGTAATTTCTTTCTTTTCCTAGGGAAGTGTTCCATACCTTTCTTTAGTGGAAATTGATATTTGATGGTGCCTTCCCTCATATCAATGATAGCACCTATAGTTCGAAGAAAGGGTCTTCCCAAAATAATAGGACATGAAGCATGGCATTCAATGTCCATAACAAGAAAATGAATGGGAACAAGGTTATTGTTAACCACAATAAGAACATCATTAATCCTTCCCAAAGGTTTCTTCTTAGCAACATCAGCAATAGGAACATCAAAATAACATTTTTCAAGCGGTGGTAAATCAAGCATGTCATAAATTTTTCTAGGCATGATAGAAATACTAGCACCTAGATCACATAAAGCATGGCAATCATAACCATTAACATGCATATCAATGATGGGTTCCCAACCATCTTCTAACTTCTTGGGAACAGAGGCTTTTTGCTTCAACTTTTCATCCCTAATTTTTATGAGAGCATTGGTAATATGCTTAGTAAAAGCAATATTTAAAGAACTAGCATTGGGAGTCAAAGCAAGCTTTTGCAAGAACAAAATAACTTCAGATATATTGCAGCCATCAACATCAAAATCATTAAAAGAAGTAGAGCTATCATCTCCTACACTCCGAAAAATTTCAGCACTCTTTTGAGAAAAAGTTTTGGCAGTTTTAGGCTTTTTAACACAAGGAGTGGGAGTTTTCTCTACACCAATCAAAGTAAGAGGATTGCTAGCATTAGGAGCAACATCATTAGAGGTAGTAATGGTACATGCCTTCATTTCTCTAGCCATCTCATCTTCTCTTTCCCACCTGGCATGCAATTCCGCTAACAATCTAATATTTTCATCAATTCCAACTTGAATAGCATTAGCAGTAGCAAAAGGATTAGGCTTAGCAGACATTCTATTAACCAAAGAAGATTGCACATTAGACAATAATGAAATATCGGTTTCAGCTTTGGAAACCTTAGCTTGCAATTCAGGAATAGCCCTATTTAAATTTTCAAGTTGATGACTAATAGTCCTCAACAGAGCTGATTGCTCCTCCATAGTCTTGGTGAAAGCCCTGTTCTGCTCATATTGCACCTGCATAAAATTCTTGGTAGCCTTTTCAAGTTCAAAAATTCTTTCTTCACTAGGCATTTTAGGTCTACCCAGATAGCTATTATCACCATTGGAAGGAAACGGCCTATAATTGTTACTAGCAAAATTGTTCCTATAAGCATTGTTGTTATAATTGTTGTTTCTAATGAAATTCACATCAACATGCTCTTCTTGAGCAACCAGAGAGGCCAAAGGAACATTATTAGGATCAACATGAGTCCTATCATTAGCAAGCATAGCCATAATGGTATCAATCTTATCACTTAAGGAAGAGGATTCCTCAACAAAATTTACCTTCTTACCTTGTGGAGCTCTCTCGGTGTGCCATTCAGAATAATTTACCATCATGTTGTCGAGTAGCTTTGTTGCGGTGCCCAAGGTAAGGGACATAAAAGTGCCTCCAGCAGCTGAATCAAGTAGGTTCCTCGAAGAAAAATTCAGTCCTGCATAAAAAGTTTGGACAATCATCCAATTAGTCAGTCCATGAGTGGGGCAATTCTTTATCATAGATTTCATTCTTTCCCAAGCTTGAGCAACATGTTCATTATCAAACTGAGTAAACTTCATAATATTGCTACGCAAGGATATAATCTTAGCAGGAGGATAGTATCTACCAATAAAAGCATCCTTACACTTAGCCCATGAATCAATACTATTCTTAGTCAAAGACAGCAACCAATCTTTAGCTTTTCCTCTCAAAGAAAAAGGAAACAACTTGAGCTTAATAATATCGCTTTCTACATCCTTATATTTCTGCATCTCATATAGCTCAACAAAATTGTTGAGATGAGCTGCAGCATCTTCAGTACTAGCACCAGAAAATTGCTCTTTCATAACAAGGTTCAACAAAGCAGGCTTAATCTCATAAAAGTTTGCAGCAGGAACAGGTGGTGCAATAGGAGTGCAGATAAAATCACTATTGTTTGTGCTAGTAAAGTCACACAACTTGGTATTTTCAGGATTGGCCATTTCAGCAAAACTAAAGTAAACAAGTAAAAACAACTACCAAGGATTCTAATTTTTTTTGGGTTTTTGATATAAAGCGATGCAGGTAAAATAAATAAAGTAAAGCAAAACAATAACAAAGTAAAGGATGTGCGTGTGAAAACTCCCCTCGCAAAAGTCTTCTACTTCCTCCCCGGCAACGGCGCCAGAAAAACAGCTGATTGCCTAGTCCTTGTGCGTGGTGAACAACCAGCCCGTTGGGAACCCCAAGAGGAAGGTGTGATGAGTATAGCAGCTGGTTTTCCCTCAGTTAAGAAACCAAGGTATGTCGATCTTGGAGAGGAGAGACAAACGACTGAAGGTGATGCAGACTGGCTTAATAATACTCCAACAAGGGCGCACTTGTTGACTCGTCTTTGGCCAGTAGCAACGCGGAACCTGCACACAACACAACCAAGTACTTTGTTCCTAACTTGCGATGAGGTTGTCAATCTCACCGGTTTGCTTGAAATAAAGGTTATGAGCGTATCGAGTGGAAAACAGTAGAGTATGCGAGTAAAGTAAACACTGCGAGTAAAGTAAACAGGTGATAGCATTATGATGGAAATAGGACCGGGGTCCACAGTTCACTAGTGGTGTCTCTCCATAAGATAAACTAGTTGATACCCCGCGCGTTGCAGCGGACATTAGAGATGATTTTTTATATGCAAAAATAGCATGAACAATGTACGAAAATAATGCTCATTTGCATATATTGCTATGGAATTCAAGCATAAAGTTATTTTCTTATGTGCAAAAAATAGCACAAATAGTGTTTGAAAATAATGCTCATTTTTATATACTGTTATGAAGTGAAAGCATATAGAATGTAACCAATAAGCTTTAAAAGGGGGAAAACTTAGAATTTGGAAATATAAATAAGTAATAATATAATATCACAATGGTCAGAACACAAACACACATATTTAGTTTGCACCATAATCTGTACAGACTTGTTAAAACTATTTAGCCCCACAGAAGGCAATGCAAAGCCGCAACTGGGACAAATATATATGCACTTAATTTGGCAAGATCAATGAAGCACAAAATTGCCATGCTCTGAAAATAACTTTACCGATTTAATGGGGCTTTCCATAAGGCTACTCACCAATTAGACAGAATTTGACACCCTCGATATCCTGAATAGAGCTTGCCTCGGTTGGCTTGCCAACCATTGTGCTTGCCAACCATCTATTGCTCTCACATATCATCCCTGCATGTTTTTCTCAATAAACCAGAAAAGAAGAAACAATATTACTCCACAGCAGGCTCTCACTGCACATAGAAATTGAAGCCGACATGGGAGACCCATGTGCGGGTATATATGTCAAAATGTTTGTATGTGTGTTCAATTAATCCTGCAAATAAAGTAAAATGCTGCTTCGTCTCTTCAGCATGCACTTTATTTGATCTGAACTTCTCAATGAAATAACGTAAGGTGACCAATAATTAAATCAAAACTAATTAATCAAGAGAAGATGGGCATACCGTGAGAATGATTCAGATCACATGAAGGCTTAAGTTACTGGTCGAAATGGTGGACAATACACTTTGTCCTCTTGGATACACTGCGACGATTTGCAATCAGTTGCTCGCTGTTGGCAAAAAGGATAAACCATATAGAAGGGAAGACATGACTATAGGATAGGAGTACAAAAGTAAAAAGGGGTGGCGATCATGCTGTTTGAACCTGATGAAGACGCATATGCATGCACGCGATGACTGAAGACAGCCGGCTAGCTCGCGTAGCAATCGATTCTGGTCTTCATGATGTGCACTCGATGATGTAACTTTAGGATACCTATAGGAGCACAAGCTTCCTTTCCGGTTTTCGACCAGGCTGCTTGCTGTTGGATGGTGAGTGACCGGAGTGTGCAGTGTCCTCTCCCAGGGGAGGTGCGCTGAGCATGAATGGGAGGGGAGAATGTGGAGAGAAAACCGACAACTGAAGTGGGGTTAGTCCGTTACGTGTAACGTCGTCGCTTCCTTTTCCTATTTATCTCTTCCATCAGAGGCATCGCTCCCTTCCTTTGCATTTGCTAGTGCGTGGGCGTGTAGTAACAGGGATAGATATGATGTGTGGATTGTGCTAAGACACAGTCTGGAGCGTCAGATCATAATTGGATGATCACAAATTATAGAAGTGACGTGGCTGCATGAGGATGGAGCTTGCAAACATTAAATGCATTTTAGTGGGGATCAACTTTATAGATATTATAGATAACACATGCTGGGTAAACAAATTACAGTTGGGCAATTGATAGAATAAAGATAAACGTGATATGTCAAGAAGATCACTATGAGATTTACTCTGGGCATTACAACAAAATACATAGACCGCCATCCAACTGCATCTATGACTAATAATCCACTTGTGGCGAATCAATCCGAGAACTCCACAAGTATTAAGTTGCGAACAACAGATAATTGCATTAAGCAAAGTGTGTAATGTAAAAAAAGCATATGCCTTTGAGCATATGAATGTTGTTTTCGCCCTAGTAGCAACAGCACATCTACAACCTTAGAGGTTTCTGTCACTCCCCCAGGTTAAATAGAGGCATGAACCCACTATCGAGCATAAATACCCCCTCTTGGAGTCACTAACAACTACTCGGCCAAGATAGCTACTAACAACGGAGAGCATGCAAGATCATAAACAACATAGAGATAACAAAAGATATATTTCAGTACAGCAACTCAATCATAAACACCAATATTCATCGGATCCCAACAAACCAAACATATAGAATTACATAACGGTGATCTCAATCATGTAGGGCAGCTCATGAGATCTAAACATGAAGCACATGGTGGAGAAGACAACCATCTAGCTACTGCTATGTACCCATAGTCCAAGGTAGACTACTCACTCATCGCTTCGGAGGCAAGCATGGCGATGAAGAAGACCTCCGGTGGCGATTCCCCTCTCCGGCAGGGTGCCGAGAAGAGCTTCTGGACCCTCCCGATCTTCGGGTCGACGGCGGCGGCGGATCGCGATGTGTTCTAGAAAATTGATCGGGTCCTTAGGTTTTTCCCGTCGGGGGGTCTTTATAGGCGAAGGGGCGATGTCAGAGGAGGGGCCAGGCGCCCTCATGCCAGGGTGGCGCGGCCCAGGCCCTAGCCGTGCCAGCCCTGTGTGTGGGGCCCTGGTGGCCCCCCTCCTACTCTCCTTCGGATCTCTGGAAGCTTCTGGGTAAAATAAGACTTCAGGAACTTGTTTCATCCAATTCCGAGAATATTTCCTGTGTATCACTTCTGAAACACAAAAACAGCAGAAAACAGGGAACTGGCATTGTGGCAACTCATTAATAGGTTAGTTCCGGAAAATGCATAAAAGTGCCACAAAGTGTAACGAAACAGTAGGCAAATGGTGTAAAAACAAGCATGGAGCGTCAAAAATTATAGATACGTTTGAGACGTATCAGTATAGCAGCTAGTTTTCCCTCAGTTAAGAAACCAAGGTATGTCGATCTTGGAGAGGAGAGACAAATGACTGAAGGTGATGCAGACTGGCTTAATAGCACTCCAACAAGGGCGCACTTGTTGACTCGTCTTCGGCCAGTAGCAACACGGAACCTGCACACAACACAACCAAGCACTTTGTTCCCAACTTACGATGAGGTTGTCAATCTCACCGGTTTACTTGAAACAAAGATTATGAGCGTATCAAGTGGAAAACAATAGAGTATGTGAGTAAAGTAAACAGTGCGAGTAAAGTAAACAGGTGATAGCAATATGATGGAAATAGGACCGGGGTCCACAGTTCACTAGTGGTGTCTCTCCATAAGATAAATAACACATGCTGGGTAAACAAATTACAGTTGGGCAATTGATAGAATAAAGATAAATGTGATATGTCAAGAAGATCACTATGAGATTTACTCTGGGCATTACAACAAAATACATAGACCGCCATCCAACTGCATATATGACTAATAATCCACTTGTGGCGAATCAATCCGAGAACTCCACAAGTATTAAGTTGCGAACAACAGATAATTGCATTAAGCAAAGTGTGTAATGTAAACAAAGCATATGCCCTTGAGCATATGAATGTTGTTTTCTCCCTAGTAGCAACAGCACATGTACAACCTTAGAGGTTTCTGTCACTCCCCCAGGTTAAATAGAGGCATGAACCCACTATCGAGCATAAATACCCCCTCTTGGAGTCACTAGCAACTACTCGGCCAAGATAGCTACTAACAACGGAGAGCATGCAAGATCATAAACAACATAGAGATAACATAAGATATATTTCAGTATAGCAACTCAATCATAACACCAATATTCATCGGATCCCAACAAACCAAACATGTAGAATTACATAACGGTGATCTCAATCATGTAGGGCAGGTCATGAGATCTAAACATGAAGCACATGGTGGAGAAGACAACCATCTAGCTACTGCTATGGACCCATAGTCCAAGGTAGACTACTCACTCATCGCTCCGGAGGCAAGCATGGCAATGAAGAAGACCTCCGGTGGCGATTCCCCTCTCTGGCAGGGTGCCGGGAAGAGCTTCTGGACCCTCCCGATCTTCGGGTCGACGGCGGCGGCGGATCGCGATGTGTTCTGGAAAAGTGATTGGGTACTTAGGTTTTTTCCGTCGGGGGGTCTTTATAGGCGAAGGGGCGATGTCAGAGGTGGGGCCAGGTGGCCTCACACCTGGCTGGCGCGGCCCAGGCCCTGGCCACGCCGGCCTGGTGTGTGGGGCCCCTGTGGCCCCCCTCCTACTCCTCTTCGGATCTCTGGAAGCTTCCGGGTAAAATAAGACTTCAGGAACTTGTTTCGTCCAATTCCGAGAATATTTCCTGTGTATCACTTCTGAAACACAAAAATAGCAGAAAACAGGGAACTGGCACTGTGGCGACTTGTTAATAGGTTAGTTCCAGAAAATGCATAAAAGTGCCACGAAGTGTAACAAAATATTAGGCAAATGGTGTAAAAACAAGCATGGAGCATCAAAAATTATAGATACGTTTGAGACGTATCAATCGCTGATTGCCTGAGGCCGGTCGTGACGCTCGTCACTACCATCCTTGGCCTCTGTCGCTCTTGTCGGGGCCAACCCACTTTCGGCGACATAGCCGTTGGAGGGCTTTTGTCTTCATCGCCCGGCTCCAGCCCTCCTCGGTGGAGTCGCCAGCCGGCTGCTGGCGCAGCCGGCCCTTTGGGCGGAGCCGGTCTTCTCGTGCTGAAGCCATGGAGACTCCTAGGACGCCAGCCGGCATTTAGCTCGGCCCGTGGCATGCCCCATTAGTCATTCCCATGACAATTTTATACTCTGAAACAGTCAAACAAGGCTGCGACATATGATCCTCGGGTTGCGTCATCACGACAAAACTCGAATGCCGTGATTGAAATATATCACAAACGTAAGACCCCAGGATCCGTCCTGTGTGGCCCAGTATACGCACATGGATGCGCTCTGCTGGCATGTATTCGTGTCTACGACGCGAAAAAAAATCCTGGTGGATGCACTAGGTACCCTGAGAACCACTAGGATTCATTCTTTGTAAGTCCTAAATGCGGCAAAAGAATGGATTTGACTGGTTTCCCGAATTCAAGTCCAAGGGGATTGAATTTGAAGTAGGTGATAAGTATCCGTTCTGGCAGTTAACTGGCCTCTTGATCTGTCAGAGTTGTTAGGCTTGTTCATCAAAACCCCTTGCATGGTATTATAATAAAAATAAGTCGAAAGACCAACTCGAAGATTTGAAGATATGAAGAAGTCGAAGAAATGATCAAGTCAAAGATTTTAAGATTAGAGATTCAACCCGAATCTGCAATTCTGGTAGAATCGCAGGGGCTACTGACAAGGGTATAGATGATAGAGCCCGTCAGTTGAGTACCCCTAAGGCCCTTTAAGCCAGGCCCAATTGTAATACTAGTCGAAATACGAGTTCTTACCGTATGTCGATATTGTAATCTGTATCGGATCCCACCCGATCCTTGAGACCTGGCCACCTATATAAAGGAGCCAGGAGGGGACGGTGTGGGACAGATTTAAAGTAAGCTAGGTTTTACACCCACGTTAACTTTCATAGTCACCTTGTTTGACTGAGTTTACCTTCGAGTTCATCCGACGCCCTGTCTCCCCGATCCTAAGTCCTTCATCTAGGACATTTGTCGAGTTAACCCCTCGTCAGTCGGGGAAGTCATTGTCAGAGCAGGAAACATCGGAGTAGAGAGAGCTGTTGTACTCGACGCTTCCGTATAGCATCGAGCGCGTGACAAAATCGTCGAGTGCTCGCTCGCACTCGCTGACTGTCGGGTAGGTTGCGGCTGATCTGTCGCGCGGGTCATTGCACCCAGAGATCTCGTGCAGTGAGAAATCTCTAGGTCCTACGTAATGGTACGCGTTGCACTCGACGCAGTAGGCGGTGGTTGGGGATGGTGGTGGTGATTCGCAATCGACGCTGGATCCCACCAAGAGGGACAGCGGCGTGCTTTTCCGAAGGTTGCGGTGGTTCGGCGTAGATGACAAAGTGGTGGATTTGACCGCGATCTTCATCGCGATGGCTATGGGTGGCATCGGCACGGTTTCGACCGCGATCTCCGTGGTGACGATGACGGGCGTGACGATGGAGGATGGCGACGGCGCGAGGATGGCCGTAGCTTCGAGCACTACGGCGGCGGGCGATGATGGCGCTGAGTCGAAGTCGGGCCCCTGCAGGACGCTGATGGGCGATGGTGGTGCAGAATCAGACATGCGCGACATGGTGTCGAGTGCGTCCGGTAGCAGGATCGTTCCCGTGTCGTTGACATGGAAACTCATCGTGCTGATTGTCAGGTTGAATCCCTAGGGCGAGGCCGGCGGAGACGTCGACGAGCGGGGGTAGAAGCTGAGGCTTCCGAAGCGCATCGGCTCTGGGGTGGATGTCGAGTCAATGTTGACGATGATGTCGATGGGCGAAGAAGCCGGTGAATCCGTAGACCCAGATCTCGTTGTTCCCACAGACGGCGCCAGCTCACAAGGTTTACCCTCGGCAACGTCCATGTTAAGGGACTTGATTTTCGTAAGGAAGGGGGATCTGGCGAACTTGACAGCGGTCGGACATAAACAGGGGGTACACAAAGGTTTACCCAGGTTCGGCCCCTCTTGTAGAGGTAAAGACCTACTCCTGCTTGTCTGACTTGTATTGATGTTGGTGTTGAAAACAATGGTGTTACAAGGGGAGCGCAGATGAGATCTGGCTATGTTGGGAGTTCTCGAAGAGTTTCGAGTGCTCTGATGGCGACGTAAGTGGTCGAACTTGGGAGGTCCCTCCTAACCTTTTATAGAGCAAGGTTTAGGTCTCAGGACCCTTGACCAAGTCGGTTACAAATTCGAACGCTAGGTGGTGACCTAGATCGATAAGCTAGATGCTATCTCGATTATGCCTTTCTTGTGTGTTGCTTCTAGTCTTTGAGCCTATCTCCTTGCTTCGTGGGCTATGCTCAGTTATGGGCCAGGCGTCACTTCAAAAGGAGATTCAGTGATCTTTCGAGTGATAACTAGGCCTCGTCGAATGGGCTTCTCCTATTTTTTGTTGGTGGGGGTACCAAAAGTAAGGACACGAAGGGTCATTCCCTCATCATGTGCTTTGGCCAAGTATGTGCTTGTAACTCCAAGAGGGGGTATTTATACTAGATAGTGGGTTCATGCCTCCATATATCTGGGCTCGATTGACAAAAACGACTAAGGTTGTGGATGTGTTGTTGCTACTAGGGAGAAAACAATAGTATTTTATCCAAGGATAATTCCACTATTTACTTTACACACTTTACTTAAGGCAATAATCTATTGCTTGCAACTTAATACCCAAGGTCTGTTTGGATTGATATTTCGCGGGTGGATTATTTAGTCATAGATGCAGTTGGATTAACGGTCTGTGATCTTTGTTGTAATGCCCAATCAATCTCATAGTATTCATCTTGTCAAGTATGTGCACTTGTTGTGCTTTCTCAATTGTCAATTGCCCAGCTGTAATTTGTTTACCCAGCATGTTATTTATCTTTATGGAGAGACACCTCTAGTGAACTGTGGACCCCGGTCCTTCTTCTTTACATTACTATACAATCTACTGCAAACTGTTTCCTTTCACTGCAAACAAACATCTCTTGCCATTCGATATGTCTAATCCTTTGTTTTCAGCAAACCAGTGAGCTTGACAAACTCACTGTAAGTTGGGGCAAAGTAATTTGGTTGTGTTGTGTGCAGATTCCACGTTGCTGCTGACGCCGGTGGTGCGCCCTACCAGAAGTCAGCCAGCTTCAACCTTAAGAAGTGATTTCTTTCTCCTACTGATCGATTAAACCTTGGTTTCTTACTGAGGGAAACTTGCTGCTGTCCTCATCATACCTTCCTCTTGGGGTCTCCTAGCAAGTCCTCCACCATCATTGGGGACATCAAGCTATTTTCTGGCGCTGTTACCAGTGAGAAAGAGGATTTCTGCAAGGGGAGTTTCTCACTTCCAATCTCTTTAATTTTTTTTTTTAGTTCCTTTTGCTTTGTTTTGTTCGCCTCTTTATTTGAAAAACACAAAAAAATTAGTTCCTTTTATAGTAGTTGTTTTAGTTGCTCTATTTTAGTCTCACTAAAATGAGTATTCCTGAAGTTGAAGTTCGTTCTTTTAGGCAACAAGGGGGAGAAAGTTTGAAGGATGCTTGGTATAGAATAAGTGATGCTCATCATAGATGTACAAAAAAATATTCTACCATGATTCTTCTTAGAAATTTTTATGTTGGTATATCTAGCTGGAATAGGTATGTGCTGGATACTCTCACTAGGGGTAATTTTCTGGGTGCTCCTGCTTTGGAGGCCTGCAATTTACTTGAAAGCTTAGTGGGAGTACCACCTACCAATGTTGTTAAAACTGAGGTCAATTTGGAATATGTTATAAAAAGGATGAACTCCCTAGTGAAAAGTTTGCCAAATTTCCTTGATAATACTAGCCAAGTTAATGAGTCAGTAGAAAGTATCAATAAAAGAATCACCATGTTAGAGGCTAGTAATGCCCTTGATAATCAAAGCCATAGGATTGGTAAACTAGAAGAAGCTATGGAAACTCTAGGTTCAACTTTCTCATCTCTTAAGTTTAAGAGGGAGAAAGCTTTTGTAGGAAAAGAGCAAAAGTTTATGTATGTTCCCAAGGTACCTATACCAAAACCCCATAATGTGCTTAAAATTGATAAAACCTTTAGTACAACTAAGAGTGATTTACATGTTGAATCATCTTCAGGGGTATCTAACGCACCTATTGTTACAAGCTTTGTTCTAGATGAAGTTATTGATGTTGATGCTTCTCCACTTGGAGATACTTGATTTGGATCCTGTTTTCTGCGCCTAGCGGAAAGGCGTTAAAGAAAAGCACTTCTTGGGAGATAACCCATGTTTTCTTTCTGTAGTTTTTCTTTTTGTTGAGTCTTGGAAGTTGTTACCTATGTAACAACCTCTCCTTATCCTTTTTATTTCGTTTTTGTGCCAAAGATAGCCTCTAATGGGAAGAAGGTACAATTTGGGGAAGTTGTTGTCCTGAGACAGATTCTATGCTGTTACCAAAACAATTACTGATCCTAGCCAGAACGTCGGAAAATTCTGAAACTTCTTGAGAACCTGCCCCGGGTCTTTATCTAACTTTCATTAGTTTTGCACTTTTCGATTTGAGCAACAGAGGATTTTTGAAAAAAATTGATCTTTACCTACTGTTCTGTTTTGACAGATTTCTGCTATTATTTGCATTTGCTTCTATATCTTTTCTTTTTGAGTTCTTTTGAAAGAATGAGCTTTGGAAATAAGTAGCTACAGTAGCTACGATTTTATGGATGAGTTTACTTGTGTTGAAACTAAACCAAAGTGATCTTTTATTTTGATAACACTAACACTGCTAATGAGAATTGTGTGAAGTTTTGTATGAAGGAAGTTTTCAAGTGTAGGGAGAGAAGAGTGATGTAATGAGATGAAGAATGGACAAAACCTCAAGCTTGGGGATGCCCATGGAACCCCCAAGATATATTTAACAGGTACAAGCGTCAAAGCTTGGGGGTGCCCAAGGCATCCCCTTCTTCATCAACAAAAATATCAGGTCCTTTTTCAATAAACTATATTTTTATTGCTTCATATGCTATGTGTTGTTCTTGGAGCGTCTTTGTTTTTGTTTTTAGTTTAATTTAGTTTTGGGATTTCTTTTTTCGTGCCCTCGGGTCCTTAGTTGTACTCAGTTTTCCCCAGTTCCTTAGTCTTTCCTCAGTTTTCCCCAAGCTCTTGTCTGAAACCCTCAGAAGGAGCTCGGACGGGAGGATTCCCGTTTAGTTGACCGTTCCGTGCTGACGTGTGGGGCCGCGTCATGTGGGGCCGCGTCGCGTGGGGCTGGTAGAAAGGGACCGCGTGGGACAGGACGAGAGCGTGTTTGGTTGTACGTGAGAGCTCAGTTCTGTCTCTCTCGGCCCAAATTGGCATTTTTAGAGCGCCTTTTTCCCCTCTCTCTGTAACAGTTCTCTCTCTTTTAACCAAATTAGTATCAAATCTAGAGAAGCTTCTATTTCTGTCTTTCTTCAATGATTGTTGCCTTTTGGCCCTCGTTTTTTGCCCAATATGGTAATAAATGTAGTAGCAAATCTAGAAGCTAGTATAGGATAAATTCACAGCAGCATAATAAATCCAGAAAACTAAGTATAATACATAAACTGCATACAGCAGTCAATAACGATGTTAATGTTCATGACAAACTAAGCTGAAAATAATACAAGACACAATGTATAGCCAACATGAAGATTAGGATACCCCAGGATGAATGAATCTGTTCTTCATTCAGCATATATTTCTTCGTCGCTCCATTCTTGTATCTGAAGGAATTATTCATTAAACTCCTTCCGTCTGCAGTGTGTAGCCAATACATCCTCCAATCGGTATGGCCTTTGTTCATTTCTTAGACCGTAGTTTTCTAATCTATCCACACGTAGTGGCCACTCATCCCAGGCCTTTATATCATCAAAGTACTCTCTGATATAACCCAAATCCCCATAGTAGATGCAGCCAGGTCGAAGTGTCGGGTGCACTCTGGTGTCGACGGAGATACACCAGATATAATGGACGAAGAAGGCACGACTGCCAATGTTACTGACGGCATGGAGAGAGCGGCTCTCAGTGTCCACACGGTACACCAATGGTTGACCTTCCTCCAAATGCATGTTGTCACTATCGCCGCCCAACAACACAAGCAGCAGATCACCATCCGACTTCACAAGGTAGTGTCTCCATGTTGACAGTGCTCCAACTGGATATTGTTGGTGCACACTAATTTTTCAAACTCAAAATTGTTCACAGCTATTGCATACAATTCACCATTGAACGGGGTATTGCAACGCAGAGAATGGTGCTCGATCGAAAATCTTCCTTCTCTCCAATCTTCATCTATACCCTTAGTTGGAGTGCTCTCATCGACCCAAGCAATTTCCGTCGGGTAACCTGTGGAAACGAAGACCATAGTCGGGGACTTCATTACAGCGACTGACTCCAGAATAACAGATGGCATCTGCGCCTCAAACATAGTGTTCAATGTCTTTGTGAGTGGGTTCAGAAGCCGTATCTTGTGCAGCTGGTTCTTCTGGGCAAGCACGATGACGCCACGGCAAAAGCCGACAAAGTAGTATCTAAAATATATTGATGAAGATAACATTCAGCACTAAGATGTTTACGATTGAAAATAAAAATAGATTAACTCTATAGATATGGAGGAATTTGAACCTTGCATGAACTTCCGTTAGATCGATGGTGACATAGCGGGATGTGCGGAGGTGGAGGAAGGTGAACTCAGCGGCGCGTGGAAGGGCGTGTTCTACCATGATCCATTCGTGCAGATGCACGTCGGGCTCAGGTAAATCTGAGCGCCAATTTCTACAAACTTGCCTCAAAGCAGAGTAGGTGTCCACGTACTCCTCGTTCGCCAGTAAGCAGTCGCCAATCTTGTGAAGTGGTCTGTCAGCCATGAGAGAGGCCCAGTTCATGGAGGTGCCGCGCTTGGATGCGCCCCCCTTGGAGGTGACAGGCTCGGCGGTGATGTCCTCGGATGCGACGGGCTCGGCGGCGACGGGCTCGGATGCGACGGGCTCGGAGGCAATGGGCTCAGAGGCAACGGGCTCAGAGGCGATGGGCTCAGGGGCGATGGCCGTCAGCACATTCTTCTTCTCCATCGCCGGCAGGGGAGCGCGCGTAGGGCGGTTGGGGTTTTTTTCCTTCGGTTTGGAGAAGTTGATGGGACGTGAGAGGCGTGGTTGCGTGCATGAGTGAGAATGAGACTGTGTGCAGAGGGAGGGAGAGAGGGGCTCTGTACAGGCAAAGTGATGGTTGGTCTCGGCAGTTTCTTAAAAAATCTAGACGTTTGGTCTCAACACGTGCACCGCCTAACCGCTGCGCACCGCGACACGCGTCCGTGGTACTGCACGTCTGCACCGTTATGTGTACTCAGTTCTACCCTTGAGTCTTACACTGGAAAATATCTGTACTCAATTTTCCCCTTGAGTACTAATACTGGCTAGTGCAATATACTCAGTTTTACCCTCAAGTGGCTGGTCAACAGAGAGTCAACAAATGGGATTAAGCTATCTAATTGAGTCATTTCATGCGCAAAAAAATTCAAAAAAATAAAATCATAGTGCCTCCTACTCATGGAGTCTTGTTACGCGACCTGCCACGTAGGAAATCATAACAATCATATATAAATCAAGTTTTACCACAAATAGCCACTTCTTAAATCACTAGTAGCTATGAAGGTTCATGGCTTTCCACTCAAACCCATTCGCAAATCATCTATACCCAAAACATAGTTTGTCTGAATAAGGCCATAATTTTTACACTCATGTATATTTGAATTGCTAATACTTTGAGGTAGGCCAACCTGGGTTTCATTGTACAAAACATGTTTTTTTCTTTTTCTAAATCTCTTATTTGAATTCCTTAGCCTATTTACTATTTACTTGCCCTTGGATCCTTGATACTACTCAGTGTTACCCTCTCCCTTCTCACAGAAGCCCAAACTTGGCCTGATTGGTCAAGATGTTGTCACACGGATCATGCCGACCTACCGTCGATCATATGATCTAACGGGCAGGATAACCCCTCTTTCTCTCTCATCATGGCCACCCTCTCTCTATCTGTCGGTGGCAAACTACTATCCCTCTATGTATGCTAAATAACGAGTTTGCCACCGGATTCAACAAGTTTGGTAATCACGAATTTCTTGTAGGCATTACTTTTCATGGTAAAATGATAAACTATCACAAATTTCCATTTCTTTTAGGCATTACTTTTCACGGTAAAATGATAAACTATCATGAATTTCCATTTCTTGTAGGCATTACTTTTCACGGTAAAATGATAAACTATCACGAATTTCCATTTCTTTTAGGCATTACTTTTCACGGTAAAATGATAAACTATCACGAATTTCCATTTTCGTCAAGATAGTCCGCATTACTTTTTTGTTGAGATATAAACCCCCACAACGGTCATCTCCTCCTTAATTTATTGTGTAAACCCCACAACGGTCATCTCTACCTTAATTTATGGTGTAAACCCCACAACGGTCATCTCTCCCTTATAAACCCCCACAACGGCCATCCCTCATGTCAATAGGTTATGTCTCTCTCTTCTTCGTTCACATACACTTGATCCATTGCCATGGCTTCCACGTCTCGGACACCGACCGGAAGGGGAAGGGGAAGGGGAAGGGGTGGCCGGGGTGGTGGATCATCATCATTGCCATTGATCATAGAGGAGTTCTTCATCGTCATCTATGAAGACCCTTTGGCCAAGAAGGTACGTATGCGTTCCCACATATATGATGCATGTGATTAATTATGTGCATGTTCTAAAAACCTTTAATTTCAAATGATCGGCGCTCGATCTCTTTGCAGGCACTCCCAAAAAAGTTTGCGGACTATCTTGACGGCCAGGAGCCCGCTAAGGTGTAGCTGACTGCGGTCCTCGTCTCTGGACCGTGGAGGTCCTATTTGACGGACAAGGCCGGATATACCTCGACAAGGGCTGGGAGAATTTCGCCATCGCGCACGGTGTGGATTTTGGCTGCTTCCTACACTTCAAATATGAAGGCGATGATATGCTCACAGTGAAGGTGTTCGATGGAACAATGGTTGTCTTATCCACCATGTGCTTCATGTTTAGATCTCGTGAGCTGCCTTACATGATTGAGATCACCATTATGTAATTCTACATGTTGTGTTTGTTGGGATCCGATGAATATTGGTGTTATGATTGAGTTGAAGTACTGAATTTTATCTTATGTTATCTCTATGTTTGTTTATGATCTTGCATGCTCTCCGTTGTTAGTAGCTATCTTGGCCGAGTAGTTGCTAGTGACTCCAAGAGGGGGTATTTATGCTCGATAGTGGGTTCATGCCTCTATTTAATCTGGGGGAGTGACAGAAACCTCTAAGGTTGTAGATGTGTTGTTGCTACTAGGGGGAAAACAATATTCATATGCTCGAGGGCATATGCTTTGTTTACATTACACACTTTGCTTAATGCAGTTATCTGTTGTTCGCAACTTAATACTTGTGGAGTTCTCGGATTGATTCGCCACAAGTGGATTATTAGTCATAGATGCAGTTGGATGGGGGTCTATGTATTTTGTTGTAATGCCCAGAGTAAATCTCATAGTGATCCTCTTGACATATCACGTTGTCTTTATTCTATCAATTGCCCAACTGTAATTTGTTTACCTAGCATGTGTTATTTTATCTTATGGAGAGACACCACTAGTGAACTATGGACCCCGGTGATACGTCTCCAACGTATCCATAATTTTTGATGCTCCATGCTTGTTTTTACACCATTTGCCTAATGTTTCGTTACACTTCGTGGCACTTTTATGCATTTTCCAGAACTAACCTATTAACAAGTCGCCACAGTGCCAGTTCCCTGATTTCTACTGTTTTTGTGTTTCAGAAAAGCTACACAGGAAATATTCTCGGAATTGGACGAAACCAAAGCCAGTCGCCCAGAATTTTACCGAAGCTTCCAGAGAACCGAAGAGGAGTTGGAGTGGGGCCACGAGGGGCCCTCACACTAGAGCGGTGCGGCCAGGGGCTGGGTCCATTTCTGACGATGCCCCTTTGCCTATAAAGACCCCCCGACGGGAAAAACCTAAGTACCTGATCAATTTTCCAAAACACATCGCGATCCGCCACCGCCGTCGACCCGAAGATCGGGAGGGTCCAGAAGCTCTTCCCGGCACCCTACCGGAGAGGGGAATCGCCACCGGAGGTCTTCTTCATCGCCATGCTTGCCTCCGGAGCGATGAGTGAGTAGTCTACCTTGGACTATGGGTCCACAGTAGTAGCTAGACGGTTGTCTTCTCCACCATGTGCTTCATATTTTGATCTCATGAGCTGCCCTACATGATTGAGATCACCGTTATGTAATTCTACATGTTTGGTTTGTTGGGATCCAATGAATATTGGTGTTATGCTTGAGTTGAAGTACTGAAATTTATCTTTTGTTATCTCTATGTTGTTTATGATCTTGCATGCTCTCCGTTGTTAGTAGCTATCTTGGCCGAGTAGTTGCTAGTGACTCCAAGAGGGGGTATTTATGCTCGATAGTGGGTTCATGCCTCTATTTAATCTGGGGGAGTGACAGAAACCTCTAAGGTTGTAGATGTGATGTTGCTACTAGGGGGAAAACAACATTCATATGCTCAAGGGTGTATGCTTTGTTTACATTACACACTTTGCTTAATGCAATTATCTGTTGTTCGCAACTTAATACTCATGGGGTGTTCAGGATGATATCCCCGAGAGTGGATTATTAGTCATAGATGCAGTTGGATGGCGGTATATGTATTTTGTTGTAATGCCCAGAGTAAATCTCATAGTGATCCTCTCATCATATGTACGTTATCTTTATTCTATCAATTACCCAACTGTAATTTGTTTACCCAGCTTGTATTATTTTATCTTATGGAGAGACACCGCTAGTGAACTGTGGATCCCGGTCCTATTTCCTTTATATTGCTATCACCTATTTACTTTACTCGCATTGTTTACTTTACTCGCATACTATTATCACTTTCCACTCGATACGCTCATATCCTTTGTTTCAAGCAAACCGGTGAGATTGACAACCTCATCGTAAGTTAGGAACAAAGTATTTGGTTGTGTTGTGTGCAGGTTCCATGTTGCTACTAGCTGAAGACGCACTAACTCATTTTATCGTGAAACGGCGCCCTTGTTGGAGTGTTATTAGGCCAGTCAGCATCACCTTCAGTCGTTTGTCTGCTCCTCTCCTGATCGACATACCTTGGTTTCTTAACTGAGGGAAAAACCTTGCTGCTATATTCATCATACCTTCCTCTTGTTCCCAACTGGACGGTGAAAAGATAACACCACCATCCCGCATCAAGCTCTTTTTCTGGCGCCGTTGCCGGGGAGGAAGTAGAAGACTTCTGCGAGGGGAGTTTTCGCATGCACATCCTTTACTTTGTTATTTGCTTTGCTTTACTTTACTTTATTTTACTTGCATTGTTTTACCAAAAACCCAAAAAAAATTAGAATCCTTGGTAGTTGTTTTTACTTGCTTGCTTTTAGTTTTGCTAAAATGGCTAATCCTGAAAACACCAAGTTGTGTGACTTTACTAGCACGAACAATAGTGATTTTATCTGCACTGCTAATGCTATCCAAGTTGGAATTAATGAAAATGTTAGACTGTTAGCAGAATTACATGCTAGATGGGAAAGAGAGGATGAGATTGCTAGAAATATGAAAGTTTGTACAATTACTACTTCTAATGATGTTGTTCCTAATGCTAGCAATCCTCTTACTTTGATTGGTGTAGAGAAAACTCCCACTCCTTGTGTTAAAAAGCCTAAAACTGCCAAAACTTTTTCTCAAAAGAGTGCTGAAATTTTTTGGAGTGTAGGAGATGATAACTCTATTTCCTTTAACGATTTTGATGTTGATGGCTGCAATATATCTGAAGTTATTTTATTCTTGCAAAAGCTTGCTTTGACTCCCAATGCTAGTTCCTTAAATGTTGCTTTTACTAAGCATATTACCAATGCTCTCATGAAAGTTAGCGATGAAAAGTTGAAGCAAAAAGCTTCTGTTCCCAAGAAGTTAGAAGATGGTTGGGAACCTATCATTGATATGCATGTTAATGGTTTTGATTGCCATGCTTTATGTGATCTAGGTGCTAGTATTTCTATTATGCCTAGAAAAATTTATGACATGCTTGATTTACCACCGCTTGAAAAGTGTTATTATAATGTTCCTATTGCTGATGTTGCTAAGAAGAAATCTTTGGGAAGAATTAATGATGTTCTTATTGTGGTTAACAATAACCTTGTTCCCGTTGATTTTCTTGTCATGGATGTTGAATGCAATGCTTCATGTCCGATTATTTTGGGAAGACCCTTTCTTTGAACTGTAGGTGCTATCATTGATATGAGGGAAGGCACCATCAAATATCAATTTCCACTTAAGAAAGGTATGGAACACTTCCCTAGGAAGAGAAAGAAATTAGTGTTTGACTCTATTCCTAGAGCAAATTATGACCTTGATGCTTCATCACTTGATATTACTTGATTCGCAATTTTCTGCGCCTAGCTCAAAGGCGTTAAAGAAAAACACTCTTGGGAGATAACCCAATGTTTTTAAATTCAGTTATTTTTCTTTTATTTGAGTCTTGGAAGTTATTACTACTGTAATGACCTCTCCTTATCCTTTTTATTTCATTTTTGTGCCAAGAGAAGCCTCTAATTTCAGTGAGGTAAGATTTGGGGATGTTGCTGTCCTGAAACTGTTTTCGGTGCTGCACCGTAAAAATTCGTGAAAATTCTCTGTATATCTTTTGGACCTGTGATTTCTTGTGCATATGCCCCAGGTTATATCAAAACTTTCATTAGTTGAACACTTTTTGATTTGAGCAACAGAAAACCCCTCAAAAATTCGACCTTTGTCAGCTGTTCTGTTTTGACAGATTTCTGCCAATATTTGTGTTTGCCGCTTCATCGCTTTCTTTTTGAGTTCTTTTGATCACGGAACTTTTGGGGAAGTTGCTACAGTAGTAAATACTTTATATGTGGTGGTTTTAGGTTGAAACCTGAAGCAAAAAGGGTTTATTATATGTTATACTTACACTAATGTTGCTAATAGATTTGTGTTTAGTTTTGTATGAAGGAAGTTTTCAAGTGTAGGGATCGGAGAGTGATGAGATGAGTTGAAGAATGGACAAAAGCTCAAGCTTGGGGATGCCCATGCATCACCCCAAGAAATATCCAATAAATACAAGCGTCAAAGCTTGGGGATGCCCCCGAGGCACCCCTTCTTCATCGGCAAAAATCAGGTCACCTTTCAAGACACTATATTTTTATTGCTTCATGCATTATGCATTTTTCTTGGAGTGTCAGTTATTTTTAGTTTTCAGTTTAGTTTATTTTTGTTTGCTGCAATAAATGGTTGGACCCCAACAAATTTCTTTTGGAGAAGTTGCCTTGCTTTTCATTTGCCAAGAACACTCCGTTTTTCACTCTATTCGTTTCAACGAGTGTTCTTCTTTTTCTAGAACTACGTTTAGCTTTTGATGTTCGCCTTGATATGTGTTCAGATCTTGTTATGTATTTTCATCAAGGTGTATTTTTTCCTCTGATCTTTATTGGTTTTCATCAAAAGAGGTGTTTATAAAAGATTTGAATGGTTTTGGAAAAGAGAAAAAGCTTTATGCAAAAAAAGTGGTACAAGAAGGAGCTTGTGTAGACTGCGGCTTAGGCTTTTGCATGTCGTGCTTGATGTCTTTTTGATAGTATGCTTAGTGGTTTTGCTGTAGCATGACTTGTCTTAAATAACTAGGATTGCTTAATGAGCCTTTGAAAGAATCATGCGTTGTTTTTATCGTTTGGAAGCATTATTTTGGTTTTCTCCTTTATGCTTTATTTGGGTTGACTTGGCGCATGCTCACACATGTTAGACTCATACAAAGTCACCAATAGCCTCTATGATCATTTATTTTTTGACTTTTGATGCCATTTTATGCTTCTTTTAATGTCGCTTTGTCGCTTTGCATGATTATGGCCATTATTGCTCTCTTAGTTGGTCGCTCCCAGTCTTTTGCAAGCCCTCGCCTTGTACTGAGTATGAGTTCTACTCGTGCATCCAACTCCTAAAAACCAAGTTTGCCAAAGTGTCCACCATACATACCTATTAGCAATTTGCTATTCCTAGTAAATTTGACTTGCTATTATTTACTCTTCAAATTAAACTCTTACCAGTGTTATGCAAAAATTGGTCAGTAAAGCTCTCACGAACCAGAAGGCACACTTTACTTTTTCTTGTTCCTAAAAATTTGACATTGTGGTCTCTTATGTTGAGTTGTTATGCTTGCAAGTTGTAAGTTGGGAACTAGCCCAGCCATGCCGTCATGGGGCAAGCTTTCAACATTGCACTTCTTATTTGAGTTGATATCGTGATCTTTTGTTTATGGATGCCCGCGGTGTGAAATGAATTGGGAATCTTGCGGGGATCATGGAGTTTGTATATGTGTTAGGGAAACGCCTGGGCCACCAATCTAAGCCATGCATAATTCATGGTGGAAATTTGCAGCATACCCATAGTGGACATTCGATGACGCATCTCAAAATAAAAAGCTAAACAAATGGTAAATAAAAGAGATGTCGAGGTGTTCATTGTCTGCTTGTCCTGTCATTTTGATGTGGGCTTGTTCCATGTCATCGGGCACGGAGGTACCCCGTTGGCGGTTCTCGATGATACATATATACTAACAATGACAAGAGCCTTGCTTGGGACTCTAAGTAAAGTAGCATGAGGTTTGGGTACTCGTATTCATGGGACATGAGGTTTTCAACTTATGATTTGTCAAGCATATGCAGCGTAAGTGTTCTTGCATTAACTTTAACCATTCAAGATGCTTATGATGGGGGCAATGAGAGCTCAAAGCCGGTAAGTACCATAATTTTTGAAGGTTATAAAACTTGCAATCACTGCTTCCCTCCGCGAAGGGCCTTTCTTTTACTTTTATGTTGAGTCACCACCTTCTATCTTTATGCACCATTAAGAGAGCATAGTTGTCATTCTTAGTATGATGTGCATTGTCCCAAAGTTTTCATTGATTGATTCATATTGTTGGTTTCACTTGTTCTCAAATTATTTGTATCTAGTCGCCCTCTTAAACTTGAAGGTGTCCTATGCATTTATGTTTTGCTCTCCATGAAGGACAAGCTGAAAACCATTTGTATGTTTTTCCTTATGATTTGAACACACGTTTGACTTTCATTGTTTCATGTTCATGATCTTTTGTTTGTGTTCATTTGCATGTTTATAACATAGTTGCTAAGTTTCTTCTATCAAGATTATGTCTTTCATGCCCATGTTTTAAGTTCTTTTGATCCCAGCTCCCAATGCTTACATATATGATCAAGATTGTGTAGGTGCATGTCACCTCAAAAATTATTTCTTTTGTTATCACTTACCTACTCGAGGACGAGCAGGAATTAAGCTTGGGGATGCTGATACGTCTCCAACGTATCCATAATTTTTGATGCTCCATGCTTGTTTTAACACTATTTGCCTAATGTTTTGTTACACTTCGTGGCACTTTTATGCATTTTCCAGAACTAACCTATTAACAAGTCGCCACAGTGCCAGTTCCCTGTTTTCTACTGTTTTTGTGTTTCAGAAAAGCTACACAGGAAATATTCTCGGAATTGGACAAAACCAAAGCCAGTCGCCCAGAATTTTACCAAAGCTTCCAGAGAACTGAAGAGGAGTTGGAGTGGGGCCACAAGGGGCCCTCACACCAGGGCGGCGCGGTTAGGGGCTGGGCCGCGCCCCCTATGTGTGAGACCACCTCGGTCCACTTCTGACGATGCCCCTTCACCTATAACGATCCCCCAACGGGAAAAACCTAAGTATCCGATCAATTTTCCAGAACACATCGCGATCCGCCGCCGCCGTCGACCCGAAGATCGGGAGGATCCAGAAGCTCTTCCCGGCACCCTGCCGGAGAGGGGAATTGCCACCGGAGGTCTTCTTCATCGCCATGCTTGCCTCCGGAGCGATGAGTGAGTAGTCTACCTTGGACTATGGGTCCATAGCAGTAGCTAGATGGTTGTCTTCTCCACCATGTGCTTCATGTTTAGATCTCATGAGCTGCCCTACATGATTGAGATCACCGTTATGTAATTCTACATGTTTGGTTTGTTGGGATCCGATGAATATTGGTGTTATGCTTGAGTTGAAGTACTGAAATTTATCTTTTGTTATCTCTATGTTGTTTATGATCTTGCATGCTCTCCGTTGTTAGTAGCTATCTTGGCCGAGTAGTTGCTAGTGACTCCAAGAGGGGGTATTTATGCTCGATAGTGGGTTCATGCCTCTATTTAATCTGGGGGAGTGACAGAAACCTCTAAGGTTGTAGATGTGCTGTTGCTACTAGGGGGAAAACAACATTCATATGCTCGAGGGTGTATGCTTTGTTTACATTACACACTTTGCTTAATGCAATTATCTATTGTTCGCAACTTAATACTCATGGGGTGTTCGGATGATATCCCCGAGAGTGGATTATTAGTCATAGATGCAGTTGGATGGCGGTCTATGTATTTTGTTGTAATGCCCAGAGTAAATATCATAGTGATCCTCTCATCATATGCACGTTATCTTTATTCTATCAATTGCCCAACTGTAATTTGTTTACCCAGCTTGTATTATTTTATCTTATGGAGAGACACCGCTAGTGAACTGTGGATCCCGGTCCTATTTCCTTTATATTGCTATCACTTGTTTACTTTACTCGCATTGTTTACTTTACTCGCATACTATTATCACTTTCCACTCGATACGCTCATACCCTTTGTTTCAAGCAAACCGGTGAGATTGACAACCTCATCGTAAGTTGGGAACAAAGTATTTGGTTGTGTTGTGTGCAGGTTCCACGTTGCTACTAGCTGAAGGCGCGCTAACTCGTTTTATCGTGAAACGGCGCCCTTGTTGGAGTGTTATTAGGCCAGTCAGCATCACCTTCAGTCGTTTGTCTCCTCCTCTCCTGATCGACATACCTTGGTTTCTTAACTGAGGGGAAAACCTTGCTGCTATATTCATCATACCTTCCTCTTGGGGTTCCCAACTGGACGGAAGATAACACCACCGTCCCTCATCACCCGGTCCTATTTCCTTTATATTTCTATCACCTGTTTTTTTACTCGCACTATTTATTTTACTCGCATACTATTACTATTTTCCACTCGATACGCTCATTCCTTTGTTTACAGCAAACCGGTGAGATTGACAACCTCATCGTAAGTTGGGAGCAAAGTATTTGGTTGTGTTGTGTGCAGGTTCCATGTTGCTACTAGTTGAAGACGCGCTAACTCGTTATATCGTTAACGGCACCCTTGTTGGAGTGTCACTAGACTAGCAAGCATCACCTTCAGTCGTTTGGCTTCTTCCCCTTCGGATCGATAAACCTTGGTTTCTTACCGAGGGAAAACCTTGCTGCTATATTCATCATACCTTCCTCTTGGGGTTCCCAACTGGACGGTGCTTTACATTATCAACACCGTGACGCATCAAGCTCTTTTCTGGCGCCGTTGCCAGGGAGGAAAAAGAAGACTTCTGTAAGGGGAGTTTTGCATGCACATCCTATACTTTATTTTAAGTTTTGCCTTACTTTATTTTTACTTGCATCGTTTTATCAAAAACACACACAAAAATTAGTATCCTTTGTAGTTGCTTTTACTTGCTTGCTTTTAGTTTTGCTAGAATGGTTACTCCTGAAAACACCAAGTTGTATGATTTTACTAGCACTAATAATAGTGATTTTATCTGCACTCCTATTGCGCCACCTGCTCCTGCTGCAAATTTTTATGAGATTAAGCCTGCTTTGTTGAACCTTGTTATGAAAGAGCAATTTTCTGGTACTAGTACTGATGATGCTGCAGCTCATCTCAACAATTTTGTTGAGCTATGTGAGATGCAGAAATATAAGGATGTAGAAAGTGATATTATTAAGCTTAAGTTGTTTTCTTTTTCTTTGAGAGGAAAAGCTAAGGATTGGTTGCTGTCTTTGCCTAAAAATAGTATTGATTCATGGGCTAAGTGTAAGGATGCTTTTATTGGTAGATACTGTCCTCCTGCTAAGATTATAGCTTTGCGTAGCAATATTATGAAGTTTAGTCAGTTTGATAATGAACATGTTGCTCAAGCTTGGGAAAGAATGAAATCTATGATCAAGAATTATCCCACTCATGGACTGACTACTTGGATGATTGTCCAAACTTTTTATGCAGGACTGAATTTTTCTTCAAGGAACCTATTGGATTCAGCTGCTGGAGGCACTTTTATGTCCCTTACCTTGGGCGCCGCAACAAAGCTTCTTGACAATATGATGGTAAATTATTCTGAATGGCACACCGAGAGAGCTCCACAAGGTAAGAAGGTAAATTCTGTTGAGGAAACCTCTTCCTTGAGTGATAAGATTGATGCTATTATGCTTATGATTTCTAATGATAGAGCTCATGTTGATCCTAATAATGTTCCTTTAGCCTCTTTGGTTGCCCAAGAAGAGCATGTTGATGTAAACTTCATTAGAAACAATAATTTTAACAACAATGCTTATAGGAACAATTTTGCTAGTAACAATTATAGGCCATATCCTTCTACCAATGGTAATGGTTATGGTAACTCTTATGGTAATTCCTCCAACAACACTAGGGGCGCGCCCTCCGAGCTTGAGGTAATGCTCAAGGACTTCATCGGTAAGCAAACTGCTTTTAACAGCTCTGTTGAGGAAAAGTTAGGCAAAATTGATATTCTTGCTTCTAAAGTTGATAGCCTTGCTCATGATGTTGAACTTCTGAAATTAAAAGTGTTGCCTAATAATGTGAAAGAGAACAATCCTTTTGCTACTGCTAATGCTATCCAAGTTAGAATTGATGAAAATGTTAGGATGCTAGCAGAATTGCATGCCAGGTGGGAAAGAGAAGATGAGATGGCTCGAAAGATGAAGGTATGCATCATTACTACCTCTAATGATGTTGTTCCTAATGCTAGTAATCCTCTTACTTTGATTGGTGTAGAGAAAACTCCCACTCCTTGTGTTAAAAAGCCTAAAACTGCCAAAACTTTTTCTCAAAAGAGTGCTAAAATTTTTCAGAGTGTGGGAGATGATAGCCCTATTTCCTTTAATGATTTTGATGTTGATGGCTGCAATATGTCTGAAGTTATTTTGTTCTTGCAAAAGCTTGCTTTGACCCCTGATGCTAGTTCTTTAAATGTTGCTTTTACCAAGCATATTACCAATGCTCTCATGAAAATTAGGGATGAAAGGTTGAAGCAAAAAGCTTTTGTTCCCAAGAAGTTAGAAGATGGTTGGGAACCCATCATTGATATGCATGTTAATGGTTTTGATTGCCATGCTTTATGTGATCTAGGTGCTAGTATTTCTATCATGCCTAGAAAAATTTATGACATGCTTGATTTACCACCGCTTGAAAAGTGTTATTATGATGTTCCTATTGCTGATGTTGCTAAGAAGAAACCTTTGGTAATAATTAATGATGTTCTTATTATGGTTAACAATAACCTTGTTCCCGTTGATTTTCTTGTCATGGATGTTGAATGCAATTCTTCATGTCCTATTATTTTGGAAAGACCCTTTCTTCGAACTGTAGGTGCCATCATTGATATGAGGGAAGGCACCATCAAATATCAATTCCCACTCAAGAAAGGTATGGAACACTTCCCTAGAAAGAGGAAGAAATTACTTTTTGACTCTATTCTTAGAGCAAATTATGAGCTTGATGCTTCATCACTTGACATTACTTGATTCACACTTTCTGCGCCTAGCTCAGAGGCGTTAAAGAAAAGCACTCTTGGGAGATAACCCAATGTTTTTACTTTCAGTTCTTTTTCTTTTATTTGAGTCTTGGAAGTTTTTACTACTGTAATGACCTCTCCTTATCTTTTTTATTTCGTTTTTGTGCCAAGAGAAGCCTCTAATTTGAGTGAGGTAAGATTTGGGGATGTTGCTGTCCTGAAACAGTTTTCGGTGCTGCACCGTAAAAAAATCATGAAAATTCTCTGTATATCTTTTGGACCTGCGATTTCTTGTTCATATGCCCCAGGTTATATCCAAACTTTCATTAGTTGAACACTTTTTGATTTGAGCAACAGAAAACCCTCTAAAAATTCGACCTTTGTCAGCTATTCTGTTTTGATAGATTTCTGCCAATATTTGTGTTTGCTGCTTTATCGCTTTCTTTTTGAGTTCTTTTGATCACAAAACTTTTGGGGAAGTTGCTAAAGTAGTATATACTTTATATGTGGTGGTTTTGAGTTGATACCTGAAGCAAAAAGGGGTTGATTCTATGTTATGCTTACACTAATGTTGCCAATAGATTTGTGTTTAGTTTTGTATGAAGGAAGTTTTCAAGTGTAGGGATTGGAGAATGATGAGATGAGTTGAAGAATGGACAAAAGCTCAAGCTTGGGGATGCCCATGTCACCCCAATAAATATCCAAGAATTACAAGCGTCAAAGCTTGGGGATGCCCCCGAAGCACCCCTTCTTCATCGGCAAAAATCAGGTCATCTTTCAACACACTATATTTTTATTGCTTCATGCATTATGCGTTTTTCTTGGAGCGTCAGTTGTTTTAGTTTTCAGTTTTGTTTAGTTTTGTTTGCTGCAATAAATGGTTGGACCCCAACAAATTTCTTTTGGAGAAGTTGCCTTGTTTTTCATTTGCCAAGAACACTCCGTTTTTCACTCTATTCGTTTCCACGAGTGTTCTCTTTTTCTAGAACTGCGTTTAGCTTTCCATTTTCGCCTTGATTTGTTTTCAGATCTTGTTATATCTTTGCATCAAGGTGTATTTTTGCCTCTGGTCCATATTGGTTTTCATCAAAAAGAGTTGTTTAAAAAGTTCGAATGGTGTTGGAAAAGAGAAAAAGCTTTATGCAAAAAAAGGTACAAGAAGGAGCTTGTGTAGACTGCGGCCTAGGCTTTTGCATGTCATGCTTGATGTCTTTTTGATAGTATGCTTAGTGGTTTTGCTGTAGCATGACTTGTCTCAAATAACTGAGATTGCTTAATGAGCCTTCGAAAAAATCATGCGTTGTTTTAATTATTTGGAAGTATTATTTTGGTTTTCTCCTTGATGCTTTATTTGGGTTGACTTGGCGCATGCTCACACATGATAGACTCATACAAAGTCGCCATTGCCTCTATGATCATTTAGTTTTTGACTTTTGATGCCATCTTATGTTTCTTTTAATGTCGCTTTGTCGCTCTGCATGATTATGGCCGTTATTGCTCTCTTAGTTGGTCGCTCCCAGTCTTTAGCTAGCCCTCATTTTGTACTGAGTATGAGCTCTACTCGTGCATCTAACTCCTAAAAACCAAGTTGTTCCAAAGTGTCCACCATACATACCTATTAGTAATTTGCTATTCCAAAATACATTTGACTTGCTTTTATCTATCCTTCAAATTAAACTCTTTTTGGTGTTATGCGAAAATTGGTCAGTAAAGCTCTCACGAACCTGATGGCACACTTTACTTTTCTCGTTTTAAATTTTGACATTGTGGCTCTCTTATGTTGAGTTGTTATGCTTGCAAGTTGTAAGTTGGAAATTAGCCCAGCCATGCCATCATGGGGCAAGCTTTCAACATTGCACTATCTTTCATTTGAGTTGATATCGTGATCTTTTGTTTATGGATACTCGCGATGTGAAATAAGTTGGGAATCTTGCGGGATCATGGAGTTTTTATATGTGTTAGGGAAACACCTGGGCAGCTAATCTAAGCCATGCATCATTCATGGTAGAAATTTACAGCATGCCCATAGTGGACATTCGACGACGCATCTCAAAATAAAAAGCTATACCAATGGTAAATAAAAGAGATGTTGAGGTGTTCATTGTCTGTTTGTCTTGTCATTTTGATGTGGGCTTGTTCCATGTCATCAGGCAGGAGGTACCCCATTGGCGGTTCTCGATGATACACATATATTTACAATGACAAGAGCTTGCTTGGGACTCTAAGTCGAGTAGCATGAGGTTTGGGTATTCGTACTTCACGGGACACGAGGTTTTCAACTTATGATTTGTCAAGCATATGCACCATAAGTGTTTTCGCATTAACTTTAACCATTCAAGATGCCTATGATGGGGGCAATGAGAGCTCAAAGCTAGTAAGTACCATAATTTTTGAAGGTTTATAAAACTTGCAATCACTGCTTCCCTCCATGAAGGGCCTTTCTTTTACTTTTATGTTGATTCTCCACCTTCTACCTTTATGCACCGTCTAAGAGAGCATAGTTGTCATTCTGAGTATAATGTGCATTGTCCCAAAGTTTTCATTGATTGATTCATGATGACTGGTTTCACTTGTTCTTAAATTACTTGTATCTAGTCGCCCTCTTAAACTTGAAGGTGTCCTATGTATTTATGTTTTGCTCTCTCATGAAGGACAAGCTGAAAACCATTTGTATGTTTTTCCTTATGATTTGAACACACGTTTGACTTTCATTGTTTTATTTTAATGATCTTTTGTTTGTGTTCTTTTTCATGTTATAACATGGTTGCTAAGTTTCTTCTATCAAGATTATATCTTTCATGCCCATGTTTTAAGTTCTTTGATCCCAGCGCACAACGCTTACATATATGATCAAGATTATGTAGGTGCATGTCACCTCAAAAATTATTTCTTTTGTTATCACTTACCTACTCGAGGACGAGCAGGAGTTAAGCTTGGGGATGCTGATACGTCTCCAATATATCCATAATTTTTGATGCTCCATGCTTGTTTTTACACCATTTGCTTAGTGTTTTGTTACACTTCGTGGCATTTTTATGTATTTTCTGGAACTAACCTATTAACGAGATGCAACAGTGCCAGTTCCCTGTTTTCTGCTGTTTTTGTGTTTCAGAAAAGTTACACAGGAAATATTCTCGGAATTGGACGAAACAAAAGCCAGACGTCCACATATTTAACGGAGCTTCCAGAACACCGAAGAGGAGATGGAGCCGAGCCAGAGGGTGGCCACACCACCAGGGGCGCGGCCTGGCCCTAGCCCACGCCGGCCTGTGGTGTGGGCCCCCTGGTCCACTTCTGACGCTGCCCCTTCACCTATAAAGACCCCCCAACGGGAAAAACCTAAACACCTGATCACTTTTCTAGAAACACATCGTGATCCGCCGCCGTCGTCGACCCGAGATCGGGAGGGTCCAGAAGCTCTTCCCGGCACCCTACCAGAGAGGGGAATCACCACCGGAGGTCTTCTTCATCGCCATGCTTGCCTCCGGCGCAATGAGTGAGTAGTCTACCTTGGACTATGGGTCCATAGCAGTAGCTAGATTGTTGTCTTCTCCACCATGTGCTTCATGTTTAGATCTCGTGAGCTGCCTTACATGATCGAGATCACCGTTATGTAATTCTACATGTTGTGTTTGTTGGGATCCGATGAATATTGGTGTTATGATTGAGTTGAAGTACTAAATTTTATCTTATGTTATCTCTATGTTGTTTATGATCTTGCATGCTCTCCATTGTTAGTAGCTATCTTGGCCGAGTAGTTGCTAGTGACTCCAAGAGGGGGTATTTATGCTCGATAGTGGGTTCATGCCTCTATTTAATCTGGGGGAGTGATAGAAACCTCTAAGGTTGTGGATGTGTTGTTGCTATTTGGGGGAAAACAACATTCATATGCTCGAGGGCATATGCTTTGTTTACATTACACACTTTGCTTAATGCAGTTATCTGTTGTTCGCAACTTAATACTTGTGGAGTTCTCGGATTAATTCGCCACAAGTAGATTATTAGTCATAGATGCAGTTGGATGGCGGTCTATGTATTTTGTTGTAATGCCCAGAGTAAATCTCATAGTGATCCTCTTGACATATCACGTTGTCTTTATTCTATCAATTGCCCAACTGTAATTTGTTTACCCGGCATGTGTTATTTTATCTTATGGAGAGACATCACTAGTGAACTGTGGACCCCGGTCCTATTTCCTTTATATTGCTATAACCTGTTTACTTTACTCGCACTATTTATTTTACTCGCATACTATTACTGTTTTCCACTCGATACGCTCATTCCTTTATTTACAGCAAACCGGTGAGATTGACAACCTCATCGTAAGTTGGGAGCAAAGTATTTGGTTGTGTTGTGTGCAGGTTCCACGTTGCTACTAGTTGACGACGCGCTAACTCGTTATATTGTTAATGGCGCCCTTGTTGGAGTGTCACTAGACTAGCAAGCATCACCTTCAGTCGTTTGGCTTCTTCCCCTTCGGATCGATAAACCTTGGTTTCTTAACTGAGGGAAAACCTTGCTGCTATATTCATCATACCTTCCTCTTGGGGTTCCCAACTGGACGGTGCTTTACATTATCAACTCCGTGCCGCATCATTCGTCATCGTAGGAAAAATTTTGTTTTCTATGTTGCGAAACCCGTCAAGGTGCACCCCGAAGCCGCTAACGGCAAGGTTGCCCACGACGGGGACGGTGGAGGAAGCAAAGGAACTTACGGTTAGAGGTGCGGGATGTGCAAGGTACGACCACTTAGCGGGATCAGATAGAGGGATCGCCGGGGCGATACCGGATTGGCAGAGGCGGAGCTTGGGGCAGGGTGGGGCAACGAGGTGCGCCGCAGCGTGCCGGCCACGGGCAGAGTGGACGACGGTTAGATCGACGGTGGTTGCGAGGGAGCGGCGGTTCGATCGGCGGTGGTTGCGGGGGAGCGGCAGTCATCAGAGGTGGAGAAGAAGACGTCTGCTAAGCTCTAAACTAATGTTCAGCAGACTAAGCCCATAATTGTTTCATTGAAACAGCGGTACAAGAACAATTACATTAAGGACCTTACATAAACACATATGAACAAATAAGTCCCAACTATTTACAGAAAAGACCTTATAAAAGAGATAAAAACTCCATTGAGTCCTCTATAACAGTCCTAGTTCGGTAGCACCAGGAATACAAAGGAGGGCTACGGTCCAACGTCGGAGATTACACCACTCGCCTTGAGCTCTTTTGAGGGCATCCACCTAAAGGTTATAGTTACGCCCGAAATTGTCGGTGAATTTAAAGGCCACCCAAAGGCCATTTGAGTCGGCTAGCAATCTTTGGCCACCAAGTGTGTAGCTCTCACCATGGTGTCACTACTCCGGCACCACCGGAAGCCAAACTAAGAATTGACAGAACAACTCATGTCACCAACTCCTCCATGCAGAGATGTAGATAAGACTATGGCTTCACACAAGTTCAAAACTGCACTGCAAGAACTGGCCCTCACACTACTAGGAAAATCCTTATCCATGGGCCCATTATCTGTGGAGCACTACATTTCGGTGCTCCACAGATAAGTAGCCGTGGCGCACCACATATACATGCTCCACAGATATCTTCTTATGCATGGCGCACCAAGGAAGGGATGCGCCATTGATAAGTGGGCCCCACCGAGCACCAGGGTCTGGGGTGTCAGGCCCCCATATCTGTGGCACATGGATTTGGGGTGCGCCACGCATATGGATAGGACACATAGCCGTGGCGCATATAGCCATGTGCCACTGATAATAAATACCAGTGGCTTGATATGCGTGGCGCACCACAGGTGCGCCACTAAGCCCCAAAATAGTGCTCCACAGATAGGGTTTCTCCTAGTAGTGTCAGCAGCCACCCCCAAGATAGCAAAACCCTATCAAGGCCCAAACTCCCGTCATGAGTCGGAGGAGGCAGATGAGAAGAGATTGGAAGCAACAAAATACCAAAGAACAATCCATACAAAGAGAGTCGACAGTCATCTTCGTCGTCACCTTTGGCTCCCTCCATGGGAGCACCGCTGCAAGGAGAAGAACAACCACATAGAGCAGGGCTTGGCCCAAAAAATCCAACTCAAAACTCTCGATGCAGACCTTATTAGGAGGTATGCGCATCCGCCTTGTTCACACCTCCACCGCCGCTTGCATCGACAAAGCACAACAAGGAAGAGGAGAGCTCGCCGGGATCTAGAATTCCGCCAGGTAGCGACGATGTAAGAAAATGATTCTATGAACTATAGCTCTAGTGTTTCCCCAAAAATCGAAATACAAAACATAGAAAGTAAAAAAATCAACATCTTTGTAAAACAAAATTATTTTGTCTTTTTATTATAAAATAAATAATTTCAATGAATTCCAAAAGTCTGCTAGTTATTATAAAAAATAATATTATTAGTGGAATTTCATTGATTCACTTTTTATAATATTTTGGATTTTTATTCAAGATTTTGAATTATTTCAATGACATTTCAAAAAGCCACCTAGTTATTCCAGAATAGCTATACTATCAGTGGCATTTCACTGATTTAGATAAATTATAATTGATCCTAATATAGACACATTTTTATTACTTCAATTATATATCAGACAATTTTTAAAAAAATTCACACCAAATTAAGCTACTTAAGTCATATTTCAGCCGATTTTAGAAAAAATCACATGATTAATATTCTTTTTTTGCTATTTCAGATGAAAAATAAAAAATTATTACATAAACATCCATTCACATTTTAGTTTTTTTGCATTCGTATTACAATCAATTTCAGAAACATTCCAGGAGATTCAGCAAAATAATCAAGGAGTGGACTACCCGGCGGCGCCGCATATACACGTTTCCGTGCGGTGGCTGCTTTGCTGCCAAACCATGTCCATCTACGCAGAGCACTTTTCCCCGCAGAACCATCCAAGTCACGTCCTTCCGCAGAAAAGAAACTAGTTTAATAGCCATGGACTGGCGTTGTAGTAGCAAAAAAAACCAGCATCCTGAAAAGCTGCCACCACATGCAAAGATGCATTCCAAAAAGACCATACAAGTACATCATCTACATCTGTTTCCACAAATAATTAAAAATCTAGTGCTAGCTACAATAGTGTCTACGATGATCACCTTTTGCATTCATGTCTGGACTTATTACATAAAGTTTTTATGAACTAGGCTATTTGATAATAGGAGATCATCAACTGATTTTGCGATCATAAATTTTACTCACTCGCCTGACATGTTTTCCTAAAAAAAAGGTGCACTTCCCAGGAGCCACTTGCCAAATTAATTTTTCATGGTCACTATTTACTGCAAAAAACAAAAGATCACTGACAGCTTATCCCGGGTAGCAGCTGCCAGATTAAATAGTCACAATTACCAAATTATCAATATCCTTATAAAAATGCAATTGTGAGATTATTCTAGCACTAGCAGTTAACAGATTAAGCCAGTTACAGATTCCATGTTATGTATGTAATAATTATCAGATTAAATACTCATAGTTATCAGGTTATTTATATACTCCCTCTGTCCCAATTCTTAAGGCTTACACGTATGTTTAGGTTGTCATTTTGACCAACATAATACAACTTATATACTACAAAATATATATCACTAAAAAGTTCAAACATTGTACTTTCTAATGGTATAATTTTTATCTTGTAAAATTTAGATTATATTTATCAAAATAACAACCTAGATATACGTGTAAGCCTTATGAACTGGGACGGAGGGAGTACTAATGAAAAGCAATTTTCTAGATTATCTTAGTAGTAATTATCAGATTAGTTTGTCACAGTTATCAGATTAGTTAGTCAGCATTACCATGTTATGTACTAAATAATTACCCAATTATCTCAATTGGTAGTTACCAGATTAATTAGTCACAACTATCAGTTATTATAAACAAATTATCAGATCACTAAGCTAAGGTAAGCAAGCTACGCACTTACACGAGCTAAGCTAACGAGCTAAGCTAGCTACCTAGTATAAGCTCAATGGTTAGGAGCTGTGCACAGCTAGCTAGCTAGCTAGGTGCGACGTGCTCAGGTGTTGCTTGTGTTCATGGGACAGGGCAGCACATCGAAAACTAGCAGGCTAGATTGGGCTGTCGGTGGGATGGTGCCGGCAAGCGCGAGTGCGCATGCGGGTCAACGGCGCACATAAAGACCACGAGCAGCGGGATCTCACCTGGAGCTAGCTCGCCCACTAACCCATGAGCAGGCACCGAGGCCAGCAACAGCGACGACGCGGAGGATGCTACAACCACGAACGTTGCCACGGCGGGGCTCCAGCGAACACGTCACTTGATGAAGGGCATCAGCGCGAACACATCCTTCCGCCCACCTGACGGTGACCAAGCCGGCTGCAGAGTCACCGAGCCTCGCCTCGACGGCCATGCAAGGGCACCGCGTCCTGGAGATGCGTAGGTCTGCTCCGCTCGCTGTGCTGCGCCCAGCAACCGCGCGTTGGACCACTCCTCTGCCGCCGTGCCTAGCAGCGCGTCGGACCGTTCCGCCGCAGCCGTGGCCAGCAGCCACGCATCGGACCGCTCCACCGCCGCCGCGCTTCGGACCGCTCCGCCGTCGCCTTGCCCAGCCAGCACGCCTCCAGCTCCCCTTGCGCGGCATCGTCCCCTTCCTGGCGTGGCTAGCCGCGACCTCATGGCGTGACGCGGCTATCCCACGGTGGCCTCGACCTCCCAGCATGGGGCTGCTCCTGCGGCGGCCTCGACCTCCCGATGTGGAGCTATCCGATGCGTCATCGAGGAAATCTCCATTTGGGAACTCGGGAGAGAGAGCGATGGGTGTTTGGAGCGGACGAAGCTGAGCGGATAAGGTTGGGTAAGGACGAGGGGCGAGAGGGGATTAGGATCCAACGGCTCATTGCGCGCCGCACGCGAGATAGAATATGCGGCGCCTCTTATTATCTTTTCCCAATAATCAAATGTTTTAACCCGAGAATTCTTCTTACTAGTCCAGATCAAGGCCGTTTTCTATACAGAGTTACAGACACCGAACTCTGGGTCAACACTCAACAAGACGGCCGATGGAGGTTGGGCCGGGAGCTATTGACTTCCCCTCTCTCTCCTGCAGTCCCACTCTCTCTGTCCACTCTCTCTGTCCTCGGCCGCAGCCATTGCCTTTCTTGGCTCATCTCCCCCCTCCCCTCCTCGCCGTCTCCACCCAGACGCCATTAATCCCCACCCCGCCCGCGGCTGCCGCCGGCGAGCTCCGACCAGACCATGGAGAGGGCTCGCAACATGGGGACCCTCGGGCGCGTGATCTTCACGGTGGGCAAGTGGATCTGCGGCACGGGGCAGGTCATGGACCGCGTCGGATCCACCATCCAGGGCAGCCTCCGCGCTGAGGAGCAGGGTAACCATCCGCCTCCTTGCCCCCCTCCCTCATCCTGGCCACCGGTTTGCTCCCTAGACGCTATACAGTCGTTTCGATTTCGCGCAGCCGCAGTCTTGGCACATTGGTAAATGTTGCTCAAGTTCGTCAAACTCGCTGTTGCTTGTTTCGGATATGTTCTCTGCCACCAGATCAGGCTGATTAAGTGGGGACCCCGTTCGTTGGTAGGCTTATAACCTTCGAATGCGTCACGGGAGGGAATGGAACTGGGAAAGAAATGGATGCTGGTAGTGTGATTCGAGAGTTGAAATGGGCCTAACAGATAGGTTTCGGTCCGGGCTTGCTGCTGTGTGCATTCGCTCACTGTCTTCTCAGTTGTCTGTGAAATGTTGCATTGCAATCAGTGATTCTCATGTTCAGAAGTAGCTGTAATACCGTGACCATGCTGACTTTTGAGGGAAATGTTGTATTTGCGTGTCTTTTCAAAGTGATTATGTATCTAAGTACTTCACTTCACTTCACTAGCATCATGATATATCATTTTCTGGCGCAGCCCAGGAAGCCGAAGCTTGGCGTGCACTGCAAGGACTCGAAAAGGCGAGACCTAGTCGAACTCTTGTCTATCTAAGGTTTCACCTAAAGTATTCATCTGTAACCAACTTGGAGAACAATCCTGAGACTTAACCTTCGCATATAAAAGGTTAGGAGGGAGCTCCAAGATCGGCCTAGACACTTTTCACCACCTCCACCCGAGTACTCGAATCCTTGAGAGCTCATCACCTTGGCTAGATCCAATCTACACCGCCATTGTACACACCTCGCTGTAAACACCATTGCAATAAAGTCAGACAAGCAGGACGTAGGTTGTTACCCTCTGGGGGGCCGAACCTGGGTAAACCTCTGTGTATCCTAGTCTCTGTCTGATCACCGTCGAGTTCGCCGGATCCCATATACGCTCCATGAATCAAAATCTCTCAAGCATGGGCATTGTCGGGGTCAAACCTCGTCCGTCAAGGTCCGCCATTGGTCGACAGTAGTATTTGTCATCACCTTTGGCTCCCTTCATGGGAGCAATGCTATAAGGTGAAGGACAACCACATAGAGCATGGCTTGGCCCAAAAAACTCAACTTGAAACTCTCGATGTGGACCTTATTAGGAGGGATGTGCGTGCCCCTCGTCCACACCCGCACTAGTGATTGCCACCAGCAAGAAGCAACGAGGAAGAGGAGAGACACAATACAGTGGATTTGGTCGCCGGTTCCATCATCCCGTAGGTAGCAAAGCTGTAAGAAAAGATTCTATGAACTATAGCTCTAGTGTTTCCCAAAAAATTGAAATACAAAACATATAAGGCTCTGTTTGGATGTATGAATTGAGTCCTTTAGAATTGAATTGGACCAAAATACCAAATCACCTAAGAAATGGAAATAGACTGCAATTTCAGATTTTTTGTTTGGATGTACATGAATTGGTAGTTGGAATCTGAGGAGAGCTCCAAATCCAAATTTATGTTTGGATGGCCACATTATGGAATTGGAAACTTTCTTCCCATCTCATCCCCATCCCTTATTCCTGGGCGTCTGGCCGCATCCCAGTGTTGGAATTATGCCCTAGAGGCAATAATAAAGATGTTATTATTATAATTCTTGTTCATGATAATGTTTATATTCCATGCTAGAATTGTATTAAGCGGAAACTTTAATACTTGTGTGGTTTATGAACAACACCGTGTCCCTAGTACGCCTCTATGGACTAGCTCATTGATTAATGATGGTTAAGGTTTCCTAACCATAGACATGTGTTGTCAATTAATAATGAGATCATATCATTAGGAGAATGGTGTGATGGACAGACCCAAATAAAGCAGAGCAATTAGATCGTGTCATCGTGTTCATCTTTGCGAAGCTTTTCCTATGTCATGTATTGTATTCCTTAGACCATGAGATAATACAACTCCCTAGTATCGGAAGAAAGCTTTGAAGTCATCAAACGTCATCCTATGTGAGGGTGATAATAAAGGTGTCTCTCAGGTGATCAGAAAGTACTTGTTGAGTTGTATGTATCGAGATGGAATTTGTCCCTCCCAAGTCGGAGAGATATACTTCGGGCCCACTCGGTAATCGATATCAACACCGCTTGCAAGCATGTGGTTAAGGAGTTAATCACGAAGTGATATCGGATTACGGAACGAGTAAAGTACTTGCTGTGAACGAGATTGAACTAGGTATGGTGATACCGACGATCAAATCTCGGGCGAGTAAAATATCGTGTGACGAAGGGAATACATATACGGGATTAATTGAATCCTGACATCGTGGTTCATCCGATATGATCATCGATGAATATGTGGGAGTCAATATGGGTTTCCAGATCCCGCTATTGATTATTGATAGAAGATCATGTCTGCATATTCTCGAACCCGTAGGGTCACACACTTAACGTGCATCGACGCTAGGATAGAATGGATAATTGGTTTATGAGTTTTAGTTCAGAGTCTCGGATGAGATCCAGGACGTCACGAGAGGTTCCGGAATGGTCCGGAGAATAAGATTCATATAAAGGAAAGCAGTTTTTGGATTCCGGAAAGGTTTCGGAGTTTATCGGTATTGTACCGGAAGGTTCTAGAAGGTTCCGGAGTGGGACCAACGTGGGCCCACTTGACGGAGGCCTGCGTGGGCCTAAGGGGAAGTGCCCTGGCCGCCCTGGGCCAGGCGCACAAGGCCCCTAAGGCCCAGCCGGCCAGCCCAAGGGGAAACCCTAAGGGAGTCTTCAAAGAAGGAAAGGGGGGAAACTTGCCCCCCACTCTTCCTACTCCAAGTCGGCTAGGGTTTGGGGAGAGGCCAAGCTGGCCTTGGCCGGCCACCCCTCTATATATAGGGGGGCAAGGGCGCAGCCCTCAAACACCCCAACCCAAACCCTAGCCGCCAACTGCTGCCCTCCCTCTCTCTCTCTCGCGACTGCGCGTAGGCGAAGCCCTGCCGCAGAAACTCTCCACCATAAGCACCACGCCGTCGTGCTGCCGATCCAATCTATCTCTCCACCATACTTGCTGGACCAAGGAAGGAGGAGACGTCGCTGCACCGCACGTGTGCAACTCTCGGAGGCGCCGCCACTTGCGGCGTAGGATCGGATCGGATCGCGAGGAGGAGACGGCGAGTACGACTACGTCAACCACGTTCTCTTGAACGTTTCCGCTGTGCGAATCTTCAAGGGTATGAAGATCTCATCTACCTCTCTCGTTGATTACATCTCCTAGATTAGATCTTGGCTTTCTTGTTCGTTGCGTAGGAAAAATTTTGATTTACTATGCTACGAAACCCTTCAGTGGTATCAGAGCCAGGTTTATGCGTAGATGTGTTTCACGAGTAGAACGCAACATGTTTGTTGTGGGCGTTGATGTTTTCTGTTGCAAACCTCTTGTTGTGTATCTCTTATGGCGCGGTATAGTGAGATCGAAGCGGTCCAGGCCAACTTTACGCGACCGCGTTCGCGAGACCGGCTCCGCACTTGACGTGTGGCTTGTTCCATACATGCGGCTGGTGGATGCCAGTTTCTCTCACTATAGTAGTCATGGGATTTACATCGGATGTTAGCAACCATAATATCACCGTTGTGGCTTTTCGTAGGTAAGAATCGTTCTTAGCTTGCTACTCCCATAAGCCACGTAAAACTTGCAACAACAAAGTAGAGGCGTCTAACTTGTTTTTGCAGGGAGTATTTTGTGATATGGTATGGCCCAAGACATGATGTGTATGAATTGAGTTGTATGCAATGATCATGTTTTGTAATCTTTCACGACTTGCATGTCGATGAGTTCACAACCGGCTGGAGCCATATGGTTGTCTTTATAATTGTGTATGACCTGCGTGTCAACTTCTTATACGCCATGTAATAGCTTTACTTTATCGCTAAATAGTTAGCAATAGTTGTAGTTGCTATTTGTGGTGGAGGCAATCATGGTGGAGTGATGGAGATCATGCCGGCGCGCACAAGATGGAGATCATGGCGCAGAGATTGGCTATACCATGTCACATAAAATTATATGCATGTGATGTTTATCATTTTATGTATCTTATTTTGCTTAGATCGCGACGGTAGCATTATAAGATGATTCCTCACTTAAAAGATCAAGATAAAATTGTGTTCTCCCCTCGTATGCGCCGTTGTGAAAGTTCGTCGTTTTCAAGCACCTCGTGATGATCGGGTGCTATAAACTCTACGTTCACATACAACGGGTGCAAGCCAGTTTTGCACACGCGGAAATACTTGGGTTTGACTTGACGAGCCTAGCATGTACAGACATGGCCTCGGAACACACGAACCGAAAGGTTAAACATGAGTCATATGAATGATATGATCGACACTTAGTTGTCCACCATTGAAACCACATCTCTTCTCGTGAAGATCGGATTAGGTGTGGTGAATTTGGATCGTGTTCACTAAACAACTTGAGGGATGTTGAATTTAGTGGGAGTTCATCTAGTAATTTGATTAAGTTGAACTAGTTATCATGAACATAGTCTAAATTGTACTTGCAATGTTGTAGATCAAATGGCTAAGTCCAACTTCAACTTCAACGTTTTTGCTGAACAATGGGTCTAACTTCACCAACTGGTTCCGCAATCTGAGAATCATACTCGCTGGCGGACAAAAAGCCTATGTACTTGACAAAGCGCTAGGTGACACCCCTGCTGCAACTGCGAAAACTGAAGAACTTGCTGACTTCAATGCTCGTAGAGATGATTGTGATGTGATTATGAGTACCATGCTGTTTTCTATGGAACCGGAACTTCAAAATCGTTTTGAGAAGTACCGCGGGCCTTATGAGATACTTGAGGAACTGAAAACCATGTTTCAGACTCAAGCCCGTTCTGAGAGATATGAGATCTCTGAGAAGTTCTTTAACTGCAAGATGGAGGAAGGGAGTTCCGTTAGTGAGCACGCCATTAAGATGTTGGGCTACACTCAACGCCTTGAGCAACTGGATTGCAAGATTCCAGAGGAGCTCAAGATTGACAGAGTTCTACAATCACTCCCTCCTAGCTACAAAGGTTTTGTAGTTACTCATAATCAAATTGGTTCCACTGATACGATCACTGAGCTCTTCGCTAAGCTGAAAGCTGCGGAGGTGGATATCAAGAAAGACAATCATGTGTTGATGGTCAACAAGACCACTAGCTTTAAGAAAGCTAAGGGAGCAAAGGGATCTTTCAAGAAAGGCGGAGGCAAGCGCGTTGCCCCTGCTGAGAAGAAGCTCAAGTCTGGACCTAAGCCGGACACTGAGTGCTTCTATTACAAGGTCAAGGGTCACTGGAAGCGCAACTGTCCGAAGTACTTAGCGGACAAGAAGGCTGGCACCATCAAAGGTATATTTGATATACATGTTATTGATGTCTACCTTACTAGCGCTCGTTGTAGTGCCTGGGTATATGATACTGGTTCAGTTGCTAATATTTGTAACTCGAAACAGGAGCTACGGAATAGACGGCGGCTAGCAAGAGATGAGGTGACGATGCGCGTTGGCAATGGATCAAAAGTTGATGTGATGGCCGTCGGCACGCTCTCCTTAGTTTTACCTTCGGGATTAGTTTTAAACCTTAATAAGTGTTATTATGTGCCTGCGTTGAGCATGAACATTATATCTGGATCATGTTTATTGCAAGACGGTTATTCATTTAAATCTGAGAATAATGGTTGTTCTATTTATATGAATAACATCTTTTATGGTCATGCACCTGTTGTGAATGGTTTATTTCTTCTGAATCTCGAAAGCAATGAAACACACATCCATAACATTGAGGCTAAAAGATGCAAAGTAGATAGTGATAATCCAACTTATTTATGGCACTGCCGTCTAGGTCATATTGGTGTAAAACGCATGAAGAAACTCCATTCTGATGGACTTTTGGAGTCTCTTGATTTTGAATCATTTGACACGTGCGAACCATGCCTCATGGGCAAGATGATCAAAACCCCGTTCTCCGGAATAATGGAGCGAGCAACGGACTTATTGGAAATCATACATACCGATGTGTGCGGACCAATGAGTATTTCGACGCGCGGTGGATATCGCTATTTTCTCACTTTTACTGATGACTTAAGTAGATATGGGTATATCTATTTAATGAAACATAAATCTGAAACGTTTGAAAAGTTCAAAGAATTTCAGAACGAAGTGGAAAACCATCGTAACAGGAAAATTAAATTTCTACGATCCGATCGTGGAGGTGAGTATTTGAGTTATGATTTTCTCACGCATCTTAAAGCAAGCGGAATCGTTTCGCAACTCACGCCACCCGGAACACCACAACGCAATGGTGTGTCTGAACGCCGGAATCGAACTCTATTAGATATGGTGCGATCAATGATGTCTCTTATAGATTTGCCGTTATCATTTTGGGGTTATGCATTAGAAACCGCTGCATTCACTTTAAATAGGGCACCATCTAAATCCGTTGAGACGACACCGTATGAACTTTGGTTTGGTGCTAAACCTAAGTTGTCGTTTCTTAAAGTTTGGGGATGCGAAGCTTACGTCAAGAAGTTGATGCCGGACAAGCTCGAACCCAAAGCGGAGAAATGCGTCTTCATAGGATACCCTAAGGAAACGATTGGGTATACCTTCTACCACAGATCCGAAGGCAAAGTGTTTGTTGCAAAGAACGGATCCTTTCTTGAGAAGGAGTTTCTCTCGAAAGAAGTGAGTGGGAGAAAGGTAGAGCTAGACGAGGTTATTGAACCTTCTCTCGAGTTGGAGAGTAGCGCAGCACCAGAAATTGTTCCGGCGCCGCCTGCATCAACAAGAGAGGAAGCTAATGATAAAGATCATGAAACTTCAAACGATGCTACTACTGAACTTCGCAGGTCGACAAGGTCACGTGCTACTCCTGAATGGTACGGCAACCCTGTCTTAACCGTCTTGTTGTTAGACAACAGCGAACCTGCGAACTATGAGGAAGCAATGATGAGCCCAGACTCTGAGAAATGGCTAGAGGCCATGAAATCCGAATTGGGATCCATGAGCGAAAACCAAGTGTGGACTTTGGTGGATCCTCCTAGCGACCGTAAGGCCGTTGAGTGCAAATGGATTTTCAAGAAGAAAATGGACGCGGATGGTAATGTTACTGTCTATAAAGCTCGGCTTGTCGCAAAAGGTTTTCGGCAAGTTCAAGGTGTTGACTTCGATGAGACTTTCTCTCCCGTAGCGATGTTTAAGTCCATTCGGATTTTATTAGCAATTGCTGCGTTTCATGATTATGAAATATGGCAGATGGATGTCAAGACTGCGTTCCTCAATGGCAACATTGATGAAGAGTTGTATATGATGCAGCCCGAAGGTTTTGTCGATCCTAAGGATGCTAATAAAGTGTGCAAACTTCAGCGTTCCATTTATGGACTGAAGCAAGCATCTCAGAGTTGGAACCTTCGTTTTGATCAAGTGATCAAGAGTTTTGGATTTGTTCCAAATTGCTACGAAGCTTGTATCTACAAGAAAGTGAGTGGGAGCTCGGTGACATTTTTAGTACTATATGTGGATGACATATTGATTATTGGAAATGACATCGATATGCTTAACGATGTGAAGAGTTATTTGAATAAATGTTTTTCAATGAAAGACCTAGGGGAAGCTGCTTATATATTAGGCATCAAAATCTATAGAGATAGAGAAAGACGCCTAATAGCTTTAAGCCAAAGTACATATCTGGACAAAGTTCTGAAGAGGTTCAGAATGGATAAAGCAAAGAAAGGTTCATTGCCCATGTTGTCAGGTAAGATATTGAGCAAGGCTCAGTGTCCAGCTACGGTAAAAGATAGAGAAACTATGAGCAAAGTGCCATATGCCTCGGCCATAGGTTCTATTATGTATGCCATGCTGTGTACTAGACCGGATGTGTCCAATGCTCTTAGTTTGACGAGCAGATACCAAAGTGATCCAGGAGTGGAACACTGGACAGCCGTAAAGAACATCCTAAAGTATTTAAATAGGACTAAAGAAATGTTCTTGGTCTATGGAGGTGACGAGGAGCTCGTCGTAAAAGGTTACGTCGACGCTAGCTTCGACACCGACCCTGATGATTCTAAATCTCAGACAGGATACGTTTATATTTTGAATGGTGGAGCTGTGAGCTGGAGAAGCTGCAAGCAAAGCGTGATCGCGGGATCTACAACAGAAGCGGAATACATGGCTGCTTCGGAAGCATCAAGTGAAGGAGTTTGGATCAGAAACTTCATCACTGAGCTTGGTGTGGTTCCAAATGCCTTGGACCCACTGGAGATATTGTGCGACAACACTGGCGCCATAGCACTGGCTAAGGAACCAAGATATCATCCAAAAACCAAGCACATCAACCGCTGTTTCCATATAATTCGAGATTATATATCAGATGGAGATCTGAAGATTAGCAAAGTACATACAGATCTGAATGTCGCAGATCCGTTGACTAAACCTCTTCCACGAGAAAAACATGATCAGCACCTTAATGCCATGGGTGTTAGATTGTTGCCAGATGTAAACTAGATTATTGACTCTAGTGCAAGTGGGAGACTATTGGAATTATGCCCTAGAGGCAATAATAAAGATGTTATTATTATAATTCTTGTTCATGATAATGTTTATATTCCATGCTAGAATTGTATTAAGCGGAAACTTTAATACTTGTGTGGTTTATGAACAACACCGTGTCCCTAGTACGCCTCTATGGACTAGCTCATTGATTAATGATGGTTAAGGTTTCCTAACCATAGACATGTGTTGTCAATTAATAATGAGATCATATCATTAGGAGAATGGTGTGATGGACAGACCCAAATAAAGCAGAGCAATTAGATCGTGTCATCGTGTTCATCTTTGCGAAGCTTTTCCTATGTCATGTATTGTATTCCTTAGACCATGAGATAATACAACTCCCTAGTATCGGAAGAAAGCTTTGAAGTCATCAAACGTCATCCTATGTGAGGGTGATAATAAAGGTGTCTCTCAGGTGATCAGAAAGTACTTGTTGAGTTGTATGTATCGAGATGGAATTTGTCCCTCCCAAGTCGGAGAGATATACTTCGGGCCCACTCGGTAATCGATATCAACACCGCTTGCAAGCATGTGGTTAAGGAGTTAATCACGAAGTGATATCGGATTACGGAACGAGTAAAGTACTTGCTGTGAACGAGATTGAACTAGGTATGGTGATACCGACGATCAAATCTCGGGCGAGTAAAATATCGTGTGACGAAGGGAATACATATACGGGATTAATTGAATCCTGACATCGTGGTTCATCCGATATGATCATCGATGAATATGTGGGAGTCAATATGGGTTTCCAGATCCCGCTATTGATTATTGATAGAAGATCATGTCTGCATATTCTCGAACCCGTAGGGTCACACACTTAACGTGCATCGACGCTAGGATAGAATGGATAATTGGTTTATGAGTTTTAGTTCGGAGTCTCGGATGAGATCCAGGACGTCACGAGAGGTTCCGGAATGGTCCGGAGAATAAGATTCATATAAAGGAAAGCAGTTTTTGGATTCCGGAAAGGTTTCGGAGTTTATCGGTATTGTACCGGAAGGTTCTAGAAGGTTCTGGAGTGGGACCAACGTGGGCCCACTTGACGGAGGCCTGCGTGGGCCTAAGGGGAAGTGCCCTGGCCGCCCTGGGCTAGGCGCACAAGGCCCCTAAGGCCCAGCCGGCCAGCCCAAGGGGAAACCCTAAGGGAGTCTTCAAAGAAGGAAAGGGGGGAAACTTGCCCCCCACTCTTCCTACTCCAAGTCGGCTAGGGTTTGGGGAGAGGCCAAGCTGGCCTTGGCCGGCCACCCCTCTATATATAGGGGGGCAAGGGCGCAGCCCTCAAACACCCCAACCCAAACCCTAGCCGCCAACTGCTGCCCTCCCTCTCTCTCTCTCGTGACTGCGCGTAGGCGAAGCCCTGCCACAGAAACTCTCCACCATAAGCACCACGCCGTCGTGCTGCCGATCCAATCTATCTCTCCACCATACTTGCTGGACCAAGGAAGGAGGAGACGTCGCTGCACCGCATGTGTGCAACTCTCGGAGGCGCCGCCACTTGCGGTGTAGGATCGGATCGGATCGCGAGGAGGAGACGGCGAGTACGACTACGTCAACCACGTTCTCTTGAACGTTTCCGCTGTGTGAATCTTCAAGGGTATGAAGATCTCATCTACCTCTCTCGTTGATTACATCTCCTAGATTAGATCTTGGCTTTCTTGTTCGTTGCGTAGGAATTTTTTGATTTACTATGCTACGAAACCCTTCACCCAGCCAGAGCTGTGCCCGCCTCCCGTTCTAGTCGGCCGGCGTGCGCACCTCCTGTCTCATCCTGTGCACCTCCCGCCCAAGCTGGCCGCCCTGCATGCCTCCCGCCCCAGCCGGTCCCGTGCCAGCCTCCTGATGTCTACACACGCTTTTGTTCTTGCAGACAGTGTTGGGCCTCCAAGTGCAGAGGTTTGTAGAGCAGCAGCAAGTTTCCCTTAAGTGGATCACCCAAGGTTTATCGAACTCGGGGAGGAAGAGGTCAAAGCTATCCCTCTCAAGCAACCCTGCAATTACGATACAGAAAGTCTCTTGTGTCTCCAACACACCCAATACACTTGTCAGATGTATAGGTGCACTAGTTCGGCAAAGAGATAGTGAAATACAAGTAGTAGTGATGATTATAAGTAGTAAATACAATCTGAAATAAAAATGGTAGTAAGCAAACATGTAACAAAACGGGAAGTAAACGGTGTGCAATGCTTTGAAACAAGGCCTAGGGATCATACTTTCACTAGTGGACACACTCCCAACAAATATAACATAATTGAACCAATAGATACTAACTTCAATATGCAACTCAAAACAATTCTCCAATGGAAAATGAACACAAATCATGCGTAGGGCTACGAAGCACTTCTCAAAGTTTGGATGTACCCAAACTAGATTGTGCCACACTATCACCATGAACACACTAGATGGTTCCAACAAACACCAACAATTCATAGAGACATTAACCAAAAAGACACACATAATGCGCACACTAGTCACCTTCACATCATGATACAAGGTGTCTCCGGAGATTATAAACATAAAGCACGAGAGTATCATAATATCTGAAATATAGCATCTACCAATTCAACTAGATACAAAGCTCACGATCACATAAAGATCACATCATGGGAGAGAAAGGTGAACCACATAGCTACCGGTAGAGCCCTTAGCCCCGGGGGAGAACTACTCCCTCCTCATCATAGGAGGCAGCAACGGCGATGGAGATGGCGGTGAGGTCGATGGAGACGACGGAGACAGCGATGGAGACCGATGGAGGTGGCTCCGAGGACACTTCCCTGTCTCGGCAGGGTGCCAGAATAGAGACTTCTGTCCCCAGAAATTCATCGGCAGCGGCGGCGGAGCTACGGAACTCTTTCTGGAAAATTGCCGATTGTTCTAGGGTTTTCCGTCCCGAGGCTTCTTACAGGCGAAGGGGCGTCGTCAGGAGTGGACCAGGGGCTCCTCACCATGGGTGGGCGCGGCCAGGGGCTGGGCCGCACCCCCTGTGGTGTGGCCAGCCTCTAGCTCGGCTCTGTCTCCTCTTCGATCTTCTGGAAGCTTCATTTAATATTGGGACGTTCGGCTTTTGTTTTATCCAATTCCGAGAATATTTCCTGTGTAACTTTTCTGAAACAAAAAACAACAGAAAACAGGGAATTGGCACTGTGGCATCTTGTTAATAGGTTAGTCCCATAAAATGCATAAAATTGCCACGAAGTGTAACGAAACACTAAGCAAATGGTGTAAAAACAAGCATGGAGCATCAACAATTATAGATACGTTTGAGACGTATCAAGCATCCCCAAGCTTAACTCCTGCTCGTCCTCGAGTAGGTAAGTGATAACAAAAGAATAATTTTTGAGGTGACATGCACCTATATAATCTTGATCATCTATGTAAGCATTGAGTGCTAGGATCAAAAGAACTTAAAACATGGGCATGAAAGACATAATCTTGATAGAAGAAACTTAGCAACCATGTTATAACATGAAAAAGAACACAAACAAAAGATCATGAACAATGAAACAATGAAAGTCAAATGTGTGTTCAAATCATATGGAAAAACATAGCAAATGGTTTTCAGCTTGTCCCTCATGGAGTAGCAAAACATAAATGCATAGGACACCTTCAAGTTTAAGAGGGCGACTAGATACAAATAATTTAAGAATAAGTGAAACCATAGTCATGAATCAATTAATGATAAACTTTGGGACAATGCACATTATACTCAGAATGACAACTATGCTCTCTTAGACGGTGCATAAAGGTAGAAGGTGGTGACTCAACATAAAAGTAAAAGAAAGGCCCTTCGCAGAGGGAAGCAGTGATTGCAAGTTTTATAAACCTTCAAAAATTATGGTACTTACTAGCTTTGAGCTCTCATTGCCCCCATCATAGGCATCTTGAATGGTTAAAGTTAATGCGAAAACACTTATGGTGCATATGCTTGACAAAACATAAGTTGAAAACCTCGTGTCCCGTGAAGTACGAATATTCAAACCTCATGCTACTTTGCTTAGGTCCCAAGCAAGTTCTTGTCATTATAAGTATACACGTATCATCGAGAACCACCAACGGGGTACCTCCATGCCCGATGACATAGAATAAGCCCACAACAAAATGATAGGACAAACAGACAATGAACACCTCGGCATCTCTTTTATCTACCATTTGTATAGCTTTTTATTTTGAGATGCGTCATCGAATGTTCACTATGGGCATGCTGTAAATTTCCACCATGAATTATGCATAGCTTAGATTAGCGGCCTAGGCGTTTTACTAACACATATACAAACTCCATGAACTCCACAAGATTCCAATTTATTTCACACCGTGAGTATCCATAAACAAAAGATCACGATATCAACTCAAATAAGATGAAGTGCAATGTTGAAAGCTTGCCCCATGATGGCATGGCTAGGCTAATTTCCAACTTACAACTTGTAAACATAACAACTCAACATAAGAGATCCACAATGTCAAATTTTTAAGAACGAGAAAAGTAAAGTGTGCCATCAGGTTCGTGAGAGCTTTACTGACCAATTTTCGCATAACACCAAAAAGAGTTTAATTTGAAGGATAGATAAAAGTAGGGATTTCTATTTTTGTGCCCCTGGTTCGTTAGTTGTACTCAGTTTTCCCCAGCCTCTTAATTTTTCCTCAGTTTTCCCCTCGCTCTAGTTTGAAACCCCTCGCAGACGCTCGGACGGGAGGGTTGCGGTCTGGTCAGAGGCCTTAGACCATTACCGGTGACGGCTAGGGAGCCGCGGTGGTTGTGAATGGACCGTTGCTTTTGAATTAAGTTGACTGTTGACCCAATGAGACACGTCGGACTGGCGGTCTGTCACTCACCCAAAGCTTTCCCCTCCGCCCGAGACTGGAAGAGCTCACACACCGCCCCTCCGCCGCCACGCCGTCCTGCCCTCCTACCTTATGGCGTCGTCCGCCACCGAGCCGGCCCCGCCCCCACCACCACCCCCGGGAGGTGGAGAGGGCTCCGCCTCCACTAGATCTAGATCTACCCCTATGGCGGTAGAGTTTGTACATCCGTCTAATGTGCCGATTATGCCCCTCAATAGCGGAGAAGATTGGGAATCGAAGGGATCTAACGCATGGATTCCATCTGGGTAAGCATCGTCTGCCTATGTGAATTAAGAGTACGCAGTTTTTGAGCGCGAATCGTTGTTGCTCAACTAACTGCGTTGCTTTTTGAATAGGATTGATCCAGCGCTGGCTTTTCGGCTGGTGGTTAGGCTGGATACTAGCTTTTTGCGTGATTCTGAACGCAATGTGACCGGATTTTACATCCCAGCGGTGGTTGCAACTACCATCTCGTTGAGGGATTTAAAAGATAACATCTACGCTCTATACCCCTGGGGCACTGGCGATTCAGTTGATCTCCAATATTTCAACAGCACGGAGGGAAGATTTGTTCCACTAATTTCCGACGACGATCTGGGAATTCTTTTTGCTTTAAATGATTCTTGCCGTGTCGGTAAAATTCAAATCCATGTGGACAGGGTCCAGGCATCATCTGGTGTTGGGGCATCATCAGGTGGTCGGGCATCATGTCTCTCTAGTGTTGCTGCCTCTGCTAATCGTGTGCGCCGCCCCGCTCCTTGTAGGTCCACAGCAGCACCATCTGTCCCCAGTGCTAGTGGTAGCCAGATTGTTCCTGCAGTCGATGTGGAGGACGATGCAGAGATTGAGGATCCGTCTCCTCAAGATGATGAGGATGAGTTGATGTTTCCTGAATTGGTAGATCGATGCAGTAAGCAGGCAATGGAGGATCAATACATGGAAGATATTGCACAAGGTGCCAGATTTGATGACACTGATGATGAAGAGAAGGATGAGAACAATGACAGCCTTGTTTTAGCCGATTACGAAGACGATGACTTGCCAACAATTGAGTGGAACAGGGAGGATCCTCAGCTTGCAGAAGGCACCGTATTTCAAATGATGATGGACTGCCGTAATGCAATTACTACATATTGCATTCTCACCAAGAATGATTATGAGGTTATTAAAAGTGAGCCAGGTAGGTTCATAGTTAAGTGCCCATACAAGAGGTGTAGGTGGAGGCTGCATGCATCCACAATGCTCAGAAGCACCGTGGTTCAGGTACTATGCCAACCAGTTGTGTATTTTAGATCACGGTGTAAAATTTGTTAACTGTTACTGACATCCCTTATAATTATGTTTCAGATAAAGAAGAACTCGATCGACCATACTTGTCCACCTCGAGCGGGAGCGCCAGAGGAGAAATCGAAGCTAGCGAAGACTAGGTGGTTGGCAGATGCAATCATAGATTGGCTGAGAGAAACTCCAACACTTGGTCCAACAGCACTCATAAAATTGATATATGATAAGTTTACTATAAACATACCTTACATGAGGATGTTCTATGCAAAGGAAATGGCTCTTGACAGGATAAATGGTCCATGGAATGAAAGCTTTCAGTTGCTTTACACTTTCAAAGCTGAAGTGGAGATGGCTAGTCCAGGCAGTGTTGTAGCGATAGACAAGCATACAGTTCCCTACAAATTGAAAAGCGGGAGGATGACGCAGAAGGAATGTTTTAGAAGGGCTTTTGTTTGTTTCAAAGCTTGCTGGAAAGGCTTTCTGGACGGTTGCAGGCCTTATTTGGCCGTGGATGCAACAGCTCTTCATGGCAGGTTTAAAGGACAGCTAGTTGCTGCTACTGCAATTGATGGACACAGTTGGATGTTCCCTGTTGCTTATGGAGTTTTGGAGGTTGAGTCAGAGGAAAGTTGGACTTGGTTTCTGCAGAATTTGCGCGACCTTATAGGTCATCCACCAGGACTTACTATCCACACAGACGCTTGCAAAGGTTTGGAGAGTGCAGTAGAAGCAGTATTCCCTGGAGTGGAGCATAGGGAATGTATGCGACACTTGGTACAGAATTTTACAAAGAAATTCAAGGGTAAAGTTTATACTGACAACCTATGGCCAGCTGCATACACATGCAGCATTAGGAAGCATCTGTTTCATTTGGAAGTGTTGTATAAACAAAAAACTGGGGTGAAGGAGTACTTGGATGAACATCATGGTAGGGTGTGGTCAAGAAGCCAATTCAATGAAATTTGCAAGGTAGACTATGTAACAAGTAACCTTGCGGAGAGTTTCAATGCAAAGGTCAAGTCATTGAAAGGGCTTATGCTATGGCAAATATTTGATAAGATTAGGCAGATGATCATGATAAAAATCGATCTGCGTCAAAGAATTGCAGCCACAAAATATGTTGGCCATCTCATGCTCCCATCTTTGATTAAGTCTTTGCATGCCAGGGCAAAACAATTGAAGATGAAATGCATCAGAAAAGGAATGGAGGCTGAGGTAACCTACACTGACAGTAAAAACAGGCAGTGGAGGTATCCAGTGAGTTTGGTTGATAGGACATGCCAGTGTAGGCGATGGCAGATCCGTGGGATACCCTGCATACACGCATTGTTTTTCATGAGTGTTATAGCAGGTGCAGAAGGTGAAGTTGATCAGTATGTGTCAGAGTATTTCTCTGTTGCCAAATTTAGGGCTGCATATGCTATGAATGTTCCTACCTTGTTGGGAAAAGACCAATGGATGAAAGTCGATCCAGGCTTCAAACTGTACTCTCCAGTTTTGACTAGACCGGCAGGTAGGCCGAGGAAGAATAGGATCAGAGCTAGTGCAGAGGGTGGTCCACCGATTCGACGACGTAAGTGCAAACGTTGTGGAATCCCTGGACACATTGCTAGGCTTTGTAAAAATCCAGTTGACCCAGCTTTTGGAATGGAAGATCAGGCGGGAGCAGCAAATGCAGAGGAGAATGAAGAAGCAATTCAACATGAGGAGATTGAAGCAATGGATCATGAGGAGATTGAAGCAATGGATCATGAGCTGCTTGAACCGATGGATCCAGAGCAGATTGAATCGATGGATCGAGAGCTGCTTGAACCGATGGATCAAGAGCTGCTTGAACTGATGGATCGAGAGCAGAGGGAACAGATGGATCGAGAGCTGCTTGAACCGATGGATCGAGAGCAGAGGGAACAGATGGATCGAGATGCCTTTGAAGCAATGGATCGACATCTGCTTGAAGCATTTGAAGAAAATGCATTAGAAGAAAGAGCACAAGCTTCGTATGATATGGTTGTCTCGGTCTTGGCACAACCCGAAGAGAAGAAGAAGAAGAACAAGAAAGATGGCAAAAGGAAGGTAGACACCGGTAATATCCCTGGTAGGGTTACCCGGAGTAAGGTGGTGGACCCAGCGAGTCACACTAGGAGCAAGAGAAAGATTTTATTTTGAACAATTAATTTGAATTTGTATGAACAATTTGTATTGGGGATCCCTTTGTATTGAATTCGAACTAGTGTGACGTTCCCAAGTTTGTATGTTGAATAATCACAATAATGTAGGGAATATATGTGTTATTTGCTTGAATAAGTTCCTAGTCCATGAGCTACTAGCTATAGTTCATCGCTTGAGGTTTCCTCACTTTTCCCCCTCTTAGTGACTAAACTCATAATAATATAGTTTTGGGTTTATTTTGGGTTTATTTTAATTCATAATAATTCAAAACATGGTGGAACCTTCCCATGGAGTCTTGTTATGTTACCTACAACCTAGAGAAATAATAATGGAAAAGGATATATAGAGATATGAAGTTTCCCTTTCCCAAAACCACTTCCTAGTCCATGAGCTACTAGCTATGAAGATGCAGGGCTTTCTACTCAACACACCTCCCAAATGCCCACAATGCTTACAAACTTTGTCCAAATGAGTCCAAATTCGTCACACTTGTGTATCTTTGAATTGCAAACAATATCACGTCGGCCAAAATGTACTATATTGTTCAAATAACACAATCTAACAATTTTTATGCCAAAAGCTTCAATTTCCCTTACTCCCTTTATTATTTGGGTGCCCCTGTTTTACTTAGTTTTACTCAGTTTTCCCCCTCCGGGTCCACTTGTTTTATTCAGTCCTACTCAGTTTTGCCCTTCCGATAAACATTTCCTCACATTTCCCCCTCTTAGTTCTACTCAGTTTTCCTCCCTTGTACTCACTGGCTGATCTCTGATTGGTCGAGATGTATTTCACACGAATCTTGGTTGGTTGATAGCTCAACGCACGCTTGCACCGTTGGATCATTTATGATCGGACGGCCTGTCAACCCTGGCGGTCGCGGCGGCGCGGATCTGCAGAGCACATACCTACCAACCCTGGCAGTCGCATATTCCAGTCGCATCTTCCTCTCTTACTATGGCGGTCGCGGCGGCGCGGATCTGCAGCGTGCATGCGTGCGTGCGGCGGCGCGGATCTAACCGTGCGTGCGGCGGCGCGGATCTAACCGTGCGTGCGGCGGCGTGGATCTAACCGTGCGGCGGCGTGGATCTAAGAGTGCAGGTGAGGATCTAACCCTCAGAAATAGTTGAAATGTCTCTCTCTGTCTCACTTTCGTTTATCTTCTCAGATCTGTTGATGATGAAGAACACCAAGACGGTGGCCGTGTCGACAGTGCTCAGCGATCGTCTTGAAGCCATCGCCTACAACATCGCTGCGACCTACAACATCGCTGCGACGGCGCAGATCTAGCCTTCAATGTCGGAGCCTGCCGATGTCTCACTTCCATTACCCTCCTCAGATCTGTTGCTGATGGACACCAAGACGGCGGCCGTGTCCATAGTGCTCAGCGATCGTCTTGAAGCCATCGCCTACAACATCGCTGCGACCTATAACATCGCTGTGACGGCGCAGATCCAGCCTTCAATGTCGGAGCCTGCCGATGTCTCACTTCCGTTACCCTCCTCAGATCTGTTGCTGATGGACACCAAGACGGCGGCCGTGTCGACAGTGCTCAGCGATCGTCTTGAAGCCATCGCCTACAACATCGCTGCGACCTACAACATTGCTGCGACGGCGCAGATCCAGCCTTCAATGTCGGAGCCTGCCGATGTCTCACTTCCGTTGCCCTCCTCAGATCTGTTGCTGATGGACACCAAGACGGCGGCCGTGTCGACAGTGGTCATCGATGACAAGACGATTGAAGCCATCATCCACAACATCGCTGCGACGGCGCAGATCCAGCCCTCCTCCATGTCCGAGTTTGCGGATGGCGCAGATCTAGCCCCCTCAGCCGCCCGTCGTCCAGGCCCTTCTAGCCCATCGGTGCGCGGCCGTGTTCGACGCCGCAAATTGGGATAAATTATGATAAATTTGTAATTTTCAATTTCAATTTGGGATAAAATTGTTCGAACTACTACCTCCGTGTCAAAAAAAGCTTCTCCACTTTCTCGATGTGTCCCTGTACATCCGAATGTATGATTTGAATTCTATCCCAACTTGATTGGGAAGATTGATATGTATTTGATCCGAGAGGCTGGTACATGCTTTCACTTTTGGGATCCATTCACTTTTATAAGATGTTCATGCATGAAAATTATCGCGCGCATTACTTAGCACAACTAGGAAATTGTACGACAAAATACAGTGGTTAGAGCCACACCAAAATACAGTGGTTAGAGCCATCTACTGAATAACAATTCTATACTATCTAAATCATCTACCACAACTACATAACTGCTAGGACAGGGATGACACCTAATAAAACTACCCAGATGAATCTACTTTTCGCCTCTCCCATCACTTGAAGTTTATGTTCTAGATTTTCTACCACTTGATCAAATAAGGCAAGATCTGTCTCAAGTATCAACTTCTCCTTGCGAATAAGCTCTGAATTCTTCTTTTCTTCCTCCACAGTATGCTTCAGCTCGAATATCATCAGGTTTTTACGGGCCAATTCATCACCTAAATTGGCCACCTTCTCCTCCAAATCCATCCTCTGGCTACACCACTGGGTTGATTCATCTTGGTATGCAATGTACCATGGATCATCGGCTTGCCTGGTGAACTGTAACAATAATGGAAAAAAGAACAACTGAAATCACTCCAACAGGCCATGGCGGCACTTCAAATTCAACGGTAGTACAGAGAGCACAAGCTAGATACCTGCACTTCCGACGAGGTAGGAGAAGTAGAACGTGGCCACGACATGATCGAATCCCCACCCTCGCCGGTGTACCCACTACGACTAGACATTGAGGACTATTTCGCACCTGCAAACTCCAAATAAATTACGGGAACCGAATCGATTAGGGGGCGGGGGAGGCGGAAGCGGAGGTCGTCGTGGGCGGCGGATCTGCTTGCGGCGGAGCAAATCCCGGTCATCGTGGGCGGCGGATCTGCTTGCAGCAGACTTTCCTGCGGTGGGTATAATGCGTGCGGACGAAACAAGTGCTGGAGCTGTGGTTGACGTGCAGCGCCGCAGTCCGTCCGACGCCGCCGGGGAACAGAGCCGGCGGCGCGACGAGGCGCCGGCGATGGCTGCTCCGTCCGAGGGTGGGGAACGAGCTGCCAGCGGTTCTCCGATGACTAATGAGATGCACAACACTAGGTTTCAGCCATGTTTAGCACAAGATTCACTTTAGATTAAGCTGCGAAAATAGTCACCTGCTGGGTCTAGCTTAAGAAAAATTAATTAGCGAACTTGTTGCTTCTTTCTAACTAAAAGCACGGATATATGCCTTTTCACTAAGGGCGACCCCAGCGGTCATTGGCTGAGGCGGCCCCACAGAGCGGCTCTATATGATTTTCTCTAAATAAATAGACGACCCCAGCGGTCATTGGCTGCAGAGGCCCCACAGAGCGGCAATATATGATTTTCTCTAAATAAATAGACGACCCCACTAGTCATTGGCTGCGGCAGCCCCACAGAGCGGCAATATATGTCTTTTCCTGAAAAATACACGACCCCACTGGTCATTGGCTGAGGCGGCCCCACAGAGCGGCTCTATATGATTTTCTCTAAATAAATAGACGACCCCACTGGTCATTGGCTGCGGCAGCCCCACAGAGCGGCAATATATGTCTTTTCCTGAAAAATACACGACCCCACTGGTCATTGGCTGAGGCGGCCCCACAGAGCGGCTCTATATGATTTTCTCTAAATAAATAGACGACCCCAGCAGTCATTGGCCGCGGAGGCCCCACAGAGCGGCAATATATGATTTTCTCTAAATAAATAGACGACCCCACTGGTCATTGGCTGCGGCAGCCCCACAGAGCGGCAATATATGTCTTTTCCTGAAAAATACATGACCCCACTGGTCATTGGCTGCGGCAGCCATATAGAGCGGCCCCATTTGTCATTGGCAGCACCACGTATACAATCAGGAAATAAAACAGCCCACACGTCAGCGATAGATGGATGGCTGCTCCGACGTGTCTCCTGACCCTACCCGTCAGCACCATTCAAAAGCATCGGTTAATTCACAACCACCGCGGCTCCCTAGCCGTCACCGCTAACAGTCAAGGCCTCTGACCAGACCGCAACCCTCCCGTCCGAGCGTCTGCGAGGGGTTTCAAACTAGAGCGAGGGGAAAACTGAGAAAAAGTTAAGCGGCTGGGGAAAAATGAGTACAACTAACGACCTGAGGGCACGAAAATAGAAATCCCATAAAAGTAAGTTGAATGTACTTTGGAATAGCAAATTGCTAATAGGTATGTATGGTGGACACATTGGCATAACTTGGTTTTTAGGAGTTGGATGCACGAGTAGAGATCATACTCAGTACAAAATGAGGGCTAGCAAAAGACTGGGATCGACCAACTAAGAGAGCAATAACGGCCATAATCATGCAAAGCAACAAAGCAACATTAAAAGAAGCATAAAATAGCATCAAAAGTCAAAAACTAAATGATCATAGAGGCTTATGGCGACTTTGTATGAGTCAAACATGTTGTAAGCATGCGCCAAGTCAACCCAAATAAAGCATCAAGGAGAAAACCAAATTAATGCTTCCAAATAATAAAAACAACGCATGATTTTTTTCAAAGGCATTAAGCAATCTCAGTCATTTGAGACAAGTCATGCTACAGCAAAAATCACTAAGCATACTATCAAAATGACATCAAGCACGGCATGCAAAAGTCTAAGCCGCAGTCTAAACAAGCTCCTTTTTGTACCACTTTTTTGCATGAAACTTTTTCTCTTTTCCAACACCATTCGAACCTTTTTGAAATAACTCTTTTGATGAATACCAACATGAACCAGAGGCAAAAATACACGTTGATGCAAAGATATAACAAGATCTGAACAAAAATCAAGGCGAAAAATGAAAGCTAAACACAGTAGCAGAAAAAAGAGAACGCTCGTTGAACGATAAGAGTGAAAAATAGAGTGTTCTTGGCAAATGAAAATGAGTACATCTCCTCCAAAAGAAATTTGTTGGGGTCCAGCCATTTATTGCAGCAAACAAAACTAAAGAAAACTAAAAACTAAAGCGAAGACGCTCCAAGAAAAACACATAGTGCATGAAGCAATAAAAATATAGTGTTTTGAAAGGTGACCTGAGTTTTGCCGATGAAGAAGTGGTGCCTCGGGGGCATCCCCAAGCTTTGACGCTTATACTTCTTGGATATTTCTTGGGGTGCGTGAGCATACCCAAGCTTGAGCTTTTGTCTATTTTTCAACTCATCTCATCATTCTCCAATCCCTACACTTGAAAACTTCCTTCATACAAAACTCAACACAATTCTATTAGCAACATTAGTGTAAGCATAATAATGAATCAACCCCTTTTTGCTTCATATTTCAACTAAAAAACACCACATATAAAGCATATACTACTGTAGCAACTTCCCCAAAAGTTCCGTGATCAAAAGAACTAAAAAAGAAAGCATTCGAGAGGCAAACACGAATAGTAGCAGAAATCTGTCAAAACAGAACAGCTGACAAAGGTCGATTTTTTAAAGGATTTTCTGTTGCTTAAATCGAAAAGTGTTCAACTAATGAAAGTTTAGATATAACTTGAGGAACAAGCACAAAAAATCGCAGGTCAAAAAGATTTTCAGAGAATTTTCACAAATTTTTACAGTGCAGTACGAAAATCTGTTTCAGGACAGCAACATCCCCAAATCTTACCTCACTCAAATTAGAGGCTTCTCTTGGCACAAAAACGAAATAAAAATAATAAGGAGAGGTTATTACAGTAGTAATAACTTCCAAGACTCAAATAAAAGAAAAATAACTGAAAGTAAAATAATGGGTTATTTCCCAAGAGTGTTTTTCTTTAACGCCTTTGAGCTAGGCGTAGTAATTTGCAAAGATGCTCATGTAGGCGCCATGGAAGAGCTTAAGGCAAAGGCGCTATATAAGAACTTAAAGCAAGAGAGAGCATCAAAAAGCAAGTATGGAACACATTTAAATCTAAACCACTTCCTATAAAAAATAGTCTTGTAAAGAGACAAGTCATGAAATCGCAAAGCAAAAAGCATAGGAAGGCAAAACAAGTATAACTTCAAGAATTCCAACAAAAAGAGGAGAAACTCAATATTATTGAGATCCTTCAAAACATATTTCCCTCTCTCATAATAACTTTCAGTAGCATCATGAATAGGATTAACAACATAACCATCACATAAAGCATCCCTATCATGAGCCACGTGCATAAAAGAATTAATACTCCCCACATGAACAATCATAGTAGGAGTAGATTCACCAAAATAATTATTCTCATCACCATAATCATCAAAAACAGGAGGCATATTGTAATCATAACTAATTTTCTCCTCAAAAGTAGGTGAATTGAAAATATTATACTCATCATCATAACCATCATAAACTAGAGGTTTAGTATCATCATAAGCAAGAGAACCGCTATTTTGCAAAGCATATTCATCAAACATATCATCATAAGAAGGAACATGGATAGTACTAATGGTACAACAATTATTAACCTTATAATTTTCAGAATTGGTACCAAAAAGATTTTCAATATCAAAAGTAGAGTGCTTTTCCCAATCATGATAAACTAACATAGGTAACAGGCATAGGAACATCATCAAGATCAGAGTTATTATAATCTATAATAGGAGCAACATGCTTAGGGGGAGATAGCGTTTCCTCTCTCCTTTTACTCCTCTTCTTCTTCTTCTTCTTACTCTTCTTACTCTCTCCTTCAGGAGGGAGAGACTTGAAAGGCATCTTCTCCACATAATCTGGTTTGCTAACAGAAACAACAGAAGAAACTTTGGAGGATTCCTCCTCTCTATTAATAAGATGGAAACATCTATTAGTCCTATCATAGCTTGGCAAAACATCATGTTTTATAACATTTTGTATGTAAGTATTTGCGAGGCAATCTTTAACACAATAGAGACGACAACCACGAAGGGTGCTATTAATATCAGAATCAGTCATATCTATCAAAGAAGTCTTTCTAGATATCTCTTCACACCCTAAAAACAAAGTAAGCTCATCATGCTGATTGAGAGTAATTTTGTCATCACAATACAAACTTGCGGTACTCATTCGATTAGAAAGGTGACTATTAGGCTTTGAGCATTGAAAATTAAAATGACCCGTGTCATCGCAAAATTCACAAAGAAAAGGATAAAGCTCACAAACCTTTTCACCAAGCTCATCTAGAGCCTTGTGCCACATTTGGGTTTCTTCATTCCCGTGGTGGATACAATAATCTTCCTTGTTGTGACTCTGTTCACATGGTCTATGTACTCCACAAAAATTAACATGCTTATAAGAAATAGGACTTTCAGAAGTTTGAGCATGTTTATTGCAATCATCAATAACAATATCACTTTCTATGCAAGTGTCTTTAAAAGGTTCATGATACACATCCCCATTTCCCTTAGAAACATTAATATGGGAAGCAAAGGCTCTAAAACAATCTACCATAATTTGAGGATCAAGACCATATTTAGCACTAAGCTCTTGAAAATTAGCAGTTTTAGCGAAAGACTTAATGCAATCATATTCATAATTTATACATGATCCTTTACCTTTGTCGATATCCCAATCTTCAATATTGTTTTGAATTGCTTCAAGCAGATCTCACTTGACGTCGACATTCTTGCTTGTGAAAGACCCATCCAAGCATGCATCTAGATAGTCCTTGTAATATTCTAAAAGCCTTGCATAAAAATTATCAATAACAATATTACAGGGAAGCTCATGAATAGGACATTTGAGCATTAGTGACTTCAATCTTCCCCACGCTTGGGCAATGCTTTCTCCCTCATGCGGATGAAAATTATAAATATAATTCCTATCTTTATAAACTTCACTAGAAGGATAGAATTTAGAATAAAAGAGAGGTACAATTTCCTCCCAGTCAATAGGTCGGCCATCCTTCAGTGTTTTATACCATTCCGCAGCTCTGCCCTTCAGTGATAAAGAAAATAGCTTCCTCTTAACTTGGTTCATCCAAATACCTGCACACTTGAACAACTCGCATAATTCATGTATAAAGAGAAAATGATCACCAGGATGGACAGTTCCATCTCCTAGATAGCAGTTATTCATAGCACGTTCAACAAATTTTCATAGGTATTTTAAAAGGATGAGGAGCACAAGCATCATAAGAATTATCACATATGGGAGATAAAATATCATCAGAGCAAACTTTCTCCACTAAAGCTGGGGAACTAAAAATATCATGCTTAACAAAACTAGCTTCCCTAAGCTTAGACTTTTCTATAGCATTAGCAATAATGGTATTCAAAGCATTCATACTAACAACACTATTAGCATGCAAATTAAGCTCCAAAGGTTTTTCAATTTTCTCTTCAAACACTTCATATCCTATTGTAGGAAAAAATACTAAAGAACTCTTTATTTTCCATTAAGCCTAACTAGTGAAAAGAAAAACAAGAAACAAAAAGATATAATTGTAGAATCTAAAGGAAATAACTCCGAGCACTCACACAGGAGGATGCGAGTACCTTTTACCTTACCTTCCTGGCAACGGTGCCAGAAAAGAGCTTGATGTCTACACACGCTTCTGTTCTTGTAGACAGTGTTGGGCCTCCAAGTGCAGAGGTTTGTAGAGCAGCAGCAAGTTTCCTTAAGTGGATCACCCAAGGTTTATCGAACTCAGAGAGAAAGAGGTCAAAGCTATCCCTCTCAACCCTGCAATTACGATACAGAAAGTCTCTTGTGTCCCCAACACACCCAATACACTTGTCAGATATATAGGTGCACTAGTTCGGTGAAGAGATAGTGAAATACAAGTAGTAGTGATGATTATAAGTAGTAAATGCAATCTGAAATAAAAATGGCAGCAAGCAAACATGTAATAAAACGGGAAGTAAACGGTGTGCAATGCTTTGAAACAAGGCCTAGGGATCATACTTTCACTAGTGGACACACTCCTAACAAATATAGCACAATTGAACCAATAGATACTAACTTCAATATGCAACTCAAAACAATTCTCCAATGGAAAATGAACACTAATCATGCGTAGGGCTACGAAGCACTCCTCAAAGTTCACATGTACCCAAACTAGATTGTCCCACACTATCACCATGAACGCACTAGATGGTTCCAACAAACACCAACAATTCATAGAAACATTAACCAAAAAGACACATATAATGCGCACACTAGTCACCTTCACATCATGATACAAGGTGTCTCCAGAGATTACAAACATAAAGCACGGGAGTAGCATAATATCTGAAATATAGCATCTACCAATTCAACTAGATACAAAGCTCACGATCACATAAAGATCACATCATGGGAGAGAGAGGTGAACCACGTAGCTACCGGTAGATCCCTCAGCCCCGGGGGAGAATTACTCCCTCCTCATCATAGGAGGCAGCAACGGTGATGGAGATGGCGGTGAGGTCGATGGAGACGTCGGAGACGGTGATGGAGACCGATGGAGGTGGCTCCGGGGGCACTTCCCTGTCCCGGCAGGGTGCTAGAACAGAGACTTCCGTCCCCCAAAATTCGTCGGCAGCGACGGCGGAGCTACAGAACTCTTTCTGAAAAATTGCCGATTGTTCTAGGGTTTTCCGTCTTGAGGCTTCTTATAGACGAAGGGGCGTCGTCAGGAGTGGACCAGGGGCTCCTCACCATGGGTGGGCGCGGCCAGGGGCTGGGCTGCGCCCCCCTGTGGTGTGGCCAGCCTCTGGCTCGGCTCCGTCTTCTGGAAGCTTCGTTTAATATTGGGACGTTCGACTTTTGTTTCATCCAATTCCGAGAATATTTCCTGTGTAACTTTTCTGAAACACAAAAAAGCAGAAAACAGGGAACTGGCACTGTGGCGTCTTGTTAATAGGTTAGTCCCGGAAAATGCATAAAAGTGCCACGAAGTGTAACGAAACACTAAGCAAATGGTGTAAAAACAAGCATAGAGCATCAAAAATTATAGATACGTTTGAGACGTATCACCTCCCGTCCGAGCTGGCCGCCCCGCGCGCCTCCCGTCTCAGCCGGCGGCGTGAGGATGGATGGCTGAGAGAGAGAGAGAAAGGAAGGGGTGGCCGGAGAAGATTAACAGCGTCGCCGTCGACTCTCGATGCTTGACTTGCACTGAGCCCATCTGCTTTCATAGGTGCGGGAAACTGAGGCAGAGGAATGGCGATTTCTGCACAATTCGTAGCTCCCGGTGTCGGAATTTTTGGAGGGCGCCCGTAGTAGTCTCAGATACCGTTTGGAATTTGGTCCGATTTCCTGCAGGGAATTCCGTATGCATCCAAACGGCAGAATTGGAGCTGACACAATACCAAATCCGAATTCCATGGTGGAATATCTACATCCAAACAGAGCGTAAAAAAATCAACATCTTTGCAAAACAAATTATTTGGCTTTTAGTAAAAAAATCAATTATTTCAATGAATTTCAAAAGTTAGCTAGTTATTAGAAAAAATAATATTATTAGTGGAATTTCATTGATTCATTTTCTATAATATTTATGATTTTTATTCAAGATTTTGAATTATTTCAATGACATTTCAAAAAGTCACCTAGTTATTCCAGAAAAAGCTATACTATCAGCGGCATTTCATTGATTTAGAGAAATTATAAATTGATCATGTTCTAGACACATTTTTATCATTTCAATTATATGTCAGTAAAAATTTGAAAAATTCCACACCAAATTAAACTATTTAAGTCGTATTTTGACCAATTTTAGAAAAGTTTCACACGGTTAATATTCTTTTTTGTTATCTCAGATAAAATAAAAATTGTTACATAAATATTCATTCACATTTTAGTTAGTTCATTCGTATTTCAATAAAGAGATTCAGAAAAAAAAATCAAATGTTTTAACCCGAGAATTCTTCTTAGTAGTCCCGATCAAGGCCGTCCTGTATCCAGAATTACAGACACCTAACTCTGGGTCAACACTCAACAAGACGGCCCATGGAGGTTGGGCCGAGAGCTATTGACCTCCCCCCTCTCTCCTGCAGTCCCCACTCTCTCCGTCCTCGGCCGCAGCCATTGCCTTTCTTGGCTCATCTCCCCCCTCCCCTCCTCGCCGTCTCCACCCGGACGCCATTAATCCCCACCTCTCCCGCGGCTGCCGCCGGCGAGCTCCGACCAGACCAGGGAGAGAGCTCGCAGGAGCGGGAGATACATGGGGACCCTCGGGCGCGTGATCTTCACGGTGGGCAAGTGGATCCGCGGCACGGGGCAGGTCATGGACCGCGTCGGATCCACCATCCAGGGCGGCCTCCGCGCCGAGGAGCATGGTAACCATCCGTCTCCTCCCTCACTCTGGCCACCGGTTTGCTCCCTAGACGCTGTATAGTCGTTTCGATTTTAGTTCACCCGCAGTACTAGCTCATTGGTAAATGGTGGTCAAGTTCGTCGCACTCGCTGCTGCTTGTTTCGGAGATGTTCTCTGCCACCAGATCAGGCTGATTAAGTGGCAACCCCGTTCGTAAGATAGGCTTATGACCTTTGGACGCGTCACTGGAGAGAATGGAACTGGGAAAGAAATGGATGCTGGTAGTGTTATTCGGGAGTTGAAATGGGCGTATCAGTTAGGTTTCGGTCCGGGTTTGCTGCTGTGTGCATTTGCTCGCAGTATTCTTAGTTGTCTGTGAAATGTCGCATTGCAATTAGTGATTCTCATGTTTAGAAGTAGCTCTAAATCAAGCATAGTAAGGCATTAGTATTGTGACCATACTGACTTCTGCGGGAAATGTTGTATTTGCGTGTCTGTCCAAAGTGATTATGTATCTATGTATTTAACTCATGTTCTAGCATCATGATATATTATTTTCTGTTGAGTTATATGCAGTGCAATAGTTGATGATTTAACTGTCAACTTGTATCAACTGGTAAATGACCAAGAATTTAAATGCAGTGAACATGACGATCAGTTGATGGGGATGTCATTTTGTTATTGTGGATCTCTTTGTATTGATGTAATAGATAATTTTAGAACCTTGAAGTACTTTTGCGAAATTCAAAAACTTTACCCCCGACTGGCAAGTGACCCTTTTGTGTGCCTTTGGTCAGTGTCCAGGCATCGTACAATCATGAGCATATACGAAAAAGAGCCAAGAATCAACAAAGATGTTTTTGTTGCTCCCAGTGCAGCCGTCATTGGTGATGTTGAGATTGGACATGGATCCTCAATCTGGTATGGCTCCGTTTTGAGAGGTAAATTAATGGACTCTGAGTAACCATTGTTATTATCTTACCATTCTTGTTTGCATAAAGTTTTCTTCAAACAAGGAGGTGATCTGGATGAACTTGTGTTTAACAACACGATCCGTGGAGTAATCTCTTATATGCAACAGATACATAATTATCAACCGTCATAGGATGCACATTCTTTTTGAACAACACTAAGTGCATTTAGGTAGTTCTGTTGGCTGCAGTCCACGCTTCTGCCAACTACTGATGTTACATGGAGTCTCAAAATTGTGCAAGTAACTTTGCTTCTTGCGTGTAACTTAATCTTGCTGCAGAATAAATAATGCAAACCTTTGTATGGTTATGAACCTGAGCTTTCTGTAGATTATTATACCAGCTTTCTTGCTAGCCCCAGGATACCAATGAGAATGGTCAGCAAGAACCATTTTGATTATTCCGCAATGGTACGCAGGGTGCTTGATTAGGTTAATACCACGGGCCTGACCAAATAAATGGGTTAGAAAGCTTCAAACCATGTTTGGCCACTGAACTGTTTTTACTCTATATGTGGAATAATGTCTAGTTACTAAATAATGTCTAGTATTTTTTTCATAAATTGTTATATCTGTTATAAAAAATGTGAATGTGATAATAAATCATCATACACCTTTTTCAATGACATGCAATTTTGTAGATTTGGGTTTGGTTAGGCCTCAAGACATCTAAAGCTGCATTATTATCAGATTGCCATGCTATATCATCACCCAGTCCACGCAGCAATAATACTTTTGAAACCAATGTTACTTCTCAACCAAGCAATTCTAGTCAAGTTCAAGAAGGAAAAGGATCTTGTATCATGTTTTCAAAACCATTAGATGCTATGGTTTATTATTTAGCTTTACTACATATTCCAGTGTTGAAAGTATAACCATCTTTTGCTGTTTTTGTCCTTTTCTTCAGGTGATGTCAATAGCATTCGTATTGGATCTGGATCAAATATACAAGACAACTCTCTTGTACATGTTGCAAAAACTAACATTAGCGGGAATGTCCTCCCGACCATAATTGGAAGCAACGTTACAGTAGGTCAGTAATGAACTTTTCCACTTATTCTATATCAATATTGGTGACAACTCCAGTATGCTTACTAAGATGTTGATTTAGCTTATTTCAAAGACAGTCATTGCATGTCAATTTAACCAAAAGAACTTATAGAAATGCTGTATATCTCATTTATTGTGATTGATTTATAGATCTAAATTGCTCTGCATAATGACCGACTTCTTATATACTCTTGGCTAAAGTAGAAACTTCTGCCAGGGCACAGTGCTATTTTACATGCATGCACCATCGAGGATGAAGCTTTTGTTGGTATGGGTGCCACTTTGCTTGACGGAGTGGTTGTTGAAAAGCACAGCATGGTTGGTGCGGGTTCCCTGGTTAAGCAGAATACGAGGATCCCTTCTGGAGAGGTTACTTTCTTGCTCTCTTGATAATCCAATTTTACACTTGGTAAATGGGCATTCTGCATTCAACTGTCATGATGATGTTACTTAGTAGTATTGGCCACCCTTGTATATTATAAGCTGGCATTCTGCAGCGACATGTTGTTTAGAAGATTTTCATTCTCCCGCTCCAAACAAATGCATGGGGCCGTTTAAATAATTCAGTCGATGCGTCTGGGTTAAGCCTGGAGCCATGTTTTCGCAGAGATCGATTACAGTTTAAATGCTTTACTATACTCCCTCTCTGCCAAAATGTTGTGCGCATTGGTTCCCTGAAAGTCTCGTGAACTTTGACCAAACATATAGAAAAAATATCAATTTCTACAACACCAAAAATATATTTTTAGAATCATCATGAAATATCCTTTCATCTCATAGGTGTTCGATATTGTAGATGTGGATACACCCTCCTATATACTTGCTCAAAGTCCATGGCGTTTGACTTTGAAAAAAAGTTATAGGTGCTATTTTGGCAGAGGGAGTACAATATAGTTAAATAAATAGTACTCCCACTATTCGGGATTATAAGGCCCGAGAGACCTCTCTTCCCCAATGCATGTTTCTTTTCTCTCTCTCTCTCTCTCTCTCTCTCTCTCTCTCATGCATGTGAAACTATTGGTGCATGCACTAATTAATGATAGGAGTTATGAACTTTCTTGATACTAGCAACTTGGCTAAGAGGCAAGAGGCCTTATAATCCTGAACGGAGGGAGTATTTTAGGAGCATTTCTGCTGGAGAACAATCAAACCAAGTGTATATTGTTGTCCATATTATATGCTCTATTTTATGTTTGGAAGCTGGAAGCTCATATTGTCATATTCTGGATTCAGTAATTAATCAAGCTAGTTATTTAACAGCTGCAAAACACAGATATGTTCAGCTTTCCATTTGAAAAGAAATCCTTTCTTGTTTGACCCCACTGACTCATATGATTTCCTGACACGATTAGGTCTGGGTTGGTAATCCTGCCAAGTTCCTAAGAAAGCTTACGGAGAAGGAGATTGCCTTCATCTCCCAATCAGCAACCAACTACTTCAACTTAGCTCAAGTTCACGCAGCTGAGAATGACAAGAGCTTCGACGAGATTGAGCTCGAGCAGAAGCTGAGGAAGAAGTTTGCTCACAAAGACGAGGAGTACGACTCGATGCTCGGAGTGGTCCGGGAGATCCCGCCGCAGCTCATCCTTCCCGACAACATCCTCCCAGACAAGGCTAAGGCGTCCGCTGTCGCTCACTGAATGGTTTTCTCTTGTCAAGCCCTTGTTGGGATGCTTAGTGTTGTTACAAGGTGACTTGAACATTTGACGTATGTTTTGGTCTTGTTCTCTGTTTTTCCATGCCCAATAAGATTTGGGTCGAGCGTTGTTGTAGGATCGACCATATACAGTACACCTCTTTCCATTGAAATGAAGAGAAGCCTGGTACCACTTTTGCGTATTTGGTATGTAGTGCACTGCGCACATTATAGAAGCAGTCATGTTTTGCACCGTATAGCATGTTGTAGCGTGTTTGCCTTGGAAGGCTTATTCAATCTTTTTAAAAAGTTTTTTAGATGTTCTTTTAAAATTATGACCAAACTACCAATTGTCTCCCATAAAGGTCATGGAAGATTTGCTTTTAACTTGCCACTAAATGTCAGATTCAGTTTTGAACATAAAGAAAAAATTAAGACAAATCATGGTGGGAACAGCAGCAAACTCAAATATTCTTGATTAGTAGATTGTGTTACAAGATGTTTTGGACTTTATTTGAAGAGACTAAAACACGTCTAAATACATGAGATTTAGAAATGCCAGAACTTATAATTGGAGGGTGTACTAGACTGAAATGATTGACGAGACACACTAAACGTCTCTAAATTCATGCGACTTAGAAAATGGCAGGACCTTCTATAATTTGGAATGGAGGGTGGGGTGTAGTGTTCGCAGAACAGCGTTTGTCTTCCTATTTCACGGATATAATTTGGTGACCAATCCAGTCCATGATTTATCTGCTTTCTTTCTTTCTCACATGCTGCTACACCTCACTGAAGTGATTAAGTGAACTGCTGCTACGGTGCTACCTCTGATCCATACGACCAGAGTAAAAAACTGAAGCAGGTCCACTGCTCACTTCCTGACCATAGCAGCAGCACGGAGCTTCTTGGCGTGCTCCACCGCCACGTCCACGAGCGCGTCCGTGACCACCCCGTTCGCCGCCGCGGCTTCACCGAACCGCCCCGCCCATGCCGCCAGCAGCGGCGTCTTCTCCTCGTCGATCAACCTCACGCCAAATATCCTCCTTATCGCCTCGAACCAGAACAGATTGCTCCCGAGCACGAGATCAAGGTACCCGACGGCTTCGCCGCCGAAGAAGGCGCCGCCGTTCGAGCACCCCGCTAAGGTCTCTTCCAGGCGCCCCACAATCTCGTCCGCCTCGACGGCCCTCACCGCCCGTTCCTCCTCCGTCGCCGCCATCATGACGCGCCCCCAGGCCGGGAACAGCTCAACGTCGACGTAGGCTGCCCAGAACCGCGCGTCGGCGCGCTCGCGTGCGCCAACGGGGAGGAGCGTCGGCGCGCAGCCGGGCCAGGCCTCGTCGACGTACTCCAGGATGACGCGCGACTCGCAGACGGGCTTGCCGGCATGGATGAGCACGGGGACCTTCCTGTGCACCGGGTTGGAGACAAGCAGGAGGTCGCTCTTGGCGGCGAGGTCCTCCTCGACGTACTCGTAGCCCAAGCCCTTGGCGTCGAGCGCCATGCGCACGCGGACCACGAATGGGCTCAGCCGCAGGCCCAGCAGCTTCACGTCTCCTCCTTCATTCTCCATTGCCATTGTTCTTCTCTTGCTCCTGGTTTTCCTCCTGCAAGACTTATCGCGTTTCTGCTGGTGTTTATAGCTAGCTAGCTATGACATTTCTTTGTGGGGTGTGGGTGGGTACTAGTACGGGGCTACTGTAGTCTGTAGTCAACGTTTCCTCAATGGAATTCCAGGATGAGAGTGATCGTTGTTTGACACCAGTCTCCTCCAGATGTTTCTGGCAAACCCCGCGTCATTCTCGAAAAAAAGGAAGGATAAGCCCTAGCCTCTATATCAAATCGATGCACATGGTCTTTTTTATTAGATCACAAGTCATAGTATCAATACACACTGACCATCCAAATTTCAGCAAAAGTTCACGTTATAAAAGCAAGGCACACATGCCTGAGAATCAAACAGTAGCCATCAAGGTTTTTAGTATTAGGATACTAGGGCTATGTTTGGGAGGGCTCCACTCCACTTCACTCCACTCCACCTTTCAAACTCCACTCCACCTAGGGTGCGCTGTACTAGTCAAATGTGTTTGGGAGAAAAACTAGCTCCAGATCCAGATTAGTGAGTGGATCTTGTAAAATGTCTAGAGTACCCTCTTATTTTTATCTTCTTTATTATTTTTGCATATCAATCTGACAGTGCGATGTAAAATATTTTGGCACTATTTTTTTAAGGTACTGGTGCATCGATTGTGTACATCCGAGTAAGATGTACCAAAAAAAATTCATGGTCTCGTACATGTGATTGATGCCATGCATGATACACGTGAACTGGCGTGGGTCGGGTGAGTGGAGATCACTGATTCTGAAATAGTTCTATGCCAGCGATTCCTTGGAGATTGGAACGACGGCGGGAATTTTTAATACATAAGACCACCTACGCCAACGTAATGTCAAAAAGGATCACCTATGAAAATATTTGTCAAAAAAGACCACCTCTCGGTGGCGGCACGTCTGGCCAGGCGACACGTGGCACGTGCCGCCTGGGCCGACGCCGGCATGGGGATGCCGCCACAGCCAACGCCGGCATGTGGCCTGGCAGTTGACTCCGTCGATCGCCGTTAGGGCATGTGGGCCCTGCCGCCAGCCCCGTTTCCGGCATGGTGACGTGGCTCCCTGCCGCCATCCCCGTAGACGGCACCCTGGCACGCCCGACCGGCCCAAGTTCCAATGATGACGGCGCTGATTACTAGGATGTCTGGGAAAAGAAGCAGCGAATCTGCTGTTTTCAATGTTGTATGATTCTCACGCTAGGATTCCCGCCTGTGTGCTGCTTTTTTGCATGTGATATGCAATCTGTGATGTTTTCACCTGTGTATTTGATGCTTTGAAACACTGTTTCGTATAGTAAATAGACTCCAATTATCACGAGATAGGATGCGACGTCGGCTGATCAACTCTCCTTTTAAAGAGCAGCACCCTCACACATGCAGCACGCCTGCTCCTTCACTCATTCAGTCACCTGCTCTCTCCTCTCTAATGAGCTGAGCTTCTCCATCTCCTGCTATCTCTCGTACTCCATCACCTGCTCTCTCCTCTCTAATGAGCTGAGCATCTCCATCTCCTGCTATCTCCTCTGTAATGAGCTGTGCTTTGTTCAAGTTTAGCATAAGTAGGTGGTATTAAGGTGCCAAAATTGGATATTAAAGGAAGATCCACACATGAAGAAGTAGAGGAGCTTCTCGTATGAAGGTAACATCTTCAAATGATTACTTATATTATTGCATGGTAGTTAAAGATTTAGTCATGTAACATATTATTAGCATGGAGAGTGATAATGATGATATTATAGTTGCATGATCTCGAACTTGCTAATGAAGCATCGATTATTTTTGCATTCATTCTAACGAAACCAATGATTTTATGTGGTAGGTGGATTGTAGCATGAATACGATGTCGCTGGTAATACTTGAAAATTGTGTGCCGCAGAATTTGAAGTGTACCAATAGTCATTGAAGTAACGGTAAAAACCTCATGTCATATATTTTTTCAGTCTTGTAGTATAAGTATGATTTGTTAATAATTCGGTTGCATATATATTTCAGGTAAAATTTTCTACGAACGTTAGTTAAATATTGGTTATTGGAAATATTCGGTGGCATAAATAGTTGCGGACCGCGTTCTTGAAGTTGAGGTATAAAATTTATCTCTTAAGAAATGTTAAGTATTTATTTTGTTGTAGTGTATATCATGTACTTACATTGGTAGAACAATAAAGTGAAGTAAGATAATTCCGTTAGTGATTGCATGCATGAAAGAATAATTAATTCTATGCATAATATTCGATCGCATACTTAACGTGAAGGTATAAAATTTATATAGTAAAAAGTGTTAAGTATTTATTTTGTTGTACTGTATCCCATGTAGTTATGTTGGTAGGACAGTAAATTTAATTCCGTTAGTGGTTGCATGCTGAAAGAATAATTAATTATATGCAAAATATAAATTACGTCAGCTCATTTAGTAGAATATTTAAATTTGTACATAAATATAAAATGTAGCTTCCGTGTTACTAATGTCCATTTTAAATTTGTGGGGTAGGTACGATGGAAAATTTATTAGTGTTTTATGGGGATGTGATACGCGACGGAATTTCTGGGCTAGATGTGTCTCAATGCGAGTCTATAAATGTTGTAGTGAGAGACATGGAGAACCTAGATTTTGCGGAAGTGAGGAAATGCATCCGGGTGCAGTTTGGTCCTGAGATGCGGGGGAAAAAGATGACCGTTGAGGCCGTCATATGTGTGGGAGGGGATGATGGGACAGCTCCCCGTTGGGGTCTGCGGGAGGTGAAATGAAATAACTCATGGAGGACATACATGAGGTTTGCAACCACGCCTGGCGCCGCTATGTTTCAAAGGCCGATGGTGTATGTGCAGTTTATCTCTCCGAATGATGAGCCTGGATGCAGTAGTGGCGCTCCAGATGCGCAACTAGCCATCACCGGCGGCCCCAGCAGCGGCCGATCGGAGCCGATGGAACTTGAGCTTGTGCCCGACCCAGGCTATTGGTCTGCGGTCGTTGACATAATTGAACATATGGAGGGATTACCGGAGGCCCTAGATGATGACGATGACGATCATTCTTCTGGGTCGTCATCGTCAGAGGAGGAAGGTGTTGGTCCATCTCAGAGGGCGGTTGCGGCACCGATGCCCGAAGACTTCTTGCAGACTATGACCATCCGCAACAAATATCACTCTGTTGCGGGCCTCGGTGAGGCTAGTCTGGAGGTTGGGCATAGTTTTCCAGACAAGGACTCTGCTGACCAGGCAATAAAAAGATATGCATTGTCCATATCTCGGCAGTATAGAGTTAAACAGTCTGATAAGACTGAGCTGAAAGTCGTCTGCCTCAAATTGCCCGAGGGTTGCCAGGGTAGAGTGATCGCTCGTCAGAGGCGTGGTGTATGTCAGCCATGGGTGATCAGAAAAATTGTACCCCATAGCTGCGAGCAGGTTGGAACTCTTGTAGATCATTGCAATGTGACCGCGAAGTACGTGTCACATATAATGTCAGCGGCAGTGGACGAAGATATTAATATGGGTATTAAGAAGCTGCAAAAAGCAGCAGAAGACCGAATTGGCTACAACGTCAGCTACGGCAAGGCTCGGCGTGCCAAGGAGGACATTTTTGAGAGGTTGTATGGCACATATGAGGATGCATATAACTACGCCCCTAGATTGTTAAATCAGATATGTGTAAGCAACCAGGGGACTGTAGTTTTCTTGAAATATCGGCCGCATCCTCGCGAGGAGAACAAAAGAATCCTTGACCGTGTATTCTGGGCATTCCCCCAGACTATACAGGCATTCCATCATTGTCGTCCGGTGTTATCAATTGATGGTACATTTCTCACTGGAAAGTACAAGGGCACACTCCTGGTGGCAATTGCAGCAGACGCAAATAACCAGCTTCTTCCTATTGCATATGGTTTGGTGGAGGGTGAGAATAAGGATAGCTGGTTGTGGTTTCTAAGCTGTTTGAAGAATGGAGTCGTGAAGCAGCGTCCCGATGTATGCATCATCTCTGATCGCAACTCGGGTCTGCTGAACGCGCTGAACACAATGAAGCAGGCTACGGATGCTGATTTGGGGTGGCCTGATCTGGAGACACGGTGGTGCATGCGGCACCTAGCCGCAAATTTCTACACAAAGTTCAAGAACAAGGATTGGTTCAAGCTTTTCAAGAGGATGTGCACGCAGAACACCGAGTCAAAGATGAATGCAATTTGGACGGGAATCAATGGAGAAATTGAGCGTGCTGCCTTGCCATCTCGAGAAGGCCGGAGGAGTCGAACACCACCTGTCAATCTGACACAGTGGATAATAGAGAATTGCCCCGACTTATAGAAGTGGGCACTCGCTCATGACTCAGGGGCTCGATACGGCATAATGACCAGCAATATGTCAGAGGTCTATAATGGCGTCCTCAAAGGGGTGCGAGCCCTCCCTCTTACAGCCCTCATTACTGAAACTTGGAACCGTACTCTATCATACTTTGCAGACAGAGTACAGGTTGCCAATGCACTAGTCGGTATGAACAAGCCATGGTGTGAAAAAATGCAGAGGTATCTGGATGAGAAAGCAGAAAAATCCAGGAGTCATGGGTGTAGTCTGGTCGACGCCCTTAGGAATAAATGGTTGATCAATGTTCGAGCGAAGTATATTCACGGCCACCACAGGGGAGCACGAAAGCATGCTGTCACTCTTGGCCCCAACTCATGTGAGTGCACCTGCAACAAGCCCAAGCTGCTAGGCTATCCATGTAGTCATGTCCTCAGGGCGGCTGCCGAACAGAAGATCAGCGTCGAGCATTACATATGTCCTTATTTCAGCACATTCAGTCTTATTAACACCTGGAATGGTGAGTTCTGGGCCTGGGGTATAGATGAACACTACAGGGATGTGTGCAAGCGAAGTAATATCATATATGTTCCAAATCCGGTGATGCTTAGAACCGATAAGGGACGCCGACCATCTCGACGTCATAGGAACGACATGGACCATAGCCAATCTGGAAAACCACGTCGATGTCGCATTTGTAGGTGCGCTGGACACCCACGCAGGGAATGCCCCTACCGCAGCTAGTCATTTCGAATGTTGTATTTTCCTAGCTTGGATGTAATGTAATAAATTACTATTAAGTATCGTGAACTTATTATGTAATGAATTTAGTTTGTAATGAATTATGTATTTGTATTATGTAATGAGTTTAATTTGTAATTTGTATTGAATGTAGTATGTAATTTGTAATGATATTATTTTGTATTATCTAATGATTTTAGTTTGTACATAATTTATACTAAGTTTTCGCAATATTATTTGTACTAACTAAATTTTATCTGACTACAGGATAATATGGCGCAACTACCATCCCTATTACATCAATCAATTGATGATGGGCACCGCTGCCACATTTGGTTGGATCCTAGTACACATGTGCACCCGCCTCCAACATTTAGGCTCCGAACCATTAAAAGCCGATGGAATACAAATGCTTTCTATGACACGTACCTTCAGGCTTACAGACTTCTTCCATACTCGAGGTTAACAGATGTTGAGGCTAAATTCATGTTAGACTCGTCTCTGCAATCAGCACTAGTAGATCGCTGGAGACCTGAGACACACACTTTTCACTTATGTTGTGGGGAGCTTACGCCCACACTTAAGGATGTGTCACTGATCACAGGTCTACCAATCTGCGGTAAGCCTTTGGTCCCTCCTGTATTTTCTAGTGATTGGCCAGACGATATTCGAGTGCGTCTAGACACGGAAGTGCCCAATTCAGGTGCTCGTGGTGGTAGAAGACCAAGGGGTGTCCCAATGAGTTGGTTAACAGAACTTTACCATGAAATACCGGATTATGCAACAGAGGAGACGTTGAGGAGGCATATGTTCGCGTATTTGCTGTTTCTTTTTGGTATGATGTTCCCGTCGGCGCACGGTGTCGTGCCCTAGTCGCATGCCATCCGGGAAAACCTAACGAGGTGTTTTGAAGAAAGAAAACGCTTCGCTGGGTACTAATCGGTGGCATTGGTGGGTAAATATTCTAACTTGGGAGGTGGAATGAATCAGGTAAAGCTCCTCTTGGCTAGCTTCGGTAAAATGAACTAGGAGGCAGTTCAGCTTCACTTCACCTAATATCTGGAGTTTGGCCGTTTGGGGTAGCTTCATCTGCTCCGCTGTTGGATCGGTGGAGTGGAGCTATCCCAAACACACCCTAGGTAGTATCGTATCGTAGAATCGTATTATAGTATCATGATACTATAGGATTTTTATTTTTAATAAAATATATTTATATATTAATAATATACCTAAAAATATAGATAAATTTAATTTTTAATTTGAATTTTAAGTATATTCTATGTCTTTTATAGAGGTCAATTATGCAAATGATGCATTTATATAATATAAATATGGGTCAACTCATCCAAATAATACAAACATAAATAATTATGAACCATATACTTGAAAACTGATACACACAACTGGCTAGTTGACTGCTTTCTCGATTGAACAAACTCCTTTTTACACCAATCTCAACCAAACTAATGGACTCATTGTATTGTTTAGGTATTTAATTAGCCTTAATACTGTAAAATCACTTTTAATTCCAAGTTTTCCACGTCGTCTTGTCCTTATTTTAGCATAAGTGTGGGATCGTATGGTATCGTATTTATATCGAGATACTAAAGATACCATGATACGTATCGGAATACGAGTAAGGTACTACCAGATTAAGATAACATCTCGATACGTATCGGTTAGCTGCAATAGTATCGTAAAATCGTAAGATACTACGATACATATCGGAATACTGACAACCATGATAGCCACAATAAGAGTTGTCGGCTGAGGGGCAAGTAATGTCGGAGAAAAGGCATTTAATCATCGTGACCATCTCATCAAGCCATAGCATGACTTTGAGATTTAGCAGAGGGCGCCAAAGCTGCAAGTTAAGCATTGTTTTAAAAAAATAGTCAGGTTAACACGGAAAAAAAATTCAATGGAAAACCTGTTACGAGTAATCTAAATAGCCCGACATTGGGCCGCAAAAAAAGATCCAAAGAGAACAGTGAGTTCTCCCCTTAAACCTAGCAAGAATGAAAAACCAATCTTGCCTATTGGTTTGGTTCCAAGTTACCCAAACATGGAACAAATCTCACTCCACGGAAATTCTGCTAGCACTCGGTTAAAGAAAATATGGTCATCGTTCGCAGGATGGCCACACATGGCACAATTCTCTTCAGTGGGTCCTCCTTTTTTGTGGATCTGGTCATTGGAGGAAGGTGACCTTTGGCCAAAAAGATTTTGATCTTCAGGGAATCGCAGCCTTCCAGTTATATTTAGTGATCCATAGACGAGAGCCTGGTACATGGATTTTGTCATCTGGTGGTCAAGGCGCTGTGAGTAACATCTAACCCTATATCTTTTAGCAGTCCCTTTAGTAGATCTGAAGGTTGTATGGTAGATTTTGCAACTGTTACTTCATGATGTAGTGCGGGGAAGAGCTAGATGGATGTTTTGCGGTACTATTGGTTGCGTTGACTGAACTTCATTGATGTGTAGTCCACGTATAAGCGTGATAGTTGGTACGAGGATTGGTTCTAGATGTATAGTTCTTCTCGTTGTACCAGCAATCCACTTATACATGATAGCAGTCAACGAAGAGCAGTTAACAAGCTTCACAATGCTTCAGTGGTCTTCTTCATAGTGCTTGTTCAAATAGCAGATGTGGTGGCTTTGTTACTAATTTGTTAGCATGTTACAAATGTCAGAGTACTCTTGTTCTTTGATTTGTGCTATAGGAGAAGGGTACGCCACCCGATGTCAGCAAAGCCAGTGCCGCCCCTTCGATGTGTGCCAATGCCTCATAAGTATCACACAATTCGAAAGAAGAACATGATAGAGCCACCTGCTCTCTCCACCTTTGTCCTCAATAGGATGTGTCAATTGATCAAGAAGGTGGTCTCCATGGATGTAGGCTTCAAAGAGAATGAACATAAAACTATTACATGGGATGTTTTCTGGTTCTGTGGCCGTCGAGTTGCCGTGACACAGATCTACAACCACTTTAGGAATTGGAGAGCTAGGTGTGTTTAGTTCATCTAGCTCAAAAGGTTTGAGGGTGTGTGCTGGGAGGAGGACATGAGAGCAAATATGATGGACGATTACCATCACTTTGAGCACATCAAGGTTGGGTAAATTTATATTTTCTCAGTACATTTATTTCTTCGAAAGCTCACCTACGATCAAAACCTAACTAACTAACTAACTCTGTTTTGACTTGGGAGCACCCTAAGGACACTGGGATCATCAACAAAGCCCATGATGCTCATCTGGGGTGGTCGTATTTCTACCTGTGCTAGTTTTGGTGTTGCTGCTGTTGATGATGTATATTTTGGGAGTAGCTAGGTTTGATGAAAACTAATTCCATGTTTGTATATTTTGCGAGGTGGTTTGTACTAAACCCTCACTGGATAAATTTGTGTTGCATCATGGGCAGTTGTTCGTGAACTCATGGTGCAGCACCGCCTACTTTAGTAGTTTCTAGGTTACAATTCTCTAAAACTTCATAAGCTGGGTAAGCTCACCCGAGGAGGTAACTCTATCATGGAAATTGCATATATAACCTAACGAACTGAAATTTAGCCGAAACGAAAATACTAAGCAACCAAATGATTGGGGCTTGGCCTCTCAGCTCCTATGATGCAGGGCACAAAAGTTTGGCAACCATACTAGTTGCACAGTGGAGATTAGAGGTTGCATGTGCTCAGATAGCTTGGTCAGAGCCAAGTTGGGAGAAACCATACATACCAATCATGACTCCTTGACAGATGCCATGCATTTGGAGATACGTGGAATGTTGCTGCTAGTAAAGTTATTCATCGTGACCATAATTTCATCATATTGTTTTTGTTGAGATATGCCGAAGTATCAGCTAAGGCACAAGAGTCTGATGGTGATATATCGCCAGATGGTTGTGCAACTACAGTCAACCAGCCAAAATGACAGTGCCAAATGAATCGGTCTGCACCGGATTGCCAGAAAAAAGCTTCATGGGGTTGGGCAGTGTGTCAACTGTTAGACAAATAGCAATTTATATTATATGGGGGCCAAAGGCTACAATATATAGTACATCAAATTTAGAGTATAAGGATAATAACTCTAGACAATATGGACTCCTAAAGACCTAGACCAATACTAATACTTCTTAACACCCCTCTCAAATGCAAAGCGTATGCAATAGCATTTCATTTGAAGAAAGACAAAACTACAAAAAGAAAAAGATAATCCGAAATGCACATCTTAAATGTCATCATAGCATGAAGAGTCTCAAAACCTATAGAGTCAAGCCACAATCGATCGAAGAAGAGATCGACACAGACCGGAAGACGGCCAGAAGAAAAACAATATGTCACAAAAGATCATAGCACAGAAGCCCACAACAATAGAAGCTCAATGGTAAAAAAAAGTGCGTAGATCAATGACAATGCAACAGACGGCGCGTCAGAGAAAGACACACACCCATAAAAAGAAGATGTGCTATCAAAAAGATGGCACGTCAAGAGAATCAAGCATTGCGTAGAAAAATCATAGTCCAAATAAAATTATCAGCAAAACAAAGCTAGACGACAAGGTTAATGGGCGTAGATCGACAATGCAAAATAAGCCACGGAAATCCATAAAGGAGCCGAAGAAACATGCTGACGATGAAGGTATAGTGAACTCGCATGACATAAGAGATATAAAAGAATAGTAAACTTAGTGGACACAGCGGAAAGAGAAAACACATACATGATAAAGTCGGAAGACATCGTCGAAAATCACCAAAAGAGTGATGAAGAGAGACAATGCCGAACAACGACATGAAACTTTATTTAGAAGCAGCTCTAGAACGCAATCAGCCAAGCAGCATAGCATCAACGATATTCATGCAAAGGGTCCGGTCCGGTCCGAACCTGTTACTGGACCTGTGCACCTGTATGCAATTTCCAGGTCCAAGGTCGACCCGCACCTTTTCTCATTGGGTAAAGGGTAACCTACAGGTTTGACCCTACATGCATGCGTCTGCTTGCTGTCGAGGTGCTGGCAGCTAGCTGATGGCTAGCTGATGGATTCAACTTGTACATATTTGACGCTACATGCATGCGTGCTTGCTGCCGAGATGCTGGGTAGCTAGCTGATGGCTAGTAGCAAGTCAGCTTGTATCATTAGATTAACTACTAGTTGAAGATTATATACATAATACATATGCCATACAAAAATCACTTGCTACATATTACAATTAGAACATACTTTGGAAAGAAAGACGACAGGAGATTAGCTAGTTCACGGATTGAAGCAACCACATATGCAGCTGCTGGATCGATTCTTAGGTGTAAAAATTAGCTAGCTGAACCGAAACTTAAATTGGAAACTAAACATAATAGGGAACTGGCGTTTTTGACTGAAACTGAAGAACTGAAACTGCCGATTTTGTCCGCCGGTACTTGACAATCAAAGCAAGAAAAATTCCCAAAACTGTTGCTTCTCTGTGAAACTGCTCCCTAATCAAACTGATGGTCACCGCAGCATGCTCAATCTCACAATCTGGACTGCTCACAAAAGGCTAGGCAACCAAACATAAACAAAAGCAAAAGTTAAACTTACAGTAGTAATCCCCTCATCATGAAATAAATTAGTACAATAAAGTCTGAAGTCTTAACAGTAAATACTCCAAGATATAAAAGCAAAATCATACCCCAGCAAGCAAGAACTGAACTTGCGAGCTTGTACATTGCATCTGCATGCATAACAGACAACACAGTGCATCATCAGTACTAAGCTAGGACTAAGCAGATATCTAATCAAAGGCAGGGAGCTCTAGTTGTACTCCTACTGGAATGCAGCTTCCAGTTACTCCACCAATGAGCAGCAGGGGGAAAGAGGGTGGTACAAATTTCTTAGATCGTTCCATATAAGATACAGTTATGAGTAACAAGCCACTCATCTTACAATTAAATGGGGGCATTTAGCAGGATGCTTCAGATCTTGAAAGAACAGAACAGATCAGAAGAATCAAACCATGCTAGAAGAAATCAAACCATGCTAAAACAGTAGGAACACATATGTTGTGCTAAAACTACTCAAACATGATTCAGTAGTTCTCTTGACTCCAAAACTAGTGCTAAAACAGTAGGAACACAGGATTTCTAGTTTCTCAAAGAAAAGCACAATACCTATGCCAACGGTGAGTCATTCTCAGTATCTTGTAGGTCAACCAGATCTGTTATTGCCCCCATGCGTCGGTGGTGAGAAGCTGAAATGCAAAACAAAAAACATATTAGTTTCAAGAAAATGGAATTACATGAAACAATGAAGCTGAGTGGGTTAGTTTACCAGATCCTCGATACCAATCTTGCGTACACACAAGAGCCTCGACACTCTCGACACTCAACCTGGTACGGAAGTCCGTCACAATTCTTCCTCCCATGCTGAAAGCTGATTCAGACGCAACCGTAGATGCAGGCGTTGCTAGCACATCACGTGCAATTGCAGCAAGTGTGGGATAGGATGCAGAGTTGGCGCTCCACCATTTTAATATGTCAAAATCACCAGATCTCGAGATTGGCCTCTCATTCAAGTATCGATCTAATTCAGTGGCTACCTGACCTTGCATCTGCTCATTAAGGTGGTCATCCCAGTCATCAAAGATATCACCATCTGGTGTGGCCATTTGACTATGGTTTTCTACAGGTTGTTGGGAGAAGTTGGTGTTGTCATTGTTGAGTTGAGAAAAATATTCGTTGAAGAGACTCCTGAATGTCTTTCTCACTCTATCGATCCGTGGTTGAGGATCATTCACAAAGGCTTGTTTGAGACGAAACTCTACATACTTAAGCTTGAACCGCGGGTCAAGTAATACCGGAATTGAAAGGGTCAAGTAGGAGTCATACCAATACTTATTGAACTTTACTTTCATGGCAGCGACCATCGGTCCTAGGTCAGCATTAGAGGCTTCATTCTGCAAAGTGTGTTTTACTTTCCACATCTTGTGGAAGTAAAGATTTGATGTAGGGTATGACGTACCAGAAATTATCATGGTTGCATCATAAAATACTTTCAACACCTTGCAAAGAACTGCTGCCTTTTCCCAATCTTTCACAGACGGAGCATATGTGTAGTTCAAGTCTTGCTTGGCTAAGGAATCAAATGCTCGACTATACTCCATGGCTTTCTCAATCATTAAGTATGTTGAATTCCAACGAGTAGGAGTGTCCATAGTCGGCCACTTACCAACAGGGAGCCCAGCTTTGGCAATTACATCCTTGAACTTTTTCTTTCTGGCCTGTGAGGATCTGATATATTTGACACTCTCCCGGATGTTGCTGACAATAGCTTCCACATGGTCAAGACCATCCTTAACGATGAGATTTATTACATGTGCTGCACAATGGTTGTGTAGCAACACTCCACTCACTGGAAGAGCCATCTTGTCTACCAGATTGCGCTTCAATTCAAATACCATTTTGTCATTTGCTGATGCATTGTCCAAAGTGATACCAAATATCTTGTACTCAATGTTCCATTCTTGTATGCATTCAAGAACCTGATTGAACATCTCAATACCAGTGTGTGGCGTCTCAACAACAAAAAACTTGATAATTTTCTTCTGAACTTTCCAATCTGCATTTATATAGTGGCAAGTGATGCACATGTAGCCAAGAGTTTGGTTCGACGTCCACATATCTGCTATCAATGAACACCTACTCTTTGCATCCTTAAACATTCCTTGTAGTGCAACCTTCTGCTCTTTGAATTCTTTCATGCAGTCATTTCTGGAGGTTGTCCGTGATATCGGATTGAACATCAGGTTCAGACTTGCTACAAATTTTCTAAACCCATCATATTCCACAAGGATAAATGGAAGCCCATGTAATGCAATCATCCGGGCAAGTAACTTTCTTGAAGTCACTAGATCAAAGTTCCAATTCCTCAACCGATGGCCATCAGGAGATCGAAGTGTTGAATTCAGGCCTTGAACAATCCTTAGTGCCGCATCTCTTTTCTTGCATCGACCACAGGGTGCCTCGAAACTCGAGATGACTTCTTCTTCTTCTTTCCAAGAACATGATCATGTCGACTCTGCATTTCTCCTTCTCTTCCAATGGTGGGGACATCTTCTCGTGCATCTTGCTGCTCTTGCTCTTGGCTCGCCATCTGCACTTGATGGATAGAAAGTATGAGAATAAAAAATGAAGATAACACTAATGTCAGCAAAATATCAAGTGACCTGTGTGACGAAATTTAGTGAAACAAAAGTATGGTGAAATTATGCTTTTATCAAGTGCCACTTAGTAAAGATACATCAGGATACAGACTTAGAAGCAGAGAACTACCATGCTGCTGCTGCACCAACCAATAGTTATAGAGTACATATGTATCATATAAATCCTTAGCAGAACAACGAAATAGAGGATTTAATTAGATCTACATTCTAATGCAGGTTGCATGACTGGACTTAAAGTTAATACTATCTCTGGTGAAATGGTAAGCCAAGAACATCACAAATCACATTTGATCATTAACATAAACAAGAGCAGGGGATTTAAAAAATTCAACATTCTAAAGAAGTCTGCCCAAATGGTTTTAATGTTAAGACTTCCTCTGCTGAAACAATCAGCCGAGAACCAACCAATCAATTCCGTTAAGGTTATATGTGACCATGCAGGTATTCAGGACATGGGTTCAGCTTTGTTAATAGGGTCGACAGAAAAACATATGAATCTGCAAGGTGCATAGCACATCACCACCATAATAAGCATCCATATCACACGAGCATAACACATCCATCAATCAGAACATGCGGGGGAAGAGAACAACATCTAACATTTCGTACTGACAAACATTGTTCTTGCACAATACCTGGACGGCTTTATGTGGGAGATGATAGGCCGGGGGTGGAGAGGCCGGGATGGGGGAGAGCCGCTACTGGAGAAGAGGTGTTGTGGACGACGTGCTTCTCCTTCTTGAGCTTGGAGCACTCCCCTGCATCATGCGCCTCCAGTAGCTTCACGGCGGCCGGCGGCGGGGATTAATTGGAGAAAAGCGCCTCCAGTAGCTCGGGGAAGATGCCTCCTTCACGGCGGCCGGAGCTGGCAGGGGGCGCAGCGGCACGATGGCTCAGCTCGGCGGCTCGGCTGCTCCGACGGCGGCGCGGCTGCTCCGGCGGCGGCCACCTGCCCCGAGCGAAGGAGAGAGACGAGGTGCGGTTCTAACCCTAGGGTCGATAGGTTAGGTTCAGGTTTGGACCTAAAGTTTTACGGGCCAGACCTAAACCCTATTGGTAACAAAACTCAGGTGCCGTCCAGCGGGACACCGGGTCGAACCGGACCCCCTGCATCATGAATCAACGAGCAGGTCAACGCCCAGCAAAGTGAGCAGCAAAGGAGACTGCACGCCCTGAGCAGATGATGGGACCCGGCAGCCAACGAGCCGATCTGGAGGACGGCAACAATCTAGAGAGCGTCCTCGATCTGAAGGCCTGCCGCGATGGGTGGCAACCTGTGACGGCAGTGGCGGCCGCAACCTGAAGAATGACTGCTGCCGACAACGGACAATATCCTGGGCCGGGAGAGCAGCGTTGGAGACTTGGGGCCAGCTGATGAGGTTTTACCCCGGCAATGCCTATGTTTAAGGACTTTCAATTTATGGAGAGAGCGTGGGTGCTGGCGGATTCGACGGCTTTAGACAGAAACATGAGCACATGAGGGTTTACTCAGGTTTGGCCCCCCGAAGGGTAAAGACCTACATCCTGCTTATCTGATCTTGTATTGCTGCTATAGCTATAGCTGTTACAATGGTGGCACATATGAGATCTGGCGGAGGTGGAAGAAGAGGCGCTTGCTAGCCTATACGCATGGGGGGCGAGAAGATCTATGCGAGATCAGATATCCATGCTTTCTTGGCCGCCCCTTCTCGCCCTTATATGGGGCGAGGTCTCGGGATCCGGTCCAAGTCAGTTACAGGTGTATGCGAATCCTAATTAGTCTTGGGCTTCGAGTGGCCATCTTGTTTTTGGGCCGCATCAGGTAAGCCAAAGGTGAGAACCTGAGGGGTTGTTCCCTCGTCACCAGCGGCAGACGGCGGGCGGGGAGGGCGACCGCGATCTGGAGGGCGGCCACGAGACGACGGTGGAGGCTAGAACCAGTGTCAGGAAGAAATGCGTCGAAGACGGTAACCAGCAGCGGGATGGCCGAGAAGAGTTCCACCACCAGGCTAGCTTGAACGTGCGACAGCTCTTGCGACCCATCTTGAATCAGACAAACAGATCAGCACTAGCAGCAACACAAGAAGATCGGTACATTAGCCATGGAATTAGAACAAGCAGCAGCGGAAGATTGCATTGGGAGAGAAGCAGCCGTCCAGGCGACATGATAATCGCTTAGGATCGACGATGAGGAGAAGCAGACAGAGGTGGGGCGTCAGAGCAGTCGGTGGACGATGAGATGGAAAATAGCATGAAAGTTGCGACGTGCGAAAAAAATCCTAGCCTGGGCTCTGATACCATGTTAGACAAATAGCAACTTGTATTATCTGGGGTCAACGGCCACGTATATCAAACTTGGAGTACAAGAATAATAACTCTAGAAAAATACAGACTTATAGAGACCTAGACCAATACTAATACTCCTTAACATCAACGACATATGCATGTGCATGTTCCGCTTCTTCCCCTCTGTTGCGTCCGCAGAGAAGGATGGCATGGTTTAACTTACGATGTCAAGGATGCATAATGCAAGAGCATGAAGCCTTTTTGGTGTCTGCTTAAAAGTTTTAAGCAGTATTACACCCAGCCTCTGCATAACAGGATGTACACAGCCGCTCCACAACATAGTCTGAGTGATAAAAAATAAAAGATGGTGAATTACATATCAGAATGAGAAATTGTAAGACACCTAAGTATGTGGAGGGCCAATTCATAGATTATGCTGCCATCCGTGCCGAGAAAAGAAGTCCCTCATAGTATCCTCGAGCCTCATACACACCTCTATAAAGAGGTCGTGATCCTCCGTACGATGAAGCTGCGACCACAGATGGAGTGTTCTAGTGCATTGGTAGATCACCTGCAAGAGTGAAGAATTTTTGTCATTAAAAACTTTGTCATTCGTACATATCTAAAGCGACCAAAGTAAAGCCATTGCTCCCACCCTAAAAAGAATCATGCACTTGTAATCAATACCATGTAGCCAATTGCAAAATATATTGATAATACTAGTAGGTGTATACAAGCCTGAAGTTGCTTGGATGACTTATCATATAAAACACGCAAAGTTGCATTGGAAAAACAAGTGTTTAATTGTCTCATCCTGGGGAAAAAATACATGCGTCTTACTTCTATGCCAATTCCGCTTAATAAGATTATCTTCAGTAAGAACTTTAAAAATACCCCGCGCATTGCAGCGGGATTCTCTTTAAAAATCTACTATGTATAAGACACATAAAATTTGAAATTGTCTATTAAAATCATTAAAATTAATCTGAAGATTCAATTGGTCACAATATTCAAGGGCTAAATTTAAATAAAGTTAAATTTTTGTGTATTTCCAAAAAAATAGTGAATTATTCAATTGTATGGCTTAAACAAATTGATGAGGTGGATATATTGCATGCTGAGATATTAATTAATTAATATTAGTGGGATGACATGGACAATTGATTGGCTAATATAGTGGGTGATATGGATAGCTTGCATGTTGAGATAGACAACTTAAATAACCCCTTAGTGGGGTTTTGCTTTATAAGAAGTATAGATAACCCTCGACGTAAATACCATGCAAAAAATATATTTTTAAGTGGTATTTTCATCTTCCAGATTTTCTTATTATCATAAACTGCTAAGTCTGTTAGTATCAATGTATTGTACATGGAAGCGACGGAGAATTTTCCATTCTCATGAACATTTTAACAGAATATATCTTTCACAGTAGTTAATTAAACATTAGCCAAGCTAAAGAAAGGCCTTTCGAAAAACAAGCCTAGTGCAAATAAATTCTTTCTGAACGTCATGTTTGGGAGATTGGACCCCAACACAGGGCAATTATATCACCCTTATAACGCACTTAGCATACCAAGCCGAATACTGTTCTTAGAGTGTAGCATTTCTTAGCCACTTATCCTCCCAAAACGGAATCTCAGATCCATCCCTAATACAAAATGATCCATGATCAAAGAAATGCTTCTTCTTGTCATAAGTCCAGCCCAAAAGTGTGCATCATCTGGTAACACTTTCTAACCAATATATTTTTTCGTTTAAGAAGTGTTTGCCAAATCTCTTCCTCAGTTAGCAATCTAAAGAACCATTTGCCAAGTAGGGCTGTATTTTTGACCTCAAGATCCTGAATACCTAGCCCCTCTTGGTCTTTGGGACGACAAACAACACTTCTCTTAGCCAGTCTATACTTTTTCTTTTTACTGTTGCCCTGCCAAAAGAACCTTGTTTGGAAGAAATACCATCTATTCAAGACTCCTTTTGGCAAGAGGAAGAAGGATACCAATGGAACCAGTCTACCTCCAATGGACAACAGCTTGCCTTTCCAACTACTAAAACGTAACTGCAACCTTTCCTCCATAATTTTCCATTCAACATTTATAAGTCTCAAAAAATGAATTGGAATATATAAGTACCTAATTGGAAATTGACCATGATTGCATCTAAATGACTCGGCGTATAATTGAGTATGATCTTGAGCCTCGCCAAAGCAAAACAATTCATTTTTATGGAAATTAATTTTCAGCCCCAAAAGTTGCTCAAAAGATGAAAGGATTAGTTTAAATCTTTTTTCCAAGTTATGTTTGATAAATAGAATACTATCATCAGTATATTGGATGATTGATAGACCCTCATCAACAAGATATGGAATCACTCCCTCAATTTGGCCATCAAATTTTGCACGCTCAATCATAATGGCTAGCATATCAGCCACAATATTAAATATCATGGATGATAATAGGTTGCCTTGAAAATCAATAATTATTCGCTATGAATTCTAGGTACCTCCATGAGAAGGAAATAGGAAATTACCTATAATCAAAGCTAGAAATAGAGCTTTGCTTTAGGCCTTATTATAGTTTGAATCTTCATAAAAAAATACATCCTCATAACACAAAACTAAATTAGTGTGAATATTATGTTGTGCCAATTCCAAATACGGCTTCTTTTTTTGGTAAACACGGCAAACTAGCGTCAAAGATGATATGTGAGTCTCACTTATCTCAGCTTCTACTAAATATTAATTATGACTAATTATACTAGTCGTCAACCTGTGCATCTGCATGGGATAGTGGATTCTCTATTGCTAAAATTATCATGTAAATCCATTATATAAAGAACTTACAAATATAATTGTTCATAGAAACTTACAATATGTATTTTGACGAATCTAAAAAGCTCTAAAAAATCAATTTTATAGTTGGCCTAAATGTACTTCTCCACCTCTAGTAGTGGAGTGTCTTATGTCGATGACCCGCTTGCTTGCCCTAACCTACTTCTTCGTGTGCGGCAGGTGTTACCATGGTGCCCTAACCTTCTCTCCTTCAGTACCTTGCCACCCAAGACACCCCTGCGACATACACACATAGAACAGGTTCTTCTCACCCCCCTTCATCTCCACTCCTCTACCAATCTTTAAACCTAAGCTATACTCGGGATGTGATGACCTCGCCACCTACACGTATTTGCCTTTCCTGCACCGTTACCACTACGGTCAACAGTGTCATCGCTGGTTTTAGAATGAAATGTTTATCACTCAGAAGAAAATTGTACTATTCTCATTATTTTAGGATGACATATACCCAAATCATAATTTAGTAACATACACGGAAGCATGTGTGCAAGTCAGTTACCCTTTCACGGTGGTGAAGTGATCCATATCTTTATATTCACCACATTATGCATTGCTTTACAGAATCATTCAGGTCTTATATGTGTATAAAAAGGCATTAAAGGTGGATCGGTTTACAATACGAGGTTATATAGGGCATTACGCTGTCGGGTAAGAAGGTTGCATGGCGAGGCCACAAAGGCCTTCCTTGTCGGCGATGTCCTTCTCCATTCTGATAAGGGATTTCTATTTTCGTGCCCCTGGGTCGTTAGTTGTACTCAGTTTTTCTCAGCCGCTTAACTTTTCCTCAGTTTTCCCCTCGCTCTAGTTTGAAACCCCTCGCAGACGCTCGGACGGGAGGGTTGCCGTTTAGTTGACCGTTCCGTGCTGACGTGTGGGGCCGTGTCGTGTGGGGCCGCATCGCGTGGGGCTGGTAGAACGGGACCGCGTGGGACAGGACAAGACCGTGTTTGGTTGTACGTGAGAGCTCGGTTTTGTCTCTCTCGGCCCAAATTGGCATTTTTCAGAGCGCCTTTTTCCCCTCTCTCTGTAACAGTTCTCTCTCTTTTCACCAAATTAGTATCAAATCTAGAGAAGCTTCTATTTCTGTCTTTCTTTAATGATTGTTGCCTTTTGGCCCTCGTTTTTTGCCCAATATGTTAACAAATCTAGTAGCAAATCTAGAAGCTAGTAGAGGATAAATTCACAGCAGCATAATAAATAGAGAAAATATAGGATAAGCTGCATACAGCAGCCAACATAGCATATATATATATATATATATATATATATATATATATATATATATTCAGGACAGATCCAACAGTACTACCGATCCCTAGATCCAACATAAGCTACATTTTACATGGGATTAAGCTTGGAGGCTGCGCAGGTGAATCCCAAGTGCTTTGTGTTTGGCCATGAACGCATGCACGTTCACGGTCGTTCCAACTCTAGCGCCGCCAGGGGCACTGCCAAGGGATTCGGCATGGTTCACCAGGCAGTTGAAGTCGGTGACGCGGAGCCTCCTGTTGCAAAGGGGCACCTGTAAAAGCCTCGAGCAAAGTGGCGATCGTAATGGCCGGACTGCAGCCTCCTGAGGACGTGACGAGTCTTGGTGTGGAAGGACTCATCGTCGCTGTCGACGTCGCTGCTCTGCACCTGTCACGTAGCACCAAAGATCCAAAAACACGGAGTCAATTGCAGCGATAATGGAACAGAGAGTGAACAAAAGATCATGCATGATAATATGGGCACGAAAAAAAGAAGCCTCAGTTACATTGGACACACTTATATCCAGGATTTGGGTCAGTGAACCAAAGATCGTGCACAACAAATTTGTGCACACCAATTGTTCACAGACCAAACCCTGAATCAATTTGTGCCCAAATATTCATCATCATCGGCACAAATTAACCGGATGGGATTGATTACTCACATAAGTTAACCGAATCTTAAACAAAAGCAAATCACAAACACTAATAACGCTAGATCTATCATAATAACGCTAGATCTATCATAAAAGGATTGAACTAGGAACAGACTAACCCTAATAACGCTAGATCTATCATAAAAGGATTGAACTAGGAACAGACGAACCCTAATAACGCTAGATCTAACACAAAAGGATTGAAATGGCATAAGAACAAGGGAACAAAGGGTTACCTCCGGGTAGTCGTCGACGATGCTGGTGTCGTAGGGGTTCGCCGACGCGACGTACGGTACTGGTTCGTACGGGTCTTCGTACAGGTCCCAATCGACGGGGGCCTGGACGGGTGCCTGGACGGGTGCTTGGACGGGTGCCTGGACAGGGGCCTAGACGGGGGCGGCGGCCATTGCGCCGGCGGCTGATGCGCCGGTGCCTACGTCGGAAGCAGCGACGGGGGCCTGGACGGGGGCGGCGGTCGATGCGCCGGCGGCTACGTTGGCAATGGGCATCTCATGCTTCTCCATCGCCGAGGTATTTTCTTAGGGGTTTTTTCGACGCGAAGTGGAGAAGATGATGGGACAGGAGAGGCGGTAGCAGTGAGAATGAGAGAGTGGGCAAGCGCCGAGAGAGAGAAAGAGGGGCTCTATAAAGACGAACGTGGCGTTTGGTGTACCGCAACACGCTTCCGCTATGCACGGCTGCAGCGTGCACCGCAACACGAGGCTAACCCTTCAACGTTTGGTGTACTCAGTTCTACCCTCGGGCCTTATACAGAAATTTTATATGTACTCAGTTTTCCCCTCGAGTACTTAGACTGGCAAGTGCAATATACTCAGTTCTACCCTCAAGTAGCTGGTCAACAGAGAGTCAACAAATGAGATTAACATAGCTAATTGAGTCATTTCATGCGCAAAAAAATCCAAAAAAAAATAAAAACATAGTGGCACCTACTCATGGAGTCTTCCTACGCAACCTGCCACCTTAACAAACATAGATAAATCATGTTTTACCACAAATTGCCACTTCTCATAATCACTAGTAGCTATGAAGATGCATGGTTTTCCACTCAAACCCCTTTGCAAAACATCTTCCCCAAAACATAGTTTGTCTAAATGAGGCCATAATTGTCACACTCATGTATATTTGAATTGCAAATAATTTGATGTAGCCCAATATGAATTATATTGTACAAAACACGCATTTTTCATTTTGTAATTATTTTGTTTGAATCCCTTAGTCTATTTACTATTTACGTACCCTTGGTTTCTTAGTACTACTCAGTTTTTCCCTCAAGTAGTGTCACAAATGCTCACAAAAACCCAAACTTATCCTGATTGGTTGAGCAGTTATCACACGGATCGACTCCACCAACCGTTGATCCACTGATCTAACGGGCAGTATACCCCTATCCGTCTCTTCGTGGCCACCCCTCTCTCTCTCTTCGTGGCCACCCCTCTCTCTCTCTGTCTGTCGGTGGATCAATGGTTGGTGGAGTCGATCCGTGTGCATTTATGGATTATTTTGCCACGTAACTATATTCCCTCTATTTATGCATTATTTTCCACGATTTAAAAATGTTGAACTAAAAAGTGGTAAACAAGAGACATACATATTTATCACCCCTCTAACAATTATCAACTATCTTTAGCATTCCTTTTCTTTTAGAGAATTTAGTTTTGGTAATTTGAAACGGCCCAAAAGTGGTATAATTTTGGTAGAAACATGAGACATACATATTTATCACCCCTCTAACAATTATCAACTATCTTCAGCATTCCTTTTCTTTTAGGAAATATAGTTTTCGTAATTTGAAACGGCTCAAAAGTGGTATAATTTTGGTAGAAACATGAGACATACATGTTTGGCATATTTGGGGCATTTCAGTGAATAAATTATTTATCACCCCTCTAACAATTATCAACTATCTTTAGCATTCCTTTTCTTTTAGGGAATATAGTTTTGGCAATTTGAAACGGCCCAAAAATGGTATAATTTTGGTAAAAACATGAGACATACATATTTGGTATATTTGTGGGATTTCGGTGAATGGATTATTTATCACCCCTCTAACAATTATCAATTTTCTTTAGCATTCCTTTTCTTTTAGGGAATATAGTTTGGGATATAGTTTTGGTTATTTGAAACGTCCCAAAAGTGGTATAATATTGGTATAAACATGAGACATACATATTTGTGGGATTTCGGTGAATGCATTATTTGTCACCCCTCTAACAATTATCAACTATCTTTAGCATTCCTATATTCCCTAACACTTATTTTTTTTTGGTAATTTCGGTGAATGCACACACTAACTTTGAAAACAACTACAAGTACATGTAACTGAATAATGGATTTGTAACAAGGGATCCCTTGTAACAACTTCTAGCGCTTGACGAGCAATGATAAGAATCCAATCGCAATTATACAAAAAAAACAACCAGCCATCAGATTAGCTTGCTTCTTCAACTCGATCAGCTGCTTTAACTGCTTGTTCATTTTCTTCAGTTCTCCCTTCACTTCCACCAGTTCTGCATTGGGAGCATTAGGCATAATCGGGACGGCCCCTCTCTCCGCCGCATTCTCTACAGCAAGTACCCCCCTCCTAAATTGCGCTCCCCAATATCGCCAATTGATTCCTGCAATTTAAGCCTCTGAACGTACACATAGATCCACTCGGAATACCTGTATTTCTTCAGGATCTGAAAACAATAACGTGAACCCTAAATCCCAAATTCGAGGGAATAACAAGAAAATCGAGAGAAAACAGAGCAATTGGAGCGAGATCTAACCTTATCCCCCTCTCTATATGGCAAGCTCTCGCATGCAAGGAACTCACGTCCACGGTTGCCGTTGTCGTTCGTCTTACAGATCGACCGCTTCAGAGGCTCTTGGCGTGGGCAGTCAGGGCATCTTGTCAAAGGCACGGGTCCATACTGCGGCCATGAAGAACGGGAGGTCAAAGAGAAACTAGACATCACCCGCCTGCCGGAGAAGGGCTGCCGCTGGCGGAGAAGAAGAACAATGGGGCGCGGGGAAAGAAGGGGGAAGCAATGGCACGGGCACGGGCACGGGCGCGGGGCTGGCTCGGGCTCCCATTTTGCAACAGGCACCTGGGTAAGCTATGGGTCCGGCGCGCTAATGTGGACAAGTTGCGGGTCCTACGATGATCTGGATAAGTGGAGGCGTGTCCACTGCGGGGCACCAACAGTGGCCCCACTTGCCAGCACCAACCAACGGTCAACTTAACGGGATTCCTTCCGTTCGAGCTCCTTGTGAGAGTTTCAGACAAGGGCTTGGGCAAAACTAAGGAAAAACTAAGCGGCTGGGGAAAACTGAGCACAACTAAGGACTCGAGGGCACGAAAATAGAAATCCCTTCTGATAAACTCATCCTCTCCACATGACATACCCCATGAGTTTTTATCACCTAGAACTTGGTCCCATCATCGACCACACCATACCCGACCGCAGTGACACCGTGATCAAGGTCTGTACCGTAGTCACCGGATAGCACCCCACCCTTGTAGAACCGAAAGAGGTTGTCCCCTCCGTCCAGAGCCATGGATACGGGTTGTGCCGCCACAGCCTAATGCAGGGATGCCTCATCGTTAGCCGGCACGTCCTCATGCCCTTTGATGGACGCAGCGGAACTGGACGCTCTGTTGGAGTTTTGCATGTGCCATTGGCACCAGTGTAGGGGTAGTTTCCCTCGGTGGTGAGGCCACCATTGTTGAAAATGAACTCGAAGGCGGTTCCATGTCCCCGCCGCTACAGGCTCCGTCTGAGCTATCGCGATCCACGAGCTCTTGCTCTGATAGGGATATCAGTTTGCCCGTGCTCACCTTGACGATGCCCTCCATGGATGCCACCGTGGAGAAGGCCCAACAACACCGTGAAATATAGACAAGAGTTAGTTTTCTTAGAAGTTAGTCACTGTCCAACCGTGTCCTTCAAGCATTATGCGTATTTAAGGAATTATTTATTCAGTGAACAAATTCTAGAGTTAATTCAAATTAGCTAAAAATTATACCAAAATAATATTGAGATCTAATGTCGACTGGGTGACATTTGAATAAAATCCAAATTCAAATAGATTTCATTGTTTGTGAAACTTCCTCAAACAATGTATCGAATTCAGTCAGACGGGAACATTTTGGCCAAAATTAAAACTGTACTGGCTTAATTTTGGAATATTCAGCACGTAATACTTTCTCCGTTCGAAAATATAAGATGTTTTAACTCATTATTGCCACACATGTATCTAGATACTTTTTAGTATATAGGTTCACTTCTTTGCTTTTTATCTACACACTAAAAGATGTCTACATACATATATGACAATGATGGGCTAAAAGATATCTACATACATATATGGCAATGATGAGCTAAAACATCCAGAGAAAGTATATTTCAGTGGTGCAGAATTTACGCAATCTAGTGTAAATTTAAGCTTACCACATATGCCTTGGTCTTTGACGGGAGTCACTGCACCTTGCGCTCTCCAGTCCACGGAAGCTGGGAGAGCGACGAGGCTGACATTCGCATACCTAAAACTCCTTTCGTTGATCTTGGTTTTCCAGATGCAGAAATATTTTGAGTTGACATCGACACCTGTTCCCCGATTGGGCTACAATCTGGTGTTTTGGCCCAATTTATGTCAGTTGGTCCCACATTCAGCATGTCCAGAAATGAGGAGTTGTCCATCTGTGAGTTGTTCTCATTTGGGCTGTCCATCTGCAGAACATACAAAGAAGAAAAAACAGCAGCAAATCATTGTCTAGGTAAATTTTACATACAGAGCAATAAAATTCAGCACTTGCTGCGCCCCCATCTAGCAGCACCATACAAAATTTAATACTAGCAGCACACTACAAATACTATGGACTAGAAGCAAGAAGCGAACAAGCAATTTCTGTTTCGATTCATGAGCAACACCCTACCATAATACATACTCGTACCAAAATATCCTATTCCCATCAACGCGACCAACGAACCGAGCCACCAGCTGCCTAGATCGCTGCCCCACGCGCACGCATCCCCCGCCCCGGAGTGCTGAAGTACAGACGCGGCGGCGGCCCGGCTCCCACGCGTCTCCACCCCCGCGTGCGAGGAGATCGATGAGGGGGCGTTGCGACCTGAGCCCGCCTCCGGTCCCTCCAGATCTCGCCCCTACCTATCCCTCTCCCTCAAAATCACTCTCTGAATCGGAAAAATTGAGACATACTTCAGCGACGGTGAGCTCGGGGCAGTGGCGCGGGCGTTCTCCTCGTCTCCAATTTTTCCGGATTGGCGCGGGAGCGAGCAGTTTTCCTTTAGACGTCGTCGCTCGGTCCTCTAATTGTGGAGGATGGATAGCTGGTTTGGAGGATATCTAAAATTTTAGACTACCGAATACACAAGCCATTGAAAACGTTTTTTGCCCTCTAACTAGCATAGTGGCCCTCGCAAATGCGAGGACATCATCTTTACAGTATTAGAAGTATTTATAATAGATTTGAGTTTTCATATATCTTCATGCTACTGGATTAAACATTAACACTTTTACTCTATAGTCACGGTCTATAGCCAACATAAATCTCTTGATTAATTATATATAATTGTGTCATTTGTATAATCAACATATATAACAATAACTTATTATATGGCCATTAGAACTCTGATATTTATAATTCAAATAAGGGCATCAAATCTCTCGATTTAGCTTGTCTATAAGGGGCGTTATACCTGTAAACAGCAAAATAGTTAGAATTAGGGTTAATATCAACATGAATGTCCACCAGATGAATTGCCGGATGTGTTTATGTGCAACCATGAAGATCAATCAGCCACATTTAACTAAATATAAGGTTTCTACGTGTACCAGATTAAGGACGCCAATCTGGCGCTGACGTTTGCTGATAGGCGCTCAAGTTAGCTAGTCTATAAGCAGGTATTATACCTATAAACATGGTTAGAATTAGGGTTAATATCAACATGGTGCAGTGAAATAAAATGTCCAACTGATGAATTTCTCGATGTGTTTATGTACGACCATACAAATCAATCAGCCACAGTTAACAAAATATAAGGTTTCTACGTGTACCATATTAAGACGCCAATCTGGCGCTGCATCGTTAGGTGTGGGCCTGACAACTTTGCCACATGGCATCTTTTTCTAACCTTGGATGGCTCTAGATGCGTCTGGTTAGTAAAATTCCCCAGATTATTTGTAGCTTCCATTTTCTTGATTTGAATACAAAGTACACCCCATGTGTTATGAACATATATGAGGATATAAGTTGATATGAAAAATATCATGAACTTCCCAAAAGGTAGCCCTTGTAAATGTGATGGTAGCATCCTTATTGTCTGAAAATTACTATAAAATGCACCCATAGTTTCAAATATATTCACATTACCTTATATACAGTTCTATAGTCCACTTAAATATAAAGATAGATGTACAACAGTTTCTAGTCTAAGATTGTAAATTATTAGTTTAGACCACTTATATAAGATTTATAACAATTTATAATCCTATTTCAGTGATCAGCCTACATCGTGCAACCTATATGTTTTTTAAATAGACACTGAATCAATTTTTCGTAGCCTCATGATAACTAATTGAATAATTCGATATAGATACTATCAATTTTTCTGGAAATACTTGCCATTGAGATATTAGTTTTGTATATTCCAGCCACTATACATTCCGATTAACTCTATGTTGGATTGACATTCTAACCGGAAGCTAATTGCTTTTTTTTCTTCCACGCACGGTGACACATGATGATGTTTAGAATCTTTGGAAAGCTACACACGTGATGATGCTTGACCATTGAACTTACGAAATTTATGCACGACCTTTTGCCAGTCTTAATCTTAATTAGTGGAATAATTCAAACGGATGATCTTGTGATGCATGCATCTATCGTGTCTTTGCATTGTTAGACTTCTATTGATTAAAAAAATTGTCTAAACTGAGGGAGTGGTACAGTTCCTCGAGGATTGGTATACAGTATCTTGAATCATGGTGCACATTTCTGTTTATGATTGTTCGCTCCGTACATTCATGGATGTGTTTATTTTGTAACTTTGGGTATGTAAAAATAGGTGTAACGAAGTTGAGAGTTAATGCCAAATATATGACAATCCATAGTCCTAATGGACGGGCGCGGCAATCGCGCGTCATCAATGATCTAGTAGATAACATAATAAGCATCCTGATACGTGAATAATTCTTTTTTCTACAGTTTCTTATTATTTAGCTAAGTTTATATAAAAAAAACATCATACATCTACAACTCGAGCAATTCTGTCTGCCTTTGTAACATGGCTAGATTTATTTCATTTTAACCCAAAGCCTTGTATGACCTAGCATTTGGCTAAGTTACCTATTTTATATCATAGATAACTCTTAGCCATTTGAGAAACCCGAGCCATTTTTTTTGAAGATTATAGGCCACAACGTCGTGCGTTTGCACCATCGCGGCCGTCGCCTGTCAATTTCTATTGTTTTTTCTTTTTTCTTGAAAAATCTAGACGCACATATCTAAACTGGCGATCAAGATCGCGTTGCACCGCTGTCACGATTTTGGAACGTCTTTTTGAAGATATATTATGTGGCATGAACGTTGCAAGTTTACATCGCCACGTGACCGCCGACCGGCAACGGAAAGTTTATTGGCTTATTTTTGTGCGGGGCATAGAAATTTCTATTTTTTTTGTTTTGTTCCTAAAAAAATCGACACACACATATCTAAAACTGTTGTTTTTTTCCTTTTTTTCTTAAAAGAATTTGAACGCACATATCTAAACTGGCGATCAAGATCGCGTTGCACCACTGTTACAATTTTGGAATGTTTTTTGAAGATATATTATGCGACACAAACGTTGCTCGTTTACACCGCCACACGATCGGAAATCCGAGATGCACATATCTAAAATGCCGACGAAATTTTAACATACGTCCGCAACGACATCATGTCTATTCTTTTTGGCTTAGTACTGTGGCCGGATTTATCTCCGTTTAATCCTAAGCCATGCATCAACCATACGTAGTACGGTGCATGCAGATTTTTTTCTTTCGTTGTTTGTTCTATTGGGTCTCCATCTCATATACGTTTCTCTCTTTAATTATTATATCTCTACCTTATACCCGTTTGCACTATCTTTTAAATTATTTGAGGCATGTGCATGATACACGATATAACCGGATCGTATTGTGTAGCACTTTTTCACGTGACATGAGTATATCAAATATTCTTTTGACCTTTTCAGCGTTACGTAGTTTGCTTAAATCCTAACCGTATATTTTAGATCTAACTATCAAAATTAATTCTGATGATGTGGATTAACCTCGCGTCTCTATTTTAGACCCCCTGTATTGTGCTTTTAGTATATAGTAGACTAGTAGATAGATAGTCTATATTTAGCATAGACCACCATTTAGACAATCCATTGGAGATGCTCTTACCAGCCAGGCAGCCACCCGCGACTTATACCCGTTCGTGCGTGTAGCCCTGAACTCCTCCTCGGTGATATCCGCGAACTGGTTGGCTTCGAGCCAGAATTTCTTGTTCCCGGCGTTCACCGACTCGATGAAGGCGACGTTGGCTTTGAACACATGCTTCCGTGTATGTTACTAGCCGCTGTGCTTTCTCGGCTTCGTCAGTGTATACACGGCCGTACTTGGCCATCCACTGCTCGTGCCTCGTGACCATAGACCGGTCATCGGAGAGGTCGCGTGCCGCTAGTGCTCCGAGCGCTCAGGCACACGCAGCAGCAACAACGACGAGTAAACCAAGTGCGTAGCTAGCCATGGTCGTCCGGAGAAGATGATGGAGATCAAGTGCGATAGAGGAGGTTGTGATGGCCTTGTTTGATGATACTTGTGTAGGTAGCGTGGATTATATATAGATAAGATGAGTCTGCCGTAATGAACTGCTTAGATCCTGGGATAGGAAAACAGCGATTGGTGCGTGCCGTGAGCGGGCAGAAGAGTAGCACAGTAGTTCTTTTTAAACAAATGCGTGGATTAGTTTTTGGGCAAGCTACATGATTTAGTGTTGTTGGACTGAAGAATGTTGAATATATTGGGTTATTATATTGCTAAACAAAGATGCGTATAAATTAGCGGCATGCCACTTGCAATATACTAAGTTAAGCGGAGTTTGCTGGTCAGTGCACTCTGGCAAAACAAGTGGCGTCTTCTGTTTATTTATTTTTTGAAATGGGATGGCGACTTCTGTTTACAGTACATACACAAATACACTTGATAATATTCAAACTCTATTCAGAACATTTCATTTTTTTTCTAAATGAATGTTGTATGGTACAAGTGTCGTCACTCTGGGGGCATGATCACTGCGCTATTGTGCGGGCGAGCAACTTTCAAAGGAAATTACGTCTAACTAGAACACATAAAAATCGCAAGCTTATTATGATCCGTTTCCGGTTGAGGAGTTAACATGAGGTAGCAAGACATCACCTTACCCTTCCATACAATTCCATAATATTCACTCTACTGCAAAGGATTCTTTAGTTGAATCATGATTCGAATATGTGAATGTGGGTGGGGATATACCCTTTAATTAGAATTTGGCTTGTGCTATAAGAGGAAAAGTTGTGCGGTGATGAGTACGGTCAGAAATGTTAAGTGGGAGAAGTGGCAAGTGCTCTTTAAACAAAACAATATGAAGATGTCATAAATAATAGAACTACACGGACAAGTTTCAGTAAATCAACTGAAGCGCAAGAATGAATGAAAATATTAATGGGAAAATCATCAAAATTTCAAAATAGCACAAATGAAAACCATGGACTTATTCTGATCGTTTTCGGTGTAGTCACGAGTCATGATGATCAAAGCACGAATCAACATAGTCTTGACTTCATTGGGTCAACAGTCGCTAGTTGATGAGCCGACAGTTCTTTCTGATCTCCCCATTAGCACTGGTCTTCACCCCGATGTCACCCATCTTCCTCATGGCTTGCTTGAACTTTGCCTCCCACACATATGGGATCAAATTCTCTTTCACCAACCTCTTTGTCTTGGATGACTCGAGCGCGGCGTCCGATGTGAACAACACTTCATGGTTGAGCACATTCTTGTAGTATTTGTTGTCCAGAGTTGTAGGGGTCTTGAAGTCTTGATCCACTATGGAGCTACCGCTCTTGCACTTCCTTGTTACCAATTTGGCGAACTTAGAATTCATGGCCATTGGGTCTGAGGCGTTGCGGGGAAGACGGTCAGCAAAGGACGAGCAGTGGGAGATCCCGATGGTGTGCGCGCCAGATAGGGTGACCATCTCATCGAGGCTGAGCCTCTTGGCTGCGAACATAGCCTCGAGCAATGTGACATTGGCGAAGGGTGGGGAAGGTTGAAGAGGGTCTCACTCTCCAGAGAGACACGCCCGTCGTAGCGTCCGGCCGGCATTTCAAAGTATACCTTCTTATTGCTGAGGAAGTAGGTGGCGTCACGCCCGGCATAGGCAAGAATATCTGCGCATGAGACAACACCCTTGCACTTGGCCTCAAGCTTGGTCTTGATCTTGTCGATCACTTCAAATCCACGGAGGCTGCCTATGTTAGGGAGGCCAAACTTCTCGGTTCGTTCATTGGCCGATGTTTTGTCAAGAAGGACCGACCCATCGCAACCCTGAAATGAAGATAGATAAATTTCTTGTTCAAAATTGCAATACGCTAGTAACATTCGGGGTCATATCTACAATAGAAATGTTAGAAAAAACAAATGATAGATCACTTTGTTCACTACAGGAATGAGCAAAGACGCCGACGGCCGACCCCTACGCCGATGGCCAAATGTCGGTGCCGTCGGCGTAGGCCGCCTCCAGAATAGCCCGCGAAGGAGACCGTCGGCGTAGGGTTGCCGTCGGCGTAGGAGGCCATACGCCGACGGCAGCCGTCGGCGTACTCCAGGCCGTCGGCGTAGGAGGCCATACGCCGACGACCGCCCTCGGTGTACTCCAGGCCGTCGGCGTATACCTTGCATACGCCGAGGGTAGCCGTCGGCGTATACCCTGCATAGTGTTTTTTACTTTTTGTAGTTAATGTCATGTATTGAATTTATACTTATTTCTTTAATAATATCAATCATTTAAATATGGTTATATTTTTTATCAGTTGGACAAATTGGTACCCCTTCAAATACCCGTCTCCACATGTCCGCATGAAATAACGTTGCGAATCTTGTCTCTCACAACGACATGTTGACAAATTGTGTTAGTGTTATCGTATGCATGTATTTAAATTTTATGTCTCACACATTTTGAAAAAGTTGTTCAAAGATTCCATGCTTTTCCTACGTCGGAGTGCGATAGTTCCGAAACCCGGCATCGTCTACCCCCCACTAGATATTATCCAGATGGGAGGGGGGTACCCCGGTGGACATTTCTCCCTATTATATTTGTGTTTGGTTAGGTCCCCCATGCAAAAACAATGTGCTAGGGCCACATGCATCTTCCCTAGGGACCCCGAGGCACCAGAATCCCCCTTCCACCGAAACCCTAGCTCGTGTGTCCCGCGTCGTCTACCCCCCTAGACGTGCATCGTAAGGGGGTAGCAAAGTGCAGCCTTCTCTTGGTTTGTATTTGGTTAGGTCATAGCAACATGACAAAACAAGGTTGGACACAAGATTCATCGGCGAGGCCTCGTACGGAGAAAGCTATAGGGGTAGATCTCCGAACCCCCTCTGTCTAGGGTTTCGCCGGATAAAGACCACCGGAGCATCGTCCACCCTAGAAACTTTGCATGCATGTGTCCCTAACATATGTGTATAGGTGTGACCCAAGGTTGGTACATGCAATATAGGTAGTTCCCGGGCATGGCCTTCTTCAGAGACATGGGCTGTTAACACTTGGTGAAATCCAGGATCTGTACGTGGAAACTCCCGCTACGGGTCTACCGGAGCCTATTTCATGGTAAAGTGGGCCCAACCTTTGCTTTCCATGTATATATGTTCTAAACAAACCAAAATAAAGCAGAAGATCCATCGGCGAGGCCTCGTACGAAGAAAGCTATAGGGGTAGATCTCCGAACCCCCTCTGTCTAGGGTTTCGCCGGATAAAGACCACCGGAGCATCGTCTAACGTAGGAAACATGCATGCATGTATCCCTAACATATGTGTATAGGCGTGACCCAAGGTTGGAACATGCAATATAGGTAGTTCCCGGGCATGGCCTTCTTCAGAGACATGGGCTGTTAACACTTGGTGAAATCCAGGATCTGTAAGTGGAAACTCCCGCTACGGGTCTACCGGAGCCTATTTCATGGTAAAGTGGGCCCAACCTTTGCTTTCCATGTATATATGTTCTAGACAAACCAAAATAAAGCAGAAGATCCATCGGCGAGGCCTCGTACGGAGAAAGCTATAGGGGTAGATCTCCGAACCCCCTCTGTCTAGGGTTTCGCCGGATAAAGACCACCAGAGCATCGTCCACCCTAGAAACTTTGCATGCATGTGTCCCTAACATACGTGTATAGGTGTGACCCAAGGTTGGTACATGCAATATAGGTAGTTCCCGGGCATGGCCTTCTTCAGAGACATGGGTTGTTAACACTTGGTGAAATCCAGGATCTGTACGTGGAAACTCCCGCTACGGGTCTACCGGAGCCTATTTCATGGTAAAGTGGGCCCAACCTTTGCTCTCCATGTATATATGTTCTAAACAAACCAAAATAAAGTAGAAGATCCATCGGCGAGGCCTCGTACGGAGAAAGTTATAGGGGTAGATCTCCGAACCCCCTCTGTCTAGGGTTTCGCCGGATAAAGACCACCGGAGCATCGTCTAACGTAGGAAACATGCATGCATGTGTCCCTAACATATGTGTATAGGTGTGACCCAAGGTTGGTACATGCAATATAGGTAGTTCCCGGGCATGGCCTTCTTCAGAGACATGGGCTGTTAACACTTGGTGAAATCCAGGATCTGTACGTGGAAACTCCCGGTACGGGTCTACCGGAGCCTATTTCATGGTAAAGTGGGCCCAACCTTTGCTTTCCATGTATATATGTTCTAGACAAACCAAAATAAAGCAGAAGATCCATCGGCGAGGCCTCGTACGGAGAAAGCTATAGGGGTAGATCTCCGAACCCCCTCTGTCTAGGGTTTCGTCGGATAAAGACCACCGGAGCATCGTCCACCCTAGAAACTTTGCATGCATGTGTCCCTAACATACGTGTATAGGTGTGACCCAAGGTTGGTACATGCAATATAGGTAGTTCCCGGGCATGGCCTTCTTCAGAGACATGGGCTGTTAACACTTGGTGAAATCCAGGATCTGTACGTGGAAACTCCCGCTACGGGTCTACCGGAGCCTATTTCATGGTAAAGTGGGCCCAACCTTTGCTTTCCATGTATATATGTTCTAAACAAACCAAAATAAAGCAGAAGATCCATCGGCGAGGCCTCGTACGGAGAAAGCTATAGGGGTAGATCTCCGAAACCCCCCTGTCTAGGGTTTCGCCGGATAAAGACCACCGGAGCATCGTCTAACGTAGGAAACATGCATGCATGTGTCCCTAACATATGTGTATAGGTGTGACCCAAGGTTGGTACATGCAATATAGGTAGTTCCCGGGCATGGCCTTCTTCAGAGACATGGGCTGTTAACACTTGGTGAAATCCAGGATCTGTACGTGGAAACTCCCGCTACGGGTCTACCGGAGCCTATTTCATGGTAAAGTGGGCCCAACCTTTGCTTTCCATGTATATATGTTCTAGACAAACCAAAATAAAGCAGAAGATCCATCGGCGAGGCCTCGTACGGAGAAAGCTATAGGGGTAGATCTCCGAACCCCCTCTGTCTAGGGTTTCGCCGGATAAAGACCACCGGAGCATCGTCCACCCTCGAAACTTTGCATGCATGTGTCCCTAACATATGTGTATAGGTGTGACCCAAGGTTGGTACATGCAATATAGGTAGTTCCCGGGCATGGCCTTCTTCAGAGACATGGGCTGTTAACACTTGGTGAAATCCAGGATCTCTAAGTGGAAACTCCCGCTACGGTCTACCGGAGCCTATTTCATGGTAAAGTGGGCCCAACCTTTGCTTTCCATGTATATATGTTCTAGACAAACCAAAATAAAGCAGAAGATCCATCGGCGAGGCCTCGTACGGAGAAAGCTATAGGGGTAGATCTCCGAACCCCCTCTGTCTAGGGTTTCGCCGGATAAAGACCACCGGAGCATCGTCCACCCTAGAAACTTTGCATGCATGTGTCCCTAACATACGTGTATAGGTGTGACCCAAGGTTGGTACATGCAATATAGGTAGTTCCCGGGCATGGCCTTCTTCAGAGACATGGGCTGTTAACACTTGGTGAAATCCAGGATCTGTACGTGGAAACTCCCGCTACGGGTCTACCGGAGCCTATTTCATGGTAAAGTGGGCCCAACCTTTGCTTTCCATGTATATATTTTCTAAACAAACCAAAATAAAGCAGAAGATCCATCGGCGAGGCCTCGTACGGAGAAAGTTATAGGGGTAGATCTCCGAACCCCCTCTGTCTAGGGTTTCGCCGGATAAAGACCACCGGAGCATCGTCTAACGTAGGAAACATGCATGCATGTGTCCCTAACATATGTGTATAGGTGTGACCCAAGGTTGGTACATGCAATATAGGTAGTTCCCGGGCATGGCCTTCTTCAGAGACATGGGCTGTTAACACTTGGTGAAATCCAGGATCTGTACGTGGAAACTCCCGCTACGGGTCTATCGGAGCCTATTTCATGGTAAAGTGGGCCCAACCTTTGCTTTCCATGTATATATGTTCTAGACAAACCAAAATAAAGCAGAAGATCCATCGGCGAGGCCTCGTACGGAGAAAGCTATAGGGGTAGATCTCCGAACCCCCTCTGTCTAGGGTTTCGCCGGATAAAGACCACCGGAGCATCGTCCACCCTAGAAACTTTGCATGCATGTGTCCTAACATATGTGTATAGGTGTCACCCAAGGATGGTACATGCAATATAGGTAGTTCCCGGGCATGGCCTTCTTCAGAGACATGGGATGTTAACACTTGGTGAAATCCAGGATCTGTACGTGGAAACTCCCGCTACGGGTCTACCGGAGCCTATTTCATGGTAAAGTGGGCCTAACCTTTGCTTTCCATGTATATATGTTCTAGACAAACCAAAATAAAGCAGAAGATCCATCGGCGAGGCCTCGTACGGAGAAAGCTATAGGGGTAGATCTCCGAACCCCCTCTGTCTAGGGTTTCGCCGGATAAAGACCACCAGAGCATCGTCCACCCTAGAAACTTTGCATGCATGTGTCCCTAACATAGTGTATAGGTGTGACCCAAGGTTGGTACATGCAATATAGGTAGTTCCCGGGCATGGCCTTCTTCAGAGACATGGGTTGTTAACACTTGGTGAAATCCAGGATCTGTACGTGGAAACTCCCGCTACGGGTCTACCGGAGCCTATTTCATGGTAAAGTGGGCCCAACCTTTGCTTTCCATGTATATATGTTCTAAACAAACCAAAATAAAGCAGAAGATCCATCGGCGAGGCATCGTACGGAGAAAGTTATAGGGGTAGATCTCCGAACCCCCTCTGTCTAGGGTTTCGCCGGATAAAGACCACCGGAGCATCGTCTAACGTAGGAAACATGCATGCATGTGTCCCTAACATATGTGTATAGGTGTGACCCAAGGTTGGTACATGCAATATAGGTAGTTCCCGGGCATGGCCTTCTTCAGAGACATGGGCTGTTAACACTTGGTGAAATCCAGGATCTGTACGTGGAAACTCCCGTACGGGTCTACCGGAGCCTATGTCATGATGATCAAAGCACGAATCAACATAGTCTTGACTTCATTGGGTCAACAGTCGCTAGTTGATGAGCCGACAGTTCTTTCTGATCTCCCCATTAGCACTGGTCTTCACCCCGATGTCTCCCATCTTCCTCATGGCTTGCTTGAACTTTGCCTCCCACACATATGGGATCAAATTCTCTTTCACCAACCTCTTTGTCTTGGATGACTCGAGCGCGGCGTCCGATGTGAACAACACTTCATGGTTGAGCACATTCTTGTAGTATTTGTTGTCCAGAGTTGTAGGGGTCTTGAAGTCTTGATCCACTATGGAGCTACCGCTCTTGCACTTCCTTGTTACCAATTTGGCGAACTTAGAATTCATGGCCATTGGGTCTGAGGCGTTGCGGGGAAGACGGTCAGCAAAGGACGAGCAGTGGGAGATCCCGATGGTGTGCGCGCCAGATAGGGTGACCATCTCATCGAGGCTGAGCCTCTTGGCTGCGAACATAGCCTCGAGCAATGTGACATTGGCGAAGGGTGGGGAAGGTTGAAGAGGGTCTCACTCTCCAGAGAGACACGCCCGTCGTAGCGTCCGGCCGGCATTTCAAAGTATACCTTCTTATTGCTGAGGAAGTAGGTGGCGTCACGCCCGGCATAGGCAAGAATATCTGCGCATGAGACAACACCCTTGCACTTGGCCTCAAGCTTGGTCTTGATCTTGTCGATCACTTCAAATCCACGGAGGCTGCCTATGTTAGGGAGGCCAAACTTCTCGGTTCGTTCATTGGCCGATGTTTTGTCAAGAAGGACCGACCCATCGCAACCCTGAAATGAAGATAGATAAATTTCTTGTTCAAAATTGCAATACGCTAGTAACATTCGGGGTCATATCTACAATAGAAATGTTAGAAAAAACAAATGATAGATCACTTTGTTCACTACAGGAATGAGCAAAGACGCCGACGGCCGACCCCTACGCCGATGGCCAAATGTCGGTGCCGTCGGCGTAGGCCGCCTCCAGAATAGCCCGCGAAGGAGACCGTCGGCGTAGGGTTGCCGTCGGCGTAGGAGGCCATACGCCGACGGCAGCCGTCGGCGTACTCCAGGCCGTCGGCGTAGGAGGCCATACGCCGACGACCGCCCTCGGTGTACTCCAGGCCGTCGGCGTATACCTTGCATACGCCGAGGGTAGCCGTCGGCGTATACCCTGCATAGTGTTTTTTACTTTTTGTAGTTAATGTCATGTATTGAATTTATACTTATTTCTTTAATAATATCAATCATTTAAATATGGTTATATTTTTTATCAGTTGGACAAATTGGTACCCCTTCAAATACCCGTCTCCACATGTCCGCATGAAATAACGTTGCGAATCTTGTCTCTCACAACGACATGTTGACAAATTGTGTTAGTGTTATCGTATGCATGTATTTAAATTTTATGTCTCACACATTTTGAAAAAGTTGTTCAAAGATTCCATGCTTTTCCTACGTCGGAGTGCGATAGTTCCGAAACCCGGCATCGTCTACCCCCCACTAGATATTATCCAGATGGGAGGGGGGTACCCCGGTGGACATTTCTCCCTATTATATTTGTGTTTGGTTAGGTCCCCCATGCAAAAACAATGTGCTAGGGCCACATGCATCTTCCCTAGGGACCCCGAGGCACCAGAATCCCCCTTCCACCGAAACCCTAGCTCGTGTGTCCCGCGTCGTCTACCCCCCTAGACGTGCATCGTAAGGGGGTAGCAAAGTGCAGCCTTCTCTTGGTTTGTATTTGGTTAGGTCATAGCAACATGACAAAACAAGGTTGGACACAAGATTCATCGGCGAGGCCTCGTACGGAGAAAGCTATAGGGGTAGATCTCCGAACCCCCTCTGTCTAGGGTTTCGCCGGATAAAGACCACCGGAGCATCGTCCACCCTAGAAACTTTGCATGCATGTGTCCCTAACATAGTGTATAGGTGTGACCCAAGGTTGGTACATGCAATATAGGTAGTTCCCGGGCATGGCCTTCTGCTGCCGAAATTCTGCCTCGGACCGGGGTAGAACATGGAGAACGTACTCAATCTACGGATCCGGGGGCTGCTAGGAGCCCACCTAGTAGAGCTGTAGGTTGATGCATGCGTTTTGTCTGGTAGCTAGAAAAATAAAAATATGATGCTTATAATTTCATGCTATTATTTGATATGAAATGCTATGTTTCTGGTTCGGCTCCCAATAAAGCAGAGGATGGCTGATAATGGATGGATGTACAGTGGCCGTGTTAGTGCGACTAATAAAACAGATCAGTGGATATGCAAGACTCAAATGTTAGTGAAAGAGTTAGTGCGTGCTACAAAGGGGCGGGTTCGGGCACTTTGTCCTTGCAGTCGTTGCTTGAAGCATCACCGTCAAGGAAAAGATGACATGTATAAACACCTTCTGCAATATGGGTATATGTCTCACTACGTCACGCATATCGACTTTGATGAGCATGAGCGTGACAGAGGCGACGTCATGCGGCAGCGGCTCAATGGCAATGAGTACGATGGGGTCAGAGACCTTCTAGATGATCTCATCCATGGCGACATGCCGGATTCGCCACCTTCATGGGAGGAAGCGCCAGAACCGGAGGAACCGCCAGAACCGGAGGAACCGGAGCCAACTGCGAAGGCCTTCTATGATATGTTGGCCGCGGCTAAGAAGCCTCTGTATGACGGTGCGTCGATTTCTCAGCTCGATGCCATCTCTCAATGTCTATCCGACAAGACCCAGTACTCCACCACCCGTAACGGCTTCGAAGCTAGTCTGAGAACAACTGGTAACATGTTGCCGAAAGGGCATTGTCTGCCTCAAAGCCTGCACGAGACAAGGAGACTCATGAAAGATCTCAACATGGGTTATCAAAAGATAGAGTGTTGTCCAAAAGGTTGCCTTCTATTTTGGAAATAGTTTGCGGAGGACAATTATTGTACTATTTGTAAGGCCTCCAAGTATGAAGAGGTAAAGGGAAAGGATGGTCAGGTGAGACAGTCAAAGATCCCGAAGTCGATTCTTCAGTATCTCCCATTCATAAAAAGAATCCAACGGCTTTACATGAGCGAGGAGACCGCCAAACAGATGACTTGGCACAAGAAGGGGACAAGAATCGATAAGGGGAAGATGGGACATCCATCTGATGGTAAGGCATGGAAGAACTTCGATGAAAAATACCCCGATAAGGCAGCTGATGCTCGGAATGTCAGAATTGCGATAGCAATAGATGGCTTCAATCCATATGGAATGTCGACTGCTAATTACAGCTGCTGGCCCATGTTTGTTATTCCGCTCAATCTCCCTCCCGGAGTCCTAATGACGAGGAAGACCATGTTTTTATCGCTGATCATTCCAGGGCCCGATTACCCGGGTAAGAATTTGAGTGTCTACATGCAGCCGATTGTGGATGATTTGAACCACTCTTGGCACCACGGGACGTTGACATACGACCGAGCATCAAAGACAAACTTCTACATGAAAGTTTGGTTGCAGTATACCATGCATGACATGCCCGGGTACGCCTTAACATGCGGATGGTGTACAGCTGGTAAGTGGCCATGCCCAGTGTGCAGGCACCGGCTTGAGTTCCTTTGGCTAAAATCAGGTGGCAAGTATGTTGCGTTTGACACGAATCGACAGTTCCTCAAAAGGAGGCATCCGTTCAGAGAAGACATAAAGAACTTTAAGAAGGGCAAAGTTGTGCATGAAGTAAAAGAGGTGCCAAAGTTCGATGGTGCAGCTGTTGATGCCGAGCTACGTGCTCTCGTGCCTACGGAGCCGGGAAATGGCCATCAATTTCAGGGATATGGTGTAACGCACAACTGGACTCACGTGGCAGCCTTCACGAAGCTCGAGTATTACAAGGACCTCGAACTTCCCCATAACATCGATGTGATGCACACCGAAAAGAATGTCGGGGAGTCCCTCTTTCACACAGTCCTGAACATTCCTGGGAAGTCAAAGGATAATGTCAAGGCTAGAGTCGATGTTGAGAAGCTCTGTGATAGGAAGAGATTATACATGCAGCCTCCTACTGGCCGTCGAAAGAATTGGTTCAAGCCGCATGCCAACTTCTGCCTTGATTCCACCCAAAAGAAGGAGGCATTCAAGTGGCTCAAATACGTCGTGATGTTCCCTGATGGTTATTGTTCGAATATAAGTAAGGGAGTCAATCTTTCGACTGGAAAAGTCACCGGGCTCAAGAGTCATGACTATCATATATGGATTGAGAGGCTGATGCCGGTGATGGTTCGAGGGTATCTCCCCGAGAAAATCTGGCGAGTGCTTGCAGAGTTGAGCCATTTCTTCCGCACGCTCTGTGCTAAGCAGATATGCCCTCTGGTTATTGAGAAGCTGCAGGTTCAAGTGCCAGAGTTGCTATGCAATTTGGAGATGATCTTTCCGCCAGGGTTTTTTACTCCAATGGCACGTCTCATTGTTCACCTCGCGAACGAGGCACTCTTGGGTGGCCCGGTGCAGTTTCGTTGGCAGTTCTGTATTGAGAGAGAGTTTAAGTATATTCGAAGGATAACTGGAAACAAAGCCAAGATTGAAGCATGCATAGGCGAGGCAACATGCCTTTGGGAGATGGCAGACGCCGCGACAACGTATTATCCTGATGAAGTTCCCACTCTGCATAACCCGGTCTCTCGTTACAATGTCGATGTACCCAAGAATGACCCCAAGCTTGAACTATTCCAATATCCCGGTGGCAAGGCCGGTAGAGGACAAAAATATAAATTGGAGAAGGAAGAGAAGGATTGCATTATGCTCTATGTGCTTATGAACATGAAGGAAGTGCTCGAGTTCATTAGGTAAAATGGTGTACAAATTACTTTGCATCTACTAACCTGGTCTCGGTCTAATGCTTATTTTCTCCTTTTAGCGAATTCACGGACGAACAGTGGTCGGGAACGACGGATCCCTCTCCCGCAGAGTTGGACACTCTACTGAAAGAGGGTGCTCCCGGAAATAAAATAAACTTTACGTCCTGGTTCATGAAAAAAGTAATTTCTAACCTGTCTCTCTTACATTGCAAAACGTGACTTGTCCCTCTTATTCCAAGTAATTAATGCACACAATAAATTCGAACTGTACTTGTAGGGAGCTGATGGCAATGTTGAGATGACAGATGAGTTGAGATGTGTTTCCCAAGGTTGTAACCATGACGTTATGAAGTATGAGAAGTATGATGTGAATGGATTTCGCTTCCATACAGAGGCACACCAGAAGGGTCGAGCGAATCCAAAAACTGTAAATACTGGGGTCTTCACCGGAGGAGCCGATGGCCTTGATTACTACGGAAGGTTAGAGAATGTATATGAGCTGACATTCAATCGTACGAACATACAACTCAATCTCGTTGTGTTCAAGTGTCATTGGTTCGACCCAAGGGGTGGACAGAGAAGTACCAAGTCTATTGGGTTAGTTGAAGTTAGGCCTTCAACCACCTATAGCGGAGCCGATGTCTTTGTTGTGGCTCACCAAGCTAAGCAAGTTTATTATTTGCCATACCCATGCCAGAAAGCAGAGCTCAAGGGTTGGGAAGTCGTGTTCCAGGTATCGCCACATGGTAACCTACCAATTCCCTCTGAGGACGATTACAACAACATTGACCCTGTAACATACGAGGGAATTTTCTATCAAGAGCAAGAGGACTTTGGTCACTTTGAGTTAGAACCGGTAGTGCTTGAGGACCTCGGAGACGATGCAGAAACTCATGGTGAGGCAGTGGTGGATCTAAATGACATAAATATGCTCGAGAAGTTACATGCGGAGAATGACCCCATCGATGAGCCTCCACCCATCGACGAGCTTCAAACTTACTACTCAAAAGATAGTGATAGTGATAGTGAGAAAGAGAATGAAATTGAAATTGAGAATGAGAGTGATGATGACTGGTGAGGGTCTTTTATATCTTTATGCTTAGGATTTATTTGTCAACATACTTCTTAATTGCATTATGTCTTTATGCTTACTATTTATTTGTCAACATACTTCTTAATTGCATTATGCCTTTATACTTAGTATTTGTTTGTCAACATACTTTTTATTTGCATTATGCCTTTATACTTAGTATTTATTTGTCAACATTTTATTATGTCTTTGTGCTTAATTGTTTTCTCTTTCTCAATGCAGGTGATTGAACAATATGAGCAGCGGCAAGGCAAACTCGGCGACCTTGCTTAAGGAGATGCACCAGCGCAAGAAGAATGTTAGACAGAGTGGGAGAGAGCCGACTCCCAATCCGTGTTACCCCGATCTTGCCAGGTGCGGGAGGAGGACGAGGACGAGGACGAGGGCGAGGACGAGGACGAGGACGGGGAGGAGTGGACTTTGACCCACCACCCTCCGCTTCTGGCGACGTTGCTCCTGAGTTGTTCCTGGAGGGGCCGTCTAGAGGGGACGACTCGGACTCTAGACACGAGTCGGAGTCTAGACACGAGGTGGAGGACGAGGACGAGGACAAGGGGTACGCGAGGCCGAAGAAGTTGAGGACTCGTGGGGAATCGTGCGTCCCCGATGAGAGGAAGGAGCCTAAGACCCAGGAGGCAAAGACCCTCATCATTCCTGATGGCGTTAGGTAAGTGTACTAATTTGGCAATTTTGAACATGTCATTTCATTTTGGTCATAAACAATTTGGCATGTGTACTAATGTTTGATTTATGTGCAGCAATTGGACATTTGCACCGGGGAGCAAGGGCCGCTTACCTAACAGCATGGTTGGAGCTCTGATTATGAAGTTCTGGCCGGGGAAATACACTCCCCTCGACATGGTCCCCGGTGGCGAGCCGAAGCTAGCCACTACTTGGGCAGACTACCAGGCTGCTCCGGGCGTAGGCTTCAGGACAGCTGCTGAGGCTGTGATCACCAAGTTTTGGGTAAGACATATTTCTTGAGTTTTATTCATATTGATGAACCAATGTGCTAACTCATGACTCTCACAATTGTTTTATGCATGATTGAAGTGCTTTTATCGCGTGGATGAGGAGGATGCGCAGAGGGCGGACCGGACTTTGCTTGGAGCTTGTGAGAAGTTGACACCGCAGGTGTGGTACAACCATAAGGTAACGGCCGCTAGTCAGTTCTGGGCTGAAAGGGGAAAGAGGGTCAAGAAGGAGGACATTGTTGGTCGGAATCCTAATCCCGACTTCGAGATGTCGCTGGATGACTTCATGTCGGTGAGTGAAATGTTAATGAGATCCTGTATTGCTGTTAACTTGCCATTGCATTATCTTGAGTTGAGTATTGCATTTTCAGGTTGTCCCTGAATGGGCTGAGGCGCATCGAGAGGCATGGGCGGAGCTGGTTAGTACGAGGTGGCTCAGGGAAGACGAGGAGTTTGCAGCCGTGTCGATGTGGAACTCGGATAACCGAGGCGACGGTGGAACACACTGTGCGGGAAACCGCAGCTTTGATCGCTTCAGGGGGAAGATGGTATGTACATACATGGAATCATGCATAATATTTATTTTCCCGTCATGTTCCTACTTTATACGCATAACATTTATTTTCTCGTCATGCAGGTGGCCGAGGCACCGCCAGGGGAGGAGATTTACGATGTCACGGTATATGACATGATGCGGAGGAAGAAGCCCGCTGCCTCGGCGCCTCCGGACGCCCCCCCCCCAGTACTACGGCAACGCCGGGGAGCAGATAGAGGACTACTGCCAGATGGTGCAGTCTCGTCACCCGGAGGTGGATGACCCTAGACGCGCGGAGACCGACGAGGAGTCGTTGGTCCTGTCGGGGCACGGGTTGCAGCATGGCCGTCTCAAGGTGCTTAATACAAAGGTCAAGCATTCCCTCAGCACGAGCTTCACGCGCCTCAAGGCGGTCCTCACCCCTGACAGCGCCCCTATCCCGCCTCGTGACCGGCCTCGTCGACCCAGATATGATGTAAGTTTTCCTCATTTCCATCCTCTTTGCGACTTTCGGTCCTGCATGGCTAAGTGCTGATGATATTCATTGTTTGTGAAATGGTAGGCTGCTTTCGAGGCGGCCTTCGATGCGGCTCATGAGCAATATCAGGAGGCCTTTCGGCTGCACCAGGAGGCGACTACGGCCTACATGGCGTATCTACATGTAAGTCTGAACCTTTCTTTTTGAAAAAGATGACAAGTCCCACTTCCCCTAGTTTGAAAAAGATGACAAGTCCCACATCTAAACTATCTTGCAGGCGTCGATGATGGCTATGCGATCTGGAGCGAGTTTCGATGTAGGGGAGCAGCCTCCCATACCGGGGCCGGCGCCATTGATGCCATCGAGGGAGAGTTTCGCTAGGACCTACTACGCATCGACGGCGGTAAGTTCTTTTTGCCAAACCAATGGTTGCCGCTTTCCTTTGCCTCGCAAGTTGCTAACATCTAGGGAACATGTAGGGAACGGCATCTTCCTTTGCCGAGCGGGGTGGGCGTCAGATAACACCGGTCCATCCCGGTGGTCCTTCTCCTGGCCGTTCTCGCGGTGCCTCTCGCGATACTTCGGCTACTGGTACTTCTCCTGGCGGTTCTTCTGCAGCTTCTACTGGGCATAATTTTGCAGAACATCGGCAACCTACTTTCACTAGGGGAGATCTCGGGTTCACCCCGACCCCGTCTCCAGAGTAGTAGGGATTTCCGCCTTGAGATACTATGTGTGTCGCTACTTGCATGTCGATACTTCTGTGTTGGTACTTGTGTGTTGGTACTCTCCAGATACTATGTCGATACTTCCGTGTTGGTACTTGTGTGTTTCACTTGCGTGTCGCGACTTGATCATCTATGAATTTATATATATATATATTTGTGTATGGCACTTGCAATGAATTTATGTGTATGGCATGTATGAATTTATATGTATTTCTGTGTATTTGCACTGTCCAAAACAGCAAAACTGCAAAAAAAAAATGTGCACCTATACGCCGAGGGCAATGCCGTCGGCGTAGAGGGTGCCATATGCCCAATTGGCAAGGCCTATGCCGAGGGCAAGGCCGTCGGCGTATAGCCACCCCTACGCCGAGGGTAAGGCCGTCGGCATATAGGCTATCTGGAGGGAGGCCGAGGTGGTGCCACGTGCACCTATACGCCGAGGGGGAGGCCGTCGGCGTCTGCCCTAGCTCGGACTGCCGAGCAACAGCCACGTGTCCATCTACGCCGAGGGTTTTGCCGTCGGCGTAGCACCGACGCCGTTTGCCCCTGCCGTCCGTTCACAGAGCTACGCCGACGGTCTGTACGCTGAGGGCCAACGGCCTGCCGTCGGTATTTAAGCCATACGCCGAGGGTCGTCTATACGCCGACGGTCACAGGGCCTCCGCCGTGGGAGGTCTACGCCGAGGCGATACGCCGACGGCTGCCCTCGGCGTATAAGACGCCGACGGCATACGGCTAGACGCCGAGGGCTGGAGGCCGTCGGCATACTGCCGGATTCCTGTAGTGGTTTAGTTATAAATATATATACCTGGATGAAACAGTCATGAAAGAAGAGACGGATAAGGCCGGCGCCGATGCCACGGTTGCGTTTTATCTCCGCCTACACAACGTCTCTCACGATCTTCTCCGCTCCTTTGCAAGTCTTGTAGTAGTGCGCGTAGTTGAGTGCCGGGGCAGCAGGAGGAGTGCTCTTTCTAGATGACGACTGCGGGTAGGGAAACCCGTAGCTTGCTTGGCACGTTCGGGCGACGCAACCAAGCAATGATAGCAGCAAAGCCAAAGCGGCAAGCTTGCTAGCCATGGTAGTTATAGCTTGCTAGAGAGTAGAGGAGGGATTCGAATGAAGATGGGTGAAGAAAACTTGGTGTGTTGCAGGTCTACTTATAGGTCCAGGCGGACCTTTAGAAGTCAGAACATGCATGCACGACTTGTTCATGCAATATTTTGTTTCTTTGATGGTAGGTGAAATGCTGTGTGTTTTCAAGCCAAGCTGGAGCATAATGTCAAAATAAATAAAAAAGAGGAGTCAAACTGGATCATGCAGAGCATAACCTCACACACAACTCAAATGGTTGGTACTGGCTGTATCATTTGCTCGGTAATGTGTGCATGAGTGCATCTGTCGTCGATGTAGTTTTTCCGGTAAGTGTTGATATATCATCGTGAAAGAGTGCAGCAAATAACACATAATCCTGGATTATATAACTCAAAGGAGCAATGAAAGGACGTACAAAAGCAGTTCAAGACCACTTAAAATATACATCGGCAACTTAGGTAGGATCTTCCTTTGTGTAGGACTAGCAGTTTTTCTTTTTGAGGGGAAAGCCATTCGGCACATTTTATTTAGAAGCCAACAAGATTACATCGTCCTGTACAAACTAGGTGGAGTATCATCCAAATTACATAATTCGAATCAAAAGAAAACTTGGCTAAGCATTATCCAAACATATACATATCAGAAAGAACGGCTAGGAGATGGATTAGTACCACGGCGTGAGCATGGTTATGCATCAGGGTGCAACCGGTAACAACCTATTTGCGAGAACTGCTACAATCAAATATTAACGAGGTTGCTGAGGCAGGTGTGTTGGTACCTAACTCTGACGACTCTCTTTGCAAAAGAGTTGACCTGCTCATCAGTTTAGAGACAGTTAGTCCTGGATATGATATGGAGATTGCTTCCGTCTTAGCGGGAAATGCTTCCAAAGACATAATCAGGAAGGTGGAGAAGTCTCTTAGGACCAAAAGAAAGAAGATGATCTTCATCGGGAAAGCTCCACAGCAGCTGCTTGATTGATGGATGCCATTTGACTTGTTGGGTTCGTTCAGTTGATCTTCTTAGCGGCTTGGTGCTCTATGTGTCGGTTTGCAGTTGTCGTAGATTGAGAGGGGTTGTTGGTTGTTAGTTGGTCGGAGATTTGGGTGTTCGCTTGTTGTTTGTTGTATCGGTTTTCGCTCAGTTTTCTATTAATTAACTGGGCATTCTCTTCTTCTTAATAAATAGATTGGAGCAAAGCTTTTGCCTCCGATCCAAAAAATAAATATTCAGAATTAATGTAAAAGCTCCTCCAGATATGTAGGGAGGGCCACAAAAGGAATGATAAGGCTTGGTGATTGAGTCATACTTGGTCAAGTTTATCTAATCAGGCAGTTCAAAGACAGTAATGTAAAGTAGTACATCAGCATAGACAGCATAGTCATCAACCCACGCACGGCAAAAGTAAATACAGGACAAGAAATGCTTTCATACAGAAAAAAAGTATGAAGTAATTTATTAAACCTGAAGTTTTGTGCCAACATGGCATTCTGCAATACTTGTACCTTCATGTGTTATAACTGTTAAGGAGACAGAAATTTATATGTTGGTTCCAAAGCAGGGGATACTGTATACTCTGGAAATTTGGCAGCAGCAAGCATCATAAGTTGCATGATTTCCACTGCTATATCAATTTCATTCAGTACAAAAATAAGCCAAATCAAGTGAAGTCAGGTATAGAAGCCATCAAAATGTCAAACCCATGCGCTTCTTAAATCATGTAACTACAGGTCAGAAAAATCTCAATGCTTTTACATAGATAGAAGTTTACATGATGTGATTAACCAAGTATGAAGAACAATTGACCAAATGGCTGCTGAAAAGCTGAGGCCTACATGTGTTACAGTGACTAATCAGGGTAATTATTTCCATTATATCTTCGTAACAGAGAAAGGATACGGCGAATTTTGGATATCTTACTATGTGTTAAAAAATATAAAACCATCACAACTTGCGATATGAGTAAAGCCTCAGATGTGACATTAGTAACAATTATTCTTGCAGAAAAAGTAAATAACAGGATGTATGGTTGAAACATGGCAGTTGCTTCTGTATATAAAAATGAAAATCTAACAAAAAATTTGCTCAAATGCACCAAGCAATTATGTCCTCCCTTCAGCACTGCATAACAACAGTGGAAACAAAAAATAGTGACTTGCTGATTTTTACTACGTCGCTGAAAAAATGTCACAGGTGCAAAGATCGACTTTATATCTTTTGGTCGTCTGATCTTGTAAAGATCACAAGGCTGCACAAATGCTGTGAGGTGAATCATCCTACAGGTCACTCTGAATCTTGCATCTCTATCTGGTTTAAGGTTGGGGAACTTATCCCTGTTATCCTGCAACTTTTGAAGACGTGAATATAATGAGAATCGGAACCTCTGGAATAAAACTTTACAGCACTCTTAGTCACTGGAACTGTGAGATTGCCCGCAGTGCGTTTATAGTTGATAGAATAAAACTTAGAGCTCTTTTATGGTGATTGACATGGTACCATGGTACCGTCCGGTACCGCTAAGTTCGATTTTTTATAACCGTTGATTAAAACTCTAGATGACTTATTTCTAAAGCGGTAGAATGGTTGATCCATCGGTGTCCGTCCGAAACAACACTCAATTAGATCAGAGGTTAAAAAAAAGACATCAATCAACCGGTTGGCCCCACCTCTTTTCTCTTCTCACAGTCACATCCCGGCACATAGAAGTATAGGACGGCGACGGACGGAATCCATGCCCACTGTCGGAGCAATCCCCCACCGGCGGTGGCGGCTTGTCTTTCAATCCCCGCCCGCCGAGCTCCCAATCCCCTCGCTAATTGACCTACCCTAATCGAGGTGCGACTCGACAGCCGCCGCCGCCCACCTCCCTCACGCACCAGGTCCAGGGCTCTTCGGATCAGCACGCCCCTAGGCTATGGGGAGCTCCAGGCGGTCTCGGTGGCTCGGCTAGCGGCGGCTCTCTCGGTGCCCTCGGCGGCGGCGTGGTCGCCGGGTAGCCCGGCCTCGATTTTCGGCTTTGTGGTGAGATTTTCCTCTGCATCTCGTCACCATCATACACGTATGAGTTCAGTTCATAGGCTTATCAATTTGTCAGACCTGTGATGATATTGACTTGCTCTGCGCAGCGAGATGATGAATAGTATGACGTCTTTGATGAACTTATTATTATTATTATTAACTCCTTAGGGCAAAGAGTGGGTGATGGCCTGATGGGATTGCATTAAACCTGAGGTTACGGAAGATAAGCGTAATTGTAAAAATTATGTTGGAATGTGTTCAGCAGTCGGTGTTCCTATAGTACTTTGGTGAGCCATGATGGATAGTGTTTTACACGATATGCATCATTGTATGATGGATGTTGCTGATTGGCTAGTGAATTCCATTCATGTTGTATGTACGGCAGTGAAGAAAATCACTTCCTGGAATTCACGTTGTGTGGGACTTGAAAGAATAGATTGATGGAGTACACATTTGGTGCCAATGGTTGTTAGTTCATTGTCAGGAAATAAACCTCACCAGAATTTTACCTCTGTTACTGTATTCTGACACCTCAATAAGTTCCAGAAAGTAAACCTTGTGAGGTCATTAGGTCTATTACAAACCTGCCTAGCTTCCTTTTTCGGAATATGTTGTTGCAATGAAAATAAATTGGTTGGTTCACTGAGATACTTAGTAGTATAGCCAGTATTGCCAATATATTTGGTTTCATGCAATTATGACATAGTGACGTTAACCTCTGCATTTTCCCTTAACCATAAGCCCTTCTCTTGCATTATTCTTTTACCCTGATTAGTGAGCTTCTCATCTGCAAGTCCGGAAACAGTCAGTACTATTAATTTTATATATTTCCTACCTTCCACGATTGCAACTGACGCACCGCTTTATGTTGTACAGAAAGAGAACTACGAAGCCAGCAAAGCAAAGGAAAATAATGGTGCAGAAGACGACGCCGTGGAAATCAGCAATCCTGGCATTGCCCTTGGAACCCAACCAAGATGGGGGTGGGGAAAACAGCCAACCTGGTGTTGCCGAGAAACCCAGGCAGAAACCGGGAACCCAACCAAGATGAGGGTGGGGAAAATAGCCAACCTGGTGTTGCCTAGAAACCTAGGTGGAAACGTGGACGTCCAAGAAAGATAGTTGCTGTCACTCCTATTGATACAATTATAGAACAATTTGCCACCGAGAAGATTGCTACATCGGTTGATTCAAAACGCAGACGCAAACCATCAGCTCAGAAGATGAGCCCATACAAGTCACCATGAGTTATAATTCTAGACCTGTAAATCTACTTGAGTGGTGTGGCGTGCACATGTACACATAGAGGTTTCAGTTTTCAATGGTTGCACATGTAAATCTGCTTGTAATTTTGAAACTAAGGTTTGTCTGTATGGAAACATCTCTTACCATCCTCTACCAGTACCATATGCTTGTTTCATGTTCTCTGTCCCAAGTCCTTCACCTGTGTACTTTATTTAGAATATTATGTGACATCATGTCACCATGATCGAATTAGTTGTAGCATCTTGCAGAAAAATGAGTTCTATGGTTGGAGGCTTTCCAAAAGATATTGAAGACATACTATATCCTACTATTGCGGTGCATGGCCAGCAATAGGAGTAAGCTATCTCTTTTTATTTTGATTGTCTTAATGAAACTACAAATGCTATGTTCAATCTATAGTTATCACTAATATTTCAACCAGAGTTGCAAAAGTATGGGTGCTTATTGAAGTGGGGAATTCACATCTGTATCTTTCGTTTCCATTCTTCCCTGTACTAGCTAACTGAATGTGTAATATACTTATTCTTAAATCACTGACTGTTCATAGCAAAGTATATCAAGTATGAAGTTGAAACTATGTATGGCTTCTAACCAAGTCCTGATGGTGTGTGTCAAGCTAACTGAATGTGCACTAAAATTTAACATGTGGTTTGCATCTGGTTTGTAACTTCGTGAGGTAGTCTCTAATTTAACATATGGTGTGCACTCTGCCATTGTTTCTGGTTGGGTTGGTTGAGTTGAAACAAGTACCCAGAAATCAATTTAATTCAGCCGTATATGCCCATCCATACATGGTTCAATCAAGAAGTGTTCTATCAACAGCATAGCAAGACTCTCTTTGCAACAGCGATGAGTGGGCACACAAATCATCCTTACCGAGGATGTCAAGTTGGGTCATCGCTGCCTGCTCCTTACTCGCCTAGCTCCGGCGGATGGCTCCATCGTGCCACCTACAGCCACCACGGTTCCTGACCACGGATGCGCCCAATCCCCGACTCTCCCTCCATCCAATGTCAGTCAATCCAGTTCAATGCAACAAGGTTGAGTGCCTGCGTTGCAGAGGAGCCCCGACTCTCCTCATCCTATCTCACCTAGTGCCCGCGTCCGGATCCGCCGTGCCACCCCGACGGCCACAAGGTCCCCCGCCGCCGATTCGCAACGCAACGACGACGAGCAACGGCGGCGACGCGATGTTCGCTTCCAGCCCGATTTTAGCCGTCGGCCGCTCCCCAGCTCGATAGCCATCACCGACCACTGCCCGTCAAATTCCCTCACTCCGGCCTCCGGCCCGCTCTCCGGCCGCCGCCCGTCCTTCGGCCGCTGGTTGTGCTCCGGGCGGACGCATGTCCTCGAGCGCCTTCTCCTCCCTCGCCAAGCGCCAGCGGCTGCCGCCTGCTCCGTTGTGTCCTGGGATCGCCGGGGAGAGAAGTACCAGTGAGTGAAAGAAACGATCGAGTGGGGGGAGAGACGGACAGTGTGAGAAACCAAGAAATAGCTGATGCTCAGATTTGGCGCTTTTAGATGCGTGCACGCTTATCCGGTGGTTTGGCCGCTCAAAAGAACGTTCGTTTTTTACAATTTCTGTTAAGTAAATTAGAGATGTCGGTCCCACAATATTTTGGTACCGGTCCCACAATATTGCGGTACCGTGGTACCGTCTGGTACCGTTAGTTTGGTACCGTCTATTTTAACACCGTTGGATCGGGGTGGACGGACGGTTATTAAAAATGCCAATCATTATAAAACAACACTTAATCACTGGAACTGTGACATTGCCCGCAGTGCGTTTATAATTGATAGAAGTATTTTATACTTTTTTATTTTGTTGAGAAATGAAATATAACCAGTCATGATTAGTACTACCTCTGATCCAATTTACCCGTGACATTTAAATTAAATCAGATTGTGTAATTAATTAAAACAGATGGATGCATGTGTGCACTCCGCTTATACAATTTTCACAATGCTTAACTTGTCCATATATTTATGCATACTAACCACATATGTGTGCACGATCATTCAGGAGGAATATGTTGATACGAAAAGAGGCATCAAAGGTGGGTCAACCAACAAGCTCGGAAGCAAGATACTCAAGCCGTCGGGTAGGAAGGCTGCATGGCGAGACCGCATAGGCCTTGCTTGTCAGCGACGTCCCTCTCCATTCTGATATACCCATCCTCACCCCATGACGTGCCCCACGAGTTTTTAATCACCCAGAACTTGGTCCCATCGTCAGTTACACCGTACCCCACTGCAGCGACACCGTGATCAAGGTCTGTGCCACAGTCACCAGATAGCACCCCGCCCTTGTAGAACCTGAAGAGGTTGTCCCCTCCATCGAGAGCCACAGATACAGGCTGTGCCGCCACCGCCTTCTGCAGGGATGCTTCATCGTTCGCAGGCACATCCTCATGACCCTTGATGGACGCGGCAGAGCTGGACGCCCTGTTGGAGTTGCAGGTGCCATCGGTGCCGGTGTACGGGTAGTTGGTCTCAGTGGTGAGGCCGTTGTTCTCGACGATGAACTCGAAGGCATTGTCCATGAGCCCGCCACCACAGCCATTGTCGGAGGTGTCACAGTCCACTAGCTCTTGCTCTGATAGAGAGATCAATTTTCCGCTGCTCAACTGCACAATGCCCTCCATTGAGGCAACCGTGGAGAACGCCCAGCAACACCCTGAAATATAGACAGGTATTAGTAATTAGTCACTGTCCAAGTGTGTCCATACAAGCATAACTATGGAATAGTTTACAGTTAGCATAGTCTCATATTATACCCTGGTTCTCATTTTCAATAATACTTCACAAATTTGAAAATTTTCAGTCATTTAGGTGAAGTGTGAATTGAGCAGAGTTTAAACACGTTATAAATTTGTGCTTACCACATTCGCCTTGGTCCTTTACGGGAGTGACAGCGCCTTTTGTTCTCCAGTCCACAGAAGTTGGGAGAGCATCGAGGCTGACATTCGCATACCTAAAGCCCGTCATCATCTTGCCCTTCCTACCACCCACCGGGAGTTTATAGCCCGTGTGAGTAGCCCTGAATTCGTCGTTGGTCATATCTGCAAACTGGTTGGCCTCGAGCCAGAACTTGCCATTCCTAGCATTCACCGACTCTATGAACTCCACGTTGGCTTTGAACACCTCTAGCCGTCGTGCTTTCTCGGTGGCGTCGTTGTACACACGCCCGTACTTGGCCATCCATTGCTCGTGCCTCACGACTATAGAGCCACCGTCGGTGAGGTCACGTGCCGCCAGAGCGCTAAGCGTGCAGGCGCACAAGGCGGCAGCGACAAGGAAACCCATTGAGTAGCTAGCCATGGCCGGCTGGGAGCAGAAGTTGGAGCTCAAGTAGTCGAGGGCTCGAGGTGGATATATGCTGATCTTGTTTGATGGTACTTGTGGTGTAATGTGGACTATATATAGATTAGATGAGATGAGATGCCTTGGCTATTGTAAACTGATGAGGATTTGGGGTAACAAGACAGTGATTTGCAGCGTGCCGTGAGTGGATGGAAGATCAATTTGTATTAAATAAAAGCATGGATTAGCTTTTGGGTTGAGCAGCCAAGAACACTATTTAGTATTGTTCCGCCGGTGGATGGTGAACGTAGTTTTGGCTAATTCAACAAGCACACAAATTAACTAGTCACAAATCGCGATCTCCTTAATTTGGATGTGAACCTTAGACCTGTTGGTTTCAGGCTGTCAGCATATCACTATATATCAGGATAAAAGAGCTTGGTTTTGTTTAAGTTATAGCAGATTCCTTGGAGAATAACGAATAGATAAGGAAGGTTCACATGAAAAACTTGGGTGTCAGGTCGTGCATTCAGCATCACCTTTTTATTGTTCAGAAATAAAGTTACAGTGGGTATCAGAAAAGCAAAAATAATAATGCTCTACCTAGCAAGATACTAGCAGGAGATACATCACATCACAGAAAGAAGATGACAGAAACCTAGGCAAACATGTGCAGAGGCTAAACAGATGCTGTCGTGTACTGCACATAGATGTACACTGATTCCGTTAGGGGTCAGAACTAAGTTAGCTGGTGCTTGATCGTGTTACCATGGGGTTTTGTCCCCCGGACCGGCAAGGATAATCTGTGTTCAGAATGGAAGAAGATCAAGGCATGCGTGATTGCCATGACATGGTCAAAAATATGAATGACTTGAACTTACATTGCAATCGATAGCGAATCTCCGGGCAAGCATGATCGCCGAGTTGCGCTCCCGGGCTGTCTCGAAGCCCAGGACCAAGCTGAGGTCTTTCCTGGGCTGCCAGAACATCGCTTGCGGCGCAGCGTCTCCGCCTCCTCTAACACCACATAGCTGATGCAGATGGATGATGAACATGAATTAGGTTGTTTCATAGCCAGTGACGCAACTGCAGTCTTGTGATACTGAAAGTGTTGCTAGAGAGTACCTGCATCGACGACGAGTAGAATTCCTTGGCGACGACCGACGTTCCTTTGGCAAGTCGCATCCGTAGTTTCCCGATGCATAGAACGTGGATGGAATCTGTAGGCTGGCAGATTCCATTCACTTGAAGAACAACAACCTACCGTAAGGAGCAAAAAATGGCACATTCAAAAAACATGACTTGACAGTAGTAATTCAGTGGATAAAGCTGGCATGATGGGCTGTTGAGTGCAAGAACAAGTTCATTGCGAAGATAGGATGAATAGATACCATTATCTGTTTTCCTAGTGCTACTGAAATATGACATAAATTCAGCAGATGACGTGCCAGCTGGTAGATTGTGATAAGATTGGCCAGCTTATCCATCTACACTATCTTGACATGCCAACATACTGGCCTAAGACAGCTTAATTGAGTGAGCAAATTTTGTACAACAAACTGTAAGCATGCTGTACAGAGAAAATAAGTGGCTAAGGAAGGGATGATCATACATTGTACTCTGTTTCAGGATTCCTGACAAGGGTCTCTACATAATCAACCAAACCTGCTGCTGCTCAACAACCGAAGTAAATATTAGCCATGTCATAACCATGAAAGCAGTTTAACTTTGCCAGATCACAGTATGTAAGCAAATATACCAGGGTCTACTGGGCTGGCAGTCTTTGCAACAGAGATTTCACCGCCAAGGTTAACCTCAGCTTGCAAGTATCGCCCTACGTCATAAGGTTCTGGAGCGTACACTAGCTTTGTGGCACCTAAGAAGTTCAGTGCCAACAAGCATTAAAATGAATGTTACCTGTAGAAACCAGAGTTTTTGCAGGATGAAAATAGTTCTACCTGAAATGATTTCTTTCTTGCTTCCTTCAGGCTGTACGCGGAACCACTGAACTGAAGCATTAGATAAACTCACATTGTTCCGGATAACTAGGCGCAGCATGGAGCCTAAGCTTTCAAGACCCTCTAACTCATATGAAGGGTTTTCTTCAAATTTCTGATGCAACTCCAACTAATGATAACAAATCAAGACAAGTCTATATAAGAACAATGAAAAAGACACAAATCAAAATTGCCAGATCCAGGGTATGTGAAGTTGGAAACAATACTTCTTTCAAAAGACGAGCAGATCTGGAGGACATCTCGGCAAATTGATCACGTAGAACATGGATCTCATTTTTTATGTCCATTGCCTGGAAAGGTATTCAAAGGCGTAAATACATAGTTATGCAAATGTACCATATACTTAGAATAGCATAATAAGCCTGTGAAGTCTACCTTGCTGGGGCAATGCAGCATTTTAACTCTTCGTGCTTCTTGAACTTTTTCCCTGAGTTCATCCACATCCTTACAAATTTCAAACAGAAAATAAAATTTATGTGCACAGTTCAGCTGGAAATTAAAGGAACTCTTCATAAGTAGCGGCTCTAATCTCTCAACATACTTGAATGGTAGGACAGAAAGGAAACTGGGAGAAGTTTGAGGCCAAAAGCACCAAGAGAACAAAACAGACAATAGCGAAATGTCCCAAACTAAACAACTGTGGTTATTACAGAGACTGTTTAGTGATCAATATTGCCTGTTAGCTGTTACCATGGAGGTTAGGTCAAGAAATATCATGTTGCCGAACCAGCACAGTTTTGGTTCTGTATAGAGAATGCATATATCTATACCAGGAAGATCTTACAAGTTGAAGAAGGTGTCAAAATAAATCACTGCACTGTTGATGTACGATGCAATACGTTTTACATAGTCAGATAAAAACATTGCCACAGGTTTTGAACAGAAAAACCGAAGTCGAGAGGATGAAGAAAACATTGCCACTGTTGATCGATGGACACAACGATAAAGGATGTGTTCCAGGTAAGCATGGTACTAAAATGAAGAAAATAAGATAAAATTCTTTGTGAACATTTACCTGCTTCCCAATTCTTTGTGAACAGTTTTCCTTCTCTTTAAGTACTTGCTGAACTCTTTGAACAGCTGCACTAGCATTTTCAATCTCCGTGCGAGCATTAGCTCTTTCTTCGTCAACAATTCTCCTGGCATCTTCAGAAGCCTACAAGCAATATTGAGAAAAGAGAAATGATTGAAAAATAAAATAAAATGGAGGGATCTATCTGAGAAGAGCTTAAGCATACTTTGATGTAGAAATTTGATTATGAAAAAGCCTAAACGGACACATCAATCCAAGATGAGCTGGATCATGCTTTACACACATATCATTGCCAGCATGTTTGTTTCTGAAAATCTGAAACTACTGCAGGTCCCTAAAATTTTGATATGCATCTGGAAGAGAAGAACACTATCTGAAGTTCATAGTATGCAGGGATACACTGTTTTTCTTGAGCCTGAACAAAGGCAACACTTCCTCTAGACTATTGCTTATGTATTGTAACACCACGGACAAAGTTTCACAACTTCAATAAAAAATTATAAGTCATACCGGGCATGGAAGACAATTCACATTTAAAGGAAGAAATTGGTTTGAGAAAAATAAACTTGCAAAATGGCGTTATACTGTACACGTGTACTAAAACATGTAGAAAATGAAGATACTACCAAACTACAAGGAATTTTGAACTCACCAGTTTCAGTGAAGTCGCTATTCTTGTTACCTCAGTTTTCTGCTGAAGCAACTCATTTTCTCTTTTGGACAGCTGAACTGCCAAAATATCCACCTATGGAAAATATGAAGCTATTAAAGCATTCAGAAAGGAAGGGATTATTTAGGCGTATATATAGCTGAAGATTGCTTTGAAGTAAATGAGAATGGTAGGTTAAAACATTTGCAACATCATTAAGGATACCCTAAACACACACAGTGGAACAGAACCCTTCATAAGACTCTAAATATGGTTCGAAAGAAAAAACAAACCATGGATACTGATTCCTCGATCTCATCCTTAAATTTTCCAGCTACTTGACCACTTAGAGACTCCAAAACACTCTTTAGATTCTTTAGAAGAATGTCCCGCTCCAATAAGGCTACTTGCCTCCATTTAACCTGAAAGTTAAAGCCAAGGCTAGATAAATATCTTAAGGTGCAAATAGCTCCACTAAGAACCAATTGCCAAATGAGTGTTCAGGAATCAGGAAAACCCATACCTCATTAGACAACAACGTAGCGGTATTGAGACCCTTCTCAAATTTCATTGCGAGCTCGCGGACTGAAGGGCGCTGACGGCTGTCAAGGAGATCTGCTGTCTCCTTGGCAACAGTCTCCTTAAGAGATGGCATTTCTGGGTCATCAGCCAATTTGATTACTATCCCATTCAAACCATTCTTGTAAGTTGGGAATTTATTTCTGATGACATTTACTGGACGCAACGGCCCAGACCAGTTGACCTGACTCCGCGTCTTTCGCCCAAAATCAATAGTAGATGCCCGAGTCATCGGTGACTTGACTCTGAACTCTAAATCCACAAAACCAAGTGTCAGTACTTCAAACTCCACAATTTGGTCATGATGAATACGTTCCATGCATAAGAATTCTTTTGCTTATAACATGCGTCCATAGACATAGAAGAAGGTAAAATGCAGCAAAAAAAAGGAACACGTAAGAAACTTTAGACCGGAGCGAAAATTGTCAAATTGCAGTGTGGAACCCCATGAGAAGGCAGAAGCAAGTGGGATAGTTACCCTCCAGAGGAAAGAACACAATAGCATACAACTACATCTAGCCGGGGTGCATGTGCTACCACCAACACCTAAGTGATGCAACTATGTATAATCATCACATGATCGTACAATATCACCCACTAAATCCAGGACTAGAAACCTGCATTAGAAGCAACTGGCACCAGGAGAACCAACTAGCTCCCACAACAGTGTCTTTAATTCCACTAGAAAGTACCAGTTAGATGGCAGAGAGTGCAAATTTGTCAAGAGTTAAGGCAAAGGACTTCCTGTACACTTGGAGTGGCCAGTGGGAATCATGATAGGTTAGTTAACCGACAAAAACTGCTACCATGACATGACTGTAAGCAAAAGTTTTTAATGCATTCAGAATATATCTGCTTAAACCAACTAGATCAGCAAAAATCTTTAGCGCCAATTTAATTGTAATATTGTGTATTCACAACGAATGAAACGAAGCTACTGATGAACATATTCACCTTCCAATAGTAAACCAGTTGATAAAAGCACTTAGTTAATTGACCTGAATCTCAATAGTTACTGAGTTAGTCGAACTGATTCAAGTGGCCTTTCAGTCCGTACTCAGTCTCCCCTGGGGGGGAATTTCTATACTCTCCTTTATACAACACTTGTACCAAAAATTTGAAATTAAAGTAGATCCGTAGAACGTCGGTCTCAATCTGCCCCCTCTTGCTGTACTACCAGGTTCTATTGGAACCACCCAACCACTCCACGGAAACGCGAGACTAAATTTGGTACTACTACTGCTTGCTCGGGTAAACCGATTCCAAGGACGGACCTAACAACCGATGCTCACAGATTCCACAAGGTACGTCTCGAATGCAGCAAGGACAGAATCATAATAACATTTCAAAAAATAAATAAAAGAAGAAAGGCATTTCAATTTTCGTCCACGAACAAAAGCAGAGCATACAAGTCAAAGCTTTCAACTTCCCAAGCAGGCGGCTGTTCAAACGCATCTGGAAACAAAAAATGTGGTGCAGAATGGGGAGCTTACCGGAGCGAGCGCTAACCCTAGCGGAATGCGGCGGCGCTGGGACCTTGCGGGAGGCCGTCTGCCCTGCTCGGGTCAAATGGCGGCGCTCCCGGACCTCGCTGCGGCTCGTCCTTCTTCACCAGCCCGCGCTGTCCCCGCGCGCAATGGGGGGAGCTTGATTCGGCGAGAAGGGAGGTTCGCGGGGAACGTGGAGCGAATCTGGGGAGACTTTCGCTGCTGGGTTCTTGGCAATAAAAATGGAGGTTTATCTCTCTGCGCGCGGTCTTCTCTGCGCCGTCGTCGTGCTGTGTTTCTAGGAGAGAGAAGGAAGGAGAGCGGGTGCGAGCTTTGAATTGAATGTCCTCTTTCGAGGGAGCGGATTCTTTCTGCTTCTGGACATGTATGCCAGTCTGGAAAGCCATGGGAAATCGACAACTACCTGTGCTACAGACCTATGGTGCTACCACCATTGATAACATGCGGGAGAACACTCTCTAAATGTACCATGTAAAATTTCTGGTCATAGTGGGGAGTAACTTAGACTAGTAACATGTTTATATTACTAGTCTATGTTACTACCTCTACAGTGGACAGTGTTATATGTGTGGTAACTTAGGCCTTTCACAATGAGGGTTTCTTAGCACGGTATCCTAGGTACTTTGCTTATGTGGCACTATATTAAATGATGAAAGAGAGGGATGTTGTAGCTTAGCTAAGATACAACATTTGCACGAGTTCATAGGCAAAAATTGTTTCTAGGCCAATCATATGCACGCATGAGACCAAAATCATTAATTAAGAGATAATACTTAAGAAACAATGCATCGGAGAAGTTGTATCTTAAGTTTTAACTACTCCTATGAAAACGTGCTAAGAAACTATGCATTGTAAAAGGCCTTAGGCCTTTCACAATGGGTGTATCTTAGCACGGTATCATAGATAAAATGGTGATGTGGCACCCTAATTAATGATGAAAGAGAGTGGTGTTGTATCTTAGCTAAGCTACAACCCTTGCACGGTATCATAGGTAAAAATGCATGGCTAGCCCAATCACATACATGCATGTACCTAAAACCAATTAATGTAGATACAACACTTTAGAGACAATGCATTGTGATAGTTGTCTCTTAAAATAAACTATTGTCTAGGATATCGCGCTAAGATACAATGCATTGTGAAAGGGGAGAGCATCATTTATTGCATTGTAGACTTATTTTGCATTGGAAACCGCTATATTTGCCTCTCTCCTTATTAATTACTTATCATATCACTATTTTTGTTTAGTTGGCATGCATGTTACCACCTAAGTTACTCCTACTATGGGTAGTCTAAAACTTAAATTCTATTTTTTCTAAAAAAGTAAAAATATGAGTATTCAAATGCTGTGTGTTACCAACTCCTAAAAATTTCAGAACCAAATTCTAAAACACACTTAGAGAAACAATAAAGACAAATCTAGCATGAATAGTGTCATAAAAAGATAAAAGCACAAATGATATTATTCACGTATCAATTTGTCTTTTTTGATTCTTTTAAATTTGGTTCAAAAAGTTCTAGGAATTATGAATACACATCTTGTGAACGCACTTAAATCTTTTCACGTTATTTAGAAACCTAAAAAGTGAAATTAGAAGACTTGTATCGTGATAATTCGCAAAAAAGAGACTAGTATCGTGATATCTTTTAGATAGTGGTATCACTAAATATTTTCTCCAATTTCTTAGCTTAGCTTAAGCGCTGGTGTAGTCATGTAGTACTTCCTCAGTTTACATGCGCATTTAGTTCAAGCTCATTTGCATTTCGGCAGGACATGCATGCGTGCGTGTCGACTCTTCCTGTCTAAGACTGTTTTTTACACTGTGCACCAGTGCACACAATGTCAGCAGTTTCTTCGGCTACTGACCCAACTCTCTTTACATGAAAATGAAAATATATATAACAAAGTTATTTATAAGGAGAGCTTATTTCTTCCGGATAGGAAATCGCCAGCAGAGTAGTTCTTACTGTATATCTAAATCCCAACGAAAACAAGTGAATAAGCAAGCATGTGAAGCTCAACGAGAAACTACTACTGACCAATGTGTCTGGGATTTTAATACGAAATACATTATACCTAATCTACATAGAAATGACAAAAGTATACATCTCAGAATAGTGAATCATAGAAGTTTAGTATCTCCAAAATTGTCAAAATGTATTATTTTTGTGCAGCACAGAGTACAATGAACTTTGTATTGAAACCCAGCACGCTTGTAGGATACATACTTACCTACAACTAGATTTGTTTTTAGAATAATTCAAAACTTTGACACACCATTTTTGATTCATTGTTTTAAGACGAGCTATGTATAGCCTGGCCTTCAAACTAAGTTTCCATGGTCCCACTTCGACCAAAGTAATAAATATGGGAATAAACTTTTATCCCACCTCTTTGTCATGCATGATTGAGCCAAATTAGCTTTGGGGTTTATACTAAGATTTAGTATTTAATAAATATGTATGGCTGGCCTATAATGCAATAATTTGTCAAATACACAACTATTTCACGCAAATTAAATTTAGTTGCTCAACTATAATGACCAATTGAATTGAATTATGTATATTCTTCTCAGAAAAATTCAGTCAAATGTGTCTTACATCTCTAGTGGGTAGGGGGGCAAATTGCCCCTCTCCCACTCAGCCCTAATTAAATTTCACATACCAAAATTCAGCCTCGATAATAACCCAATGACACATGCACACCTAAGGTCTTGGTGTTGCTCCAGTTCCTCGCTGAGGTTGGTTATCCGCAAAGTTTGATGGATACATGAGTCGGGAACGACCCTTGCGTGGTCTCGCTGTTGGGCGCCTACTGCTTCCAAGGACATGTACATAATGATTGAAATATGCCCTAGAGCCAATAATAAAGTTGTATTATTTATATATTTCATAATTAAGTTTGTAGTTCTATGCTACAATTGTAATTTTATTTTTTTGAAAGGAAAACATAATCTTTGCCTTATTCATTAATTAAAAAGATGGTCCCTAGTTAATTAGCAAAAAAAAACAGATAAAAACCATATAACTACACCACGGGGCTATGCTACAATTGTATTGGCTCCATATATGTGTCGGTAGATCAACTTTTCATCCGTTGTCGATTTGCTAAACTTGTGTGGCGGGTTGTGCATTTCACTTTCAATTTGCCTCCACCCACTAACATTAAAAACTTTTTCGGCAAATGGTTAAATGGTATTGATAGAAAGACTAAGACACGGATTCGAGTAGGGTTTTGTGCACTTGTATGGGATATTTGGAATAGTCAAAATGGTATAATTTTTAATAATGCTCCAAGTTCTCAATTTAGCAGGTCATCCACAGGGAGGTTCACTGGATCAACATGTGGTCTTACCTTCAACCCGAAGACCAGCGCTTATGGATTCTAGATGCACTCGATTGATAGCGGTATTTTTGTATTCCTTATGTCGATGGCTGATTCAAAAAAAAGTCCAACAGGGGAGAAATCTTGCAGTATTTTTATTATAATATAAGAAGTGTGTGACACACTTGCTCAACCTAAGGTTGTGCTCCTGCCACTAGGCTAGGAGCCCATCCACGATTCATGTGGCCACACTTGTTGACCCGTGAAGTTGTAACTGAATTATACTATCCATGACACATTTTTAATAAATAGATGTGTGCATCATTTTGATGCACAGGCCTGTACAGTCCCCATTTCAAAAAAAAAAATTAGAGAAAAACGTAAATATATGTATAAAACGATAAACGCCAAATAGATATCCCCAGTGTAGTACTCTTTCAGCTAGAATACTTTGCGAATACTTTCAAATGCAGCGAGAAGCATTAATGGGAGCAAGATAGCAGCAAGTGCTACGCTTGACAGCTGACACCATTATACCCAAGATACATACAGTAGAAACTGGTCAGCCACAAGAGTACGAGACCTTGGGTCGGCACAGAAGATCCAGGGCAGGGTACGAGACGTGGCACTGAGCAGGTCAGGTGCGAGTGCGATCCGGACCAGGCAGGTGCGGCCGACGCCACGAACCGTGGACCAGCACAGATCGCACACCCCTCCCAAGATTCCCTCCGCGTTTCCCTGTGAACCGTACGATATAAATCGGACGGAGCAGATCCGCGTCGGGGAGCGTCAGAAAGGAATTCTGTTCTGCGGCCGTTCCGTTGATGGCGCGCGCTCCAACGTGGACCCGCCACCGGCCCGACGGTGGTGTGGTGACCGACCGCGACAGTTCGTTGGAGGCCGTTGGGGCACCTCGCTCTCTCCCTCTCTTTTGTTAATCTCTCCCTGCGCCATCATCGTCACATTCAAATTTTCAGCACTTTGCATACAAACTCACGATGTTTACCGTATAGTATATTCTCTCCTTTTTAAAGTGTAAATAAGAGGTCTTAGTTTTGTCTTAAAACAATTTACAGTTTTGACCAAGCTTTATAAAAAAATACTGGCATCTACAATACTAAAAAACCTTTCACAGACAAAGAAACCATTAAGAATAATACTCTATATAAATATTTTATATTCTATCTAAATATCTAATTGTATCAATTTGGTGTTACATATCTTGCTAAGTTGGACCGAGTCGAATCTTTTTTTTTTTGGATAAACTAATATGTCTTGTATTTTAAAAATAAAATATCATCAAACTGATAATGATATATTTCACACCACGTATGCGGCACTATATGTCTTTTATCACTATGGATACAAGTTGGATGTACTTGATGTATACTTTCTTTGATAACATCCCAAAATTGGAGCTGGTAGACTATTATTCCACACGAGTTGTCTCCATTGTCAAGGAATCATCCCCACGCTTACAAATGAAAGAAAGTACTCAATAGAAAAAAAAGTGGAAGCGGCATAGCATTGCTTCATATGCCCGCATGAAACCACACACTTGCAAAATCCAGTGTCCCGTCGGAAAATCGCTTTGGAGCATGGGCCTCATGGAGCCTATTTCTTATTTATGTTTTGAAATTGAAATATTGAAGTTTCAAAACATTCGAACAAAAATATGAGGATGTGGTAAACTATGTACACTACGAGTGTGAGAATTTTTAATGTAAAATATCTTATATTTTAGACTCAGCAAAAAAGATAAATTGGAGAGTGTTTAGAATATTCGAAAGTTGCCCTATTCATGCTCCCTAATCTGCAATTTTGTATTTTTTACTGAGGATAGAATATACTTTGTATTGAAAATTTACACACATGTAAAATACATCATTAAATACATTCTCATATTTTTTGGAAAACTTGTAAAGCCTTAAATTCAATTTTTTGGATCTTTTTAAAAAGAAGATCACTGAAGCTCAGGTGCCAAATTGATGCACTCCGTGTTCCACGCCCTCCTAGGGCTAGTGGTCTGCCGTAGACGTGGCCGGGAAGCCAGCGTAAATGGAGGTTGGAAGACAGTGGAGCACGACAAATAATATTTTTAGCGAGAGTTGAACCGTCTTCTATGAAACTACTGTATCACACACCGCAAACGACGGGATGTCCATTTATTTGTTGATTTTGATTTAACATGCAAGCATGTGCTCCGTTGGACTTTGATGGCCGTTTCCCTGGAGCAAGGAGACATCCATGTAGCGATAGGCCGGTAGCCGCCGAGCTAAGAAGCAACACCATATTTTGTGTGTACAAGATTGCAGGAACATGCGTAGTACTTACCATAACTTGGCCAGCGGATTGCAGTAACGCTTATAGAAATCCAAGACGTGTTAGTTGGTCGATCTGATGCGTTATCGTGTATGTCAGGTCACCCGTGGCATCTCTACTACTTAAAAAGAATAAATATGTTCCGTATTCCACCACCACCGCGTTCCATTTCGTCCTTCGTCCAACTCCCTCGACCGTCGCTTCATCTATCCCGTAAATAACGACTCGTGAAAAAAAGGGTCAACAAAATCAACCACCCACCCAGCGCCCCAGTGCCTCGTTGCCCCTCCCATCTTGAAGGCCAATTCCTTCCCTCCACGCATAGCTCCGGCCTGGCGTCCAATTACGGTGAGGTCGCTGGACCTTGCTCGCTCCCTTAGGCGTTTCCCCCTTACCCATCTTTGAATCGGCTGAATCAGGTTTCAAATCGAGCTTCAAATTGGCCGGAACGTGTGTGCGAGGAAGAATGCCGCCGCCGCCACCGCTGCCGTGCTCCTCGCTGCGACCTCGAGCTCTGCCCCAATTTGAAGAAGCCTCGCTGAACGCTGCGCTACTGTCCCGCCTCTTTGTGCACGCCGTCCGATACGACCTCTCAAGCGCGGTGGTGAATCTCTCCACCTGCTGCGCTTCCAGGCAAGAACCGCCACAGCATCACTTCCTCTGATAAGGTAGATGGACGTCCCCATTTACATTATTATTTTTGCATTGTTCAGAGACCTGATTGGTCATTGTTACATCGAGTCCTATAGATTTTGTTATATAATTACTGAGTGACATCTGATTATTAAGATGTTGATGCCAGGCAACTAAACATGCATCTGCAATCCTGTACTCACAATATATTATCTTCTGTAAAAATTATCTTTGCTCTTATCACTTTTATGATAACGTAAATCTGCAGTCCTTCACTCAGTGTAACTGAATTTTCGAAGTTTATTATACATATCTCATTCTAACATCACTAGGTTTCAGAAGTAGCTCACTGTAGTTCAATAAAACATATTCCTATGTTCTTTCAAGAATTGAGAGTATTAATTTGTACTCACTACATCTGGGAACTCCTTTTTGTTTATTCTAACATCTGATTGAGTAAATTGTTATTGTTTCTACAAAGCTTCATGCTCTTACTCTTAGTCGGCATGGTAAGAGTTTCTCTGTATTTGCACTTTTGGTACTTCTCCAATTCTTCAATAAATCTTCACTTCATATTATTTTCGTGTTTGGTCAAGCCTGCATTTTGCACTTTGGATGTTCAGACTCTAAAGTTTGTAGAAAAGGTAGCGATTTGAGCAGAAAGCCCCCTTTTCCTGGTCAATCCAGCACTCCTCATATCTTCAACATCCTTATGCCAGGCCTTTATCTGCGGTGACCCAGCATACCACTGCATGTGTAGTATGCAAGTCATTGACATAACACTAATGAAACACCGTCTCACTAGTATTACATCCATCAGAGTGGTACAACAGAAACATCGCAGGTCCATGGTATGTCTATAGGATTACAATTTTCAGCATACAGAAGATCTTCAGAACCTCCTCAACAGGTAGAGGTTTAGTCCTGGCGACTACAAACAAGAAAGAATCAAGGAAGTCTAAATTAAACTACAACTAATGCATTTGGCTTGCTACACAAATATAGAGTTACTCTAACTACTTAGGATCTAGGATTAGGAAACTAGTTCCTTTCTAACTCTATTCTAGTTTTCCTCCAAGCTTCATACAATTGTAGGATCCGCTGATAATCATGACGTTGGTAGAATGCTTCATCTTCATCTTCAATGTCTTGAGGTTGTCTCCTTGGGTTGCCTTCAATCTAATTCTTCATAGTCTAGCAAGGGTTTAAGAGATTGGGATGAGTAACGAGCGTTACCCAGCAAGTTTCTTTAGAAAGAAGTTGTGTGATATGCACTAACTAAAGCCATGGACCCAAAAGAGTCGTAGGCCAATGCAAGGTTTTATCAAGGGTTTCTTGAAAGATTGCTTTTACTTTAGAAAACTATGCCCAACAACCAACATAGGTAGTAGTGCCTTGAGAGCACCTTTCCTGCGGCGTTCGCATCTCCTTCCCGGAACAAGGGGTAACATGTCACATCCTTTTACACTCTGCAGAGGTGTGTCCTTCCAAAAGAGATCAAAGCCTTGCTGCACAACCGGGCGTATATTCCCGTCCACACTTCCTTGGTGTGGGGCCCAGTCATTGATCCAAGCCAATCACTGCCTTCTCCGCACAACGCATGCCCACCCAATTCACGCGAGCAGGTTATGCCCCTGATATTCACCCCCAATGATGAAGTACATAGGCGTCTCTGGCGGACCATCATAGACACCACTGCCGTGAGAACTTAGGTGTCCCACCCATATGCAAGTAGTCCCGCAAGACCTACTGCGACCGGCAACTGGCTGTCCGTTGACATGCGAACGAGAGAAGATACAGCTGACTTTCCCGTCTCATTCCAAGTCTCTTGGATGACACGGTTTTTACGGCGCTAGAATAACTGTGGCATTGGTAGTTAATCCTAGGTTTACTTTCCCGTGCAAGTGGAACCTCCACCACCACAATCTTACCGTGGTTCCACCTGCCAGCCTTCCTAGGTTATCACCACTGGTCGATAACCTCTAGTCATGTTCATTTATGAAAATAGGTTTTCCATCCCTTTTGAAATGTTAGAGTTTGAAGTCATCACTTTGCAAGAAGTTTCAAAACTAGTGCAATCAAGAGATATGAGCAAGATAAACTTGCCTTTTTGACTGCAAGATTATGCAAGTCAAGGTCTTCGATACGTAGGAAATCCAAATATTGAAATAGCACCATCATCTGGTAAAGATGATGTTAAAAGAACTGCAACATGATATGCAAATTATATGCTATGCATCGCTCTAAGCGTATCCTAACCCCGATGGTTTAGTATACAAGGTTGTGATGATTTCTTTATAATGAGTTGCACTTTTATATCCACTCCACAATAAAGTTGTTAAGAATTTTAGATTGGACAACTAACCATCATTAGTACAGGATAAAGCTTAAAACAAGAGTTATTATAAAAGACTGGTATAGCAATAGATGAAGACTTGAAAGTAACACTTTTAAGTGGTATCATATTTTTTTAGCAAACAAGTAGTTGGTTAGAGACAAGCAAAGTGATAGTAATTCTTATTTGATAAGAATACCTAGTTGATCTTAGGGTTGACAACAATCTTAAGACACAAATAGAGTTATATTTGTTCATGCTTGTCGGAGTGGTTTGTTACTTACTTTCAATGTCTTTTTAAAGAATAACATTAGAAGCACTACACCTAGGGTTTAGTGTTCTAGGGTTTAGTATAGCTCTATCATAATCAAAGAGTAGTTATTAGGTAAGCATAACAAGGAAACAAACTAAGATCCATCTAGTACTTGTACAAATTGCTCTAATAAGGTCATTCAAAGTAGTTGACATTGTTGTTTAGCATGTATAGTTATTTCTATAGATGGCATAACATTTTTATCAAGCATAGGTAGTTACTTATACCAAGGCATAAGAATTGGTGTGATGTGTATTTGGTATGTTCTTTAAAAGAATTACTTTTAAAGAACAAATACCGTAATGGATATTTTTATTACTTAAAGTGATGGTGATTAGGTGATGTCAGAAAGGTAATAGTTTTTAAGTTGCAACAAAGGTGTTGCAAATAGTTAGTTGACTAAGGCATACCATGTTGAAAATAGATCATCAAATATAACCAATCATGGTTGAATTAAGGTGTATGGCCAGACTAGCACAATAAGGTAGTTTTTAGTTTTAGTACTAAAAGAAATGGTAGGTGATTAAGTTATATGTACTTCAAAAGAATAACTTTTGAAGAACATGTATCTTAATGAGTTTTATTAATAGAATTTTATTTTAAGTTCCAATTCTTATTCAAAAATAATTATGAAAGCCGGGTTATTTATGTTCCTAGGTTTTCAGGGTTAGAAACCAATTTTAAAGTAATTGAAGATTTTTAATTTACCTCTTAAAGGAACAATTGTTGAAATAGCAATATTAAAGTTAGGAAATACTTCTAATTCAATTTTATGGTTTTTTCCCAAATTTACAATTTTAAATTTGTTTTTAGGAAAATCATTTTAGGGTTTGAAATCCTAATAGTAAAGTATATGTTTTACATTTTTTAAATAATGGAATATTAATTGAAATAAGACTTGTTGAAGTTGTCAAAGTTTTATTTGGTATTTGAAAATTTTGTTTAAAATATTTTAGTTGAATTTAAATTCAAAGTTCAAATACTACTTAAACTAGTTTTTAAATTTGGTTCAAAATTTATTTCACATAAGTTTGTAGTATTATAAGTTAAATAAATAGATTATGTTTTTGTGATCATTTTGGTATATTATTTTCATTTTTCTGATTTTTAATGAATTAGATATGAATTTTCTAAGTTCCTATGGTTTTCTGGAATTTCTGATTAACCCGCAGGACATTTTGTACCTAGACTAGTACTAGCCAGGGTGACTGACTGATAGGGCCGGTGACACATCATATGCCGCATGGGCACTGACCAGTCAAATAGTTTGACCTGGTCAAAGATGATGTCATCACAATAAGAACTCACAGATGATCTTCAAATCCGATGATTCGTTGCGAATTAGGTCCTGCGATGGTGTGGAATCGAACCAGGGGATCAAGGTGAGTCAGAGGGTACCAGCCCCGCTGAGTTTTGACCCTTGAAGCATCGCCGGCGGCGAGTCCGAGCGGCGGTGCTTGCCAGTGATCGGTGCTAAGATGAACTAGGACACGAATCGAGGAGAAGAGAGGCTTGGGAGTTTGGTTAGCTCACCAGGAACGTCTTGAGCAGCTCGAAGAGGTCGGGGAAGGTTGGAATCGCCGGCGAGCTTGACGGCAAGCTCCGACCAGAGAAGAAAGGGAACGGCGGATTCCCCCTTGATTGAGCCCACTCCAGCTCGATTCCGACAACGAGGATGCCCTACTCGTCGATACGGAGCTCTGGAGATTCTCGGAGAGGCTCCGGGTGGTCTCTAGCGATGGCGAACGGTTCGGCCAGAGCTAGGGTTTTGGTATGCGATTCGGAGAGCTTCGGGAAAGAAGAAAAGAGAAACCTAGGGTTCTTTCCCGGCGGCGGCACACCCTTTTATAGCCATCGGAGGTCGACGGCCTTCATCCTGGGCGTCGACACAGCGGCGGCGGATCGAGCGACGTCCTCGCAGCCACGCAGCTGCTTGAGGAGGACGACGACCTCCTTCCCCGTTTCGTAAAAACGAAACGGTATCTGGGGTTGGGCCGGTTACTGGGCCGAGCAAGGTGGGCTTCGGCCAGGTAAGTTTCTTTTCCCTTTTTCTTTCTTGCTTCTTCTTTTATTCATTTCTATTTTCTGTTTTAAGATTTCTAATTTGAATTCGGATCTGTACTTGCAGGATTTAAATTTAGGATCTCTTCTAGAATGAATACAGGATACTACTGATACAATACCTTAAAGTAGGAAAATTTACATGTATATTTGTGCAGATAACAATTCTCATGTATTTAGGATTTGAAAGGGATTTTAATGGAAATAAATCCAATTACCCTTGTACTTGGGGTTTTCAATTTTATTTAGCTAGGTTTGAACCATTTTTTATTTAGAGGTAATGATATTACTATGAATAACTAATTATGAGAGAATAAAGAATATGGTGCAGCTATTATTTAACTTTCTACTTAAGTATTGGTTATAAGGCATAAACTTGTGTTTATCACCATTTATTAATGACATGGAAGTGTTACTTAGAACTATTCCATAGTCACAAAGTTTTCCTTGATAATTCCTTGGATAACTGTGAGTATATTTATTATTGCTTTCTCTTGTAAGAATTATTTCTTTTATTCGAAAGTAAGTTCAAGATACACATAAACATGTGAGTTTATTACTAAAGAAAAGATTTGGTTGACTTTTAGAAGATTATTGTTTGGATGTTACTCTTAGATTTAGAGATAAGACATGATTATGAAGTTTCCTTATGATCCTAAAAATGATACACAAATGAGATAGGAATTTTAAGAATAGGGTTCCGATGAGACAATTGAAAAGGTGTGGAGTTTGATAAGATTGCATCCACTGACCTTGGAAGATATTGATCACTCCTAAGATATGAGTAGTGTGGCAACTATAGGTTTTAAGTTAAGCCAGATCTTAGGGTATAGGCTTATGATCTCCCCCACCTATAACTAGTTACCTTGCTTAAGTCAAGCATCTTCTTGTACCAAGGGTCTCTATTGGATATTCATAAGAATGATTCCCTCCTAACAAGGATAGGTTATCTTAACTCCTATAATCTCTCCTTAAGATGGATGATATCTGCTTATCAGACAAGATTTTATAGCTAACCTAATTATCTTCATCAACAAGCATAATCATATACTTGACATGATCATACTACTTCCTTAATCAACTCCCATAGTCTATGCATCTAAACTTCCATCACAAACTCCTTCTCAAATTATTGAGATCAATACTTCTACCAATACTCCTCCTTGATATCTAGTGGGTCCAACCAATACATTATCCTAAGGTTAACTTCTGAGTTTAGGATACTTCACTACTCATAATTCACATTCCTATTATGGTTCATCCAGGTCTTTATTCTACTCCTAGCTAGGGATAAACTCTTGGTTGTACCTACCTTCTGAGATTAAGGATACAATCTCCCCTTTGAGTTATTCACATAGGATCCACTCCACTTCATGACTCCATAAGTCTAGGTATTGGTCACTTCCTAAGTATGGTTCTAGTCTAGAACAGAATTAGGGTTTATGATGTGATCTACCCCTATATCAACTGACTTGTCCTAATTAGAATTTGAATAATGTCTAAAGTCTCCTAGTTGGCCTTTATAAGAATGGCTCTAATGTTCTTCAGTTACCTCACCTAGAGTTAAGGTAAATCTTATAATCAAATTGGCATTAAGCTAACCTCACCACTTCTCATACTTGGACTCACTAGATTAGGACATAAGAATATAGAATAGATCATGATTTAAGAATAAGACTTGTGTTGACTTCTTTAGCATGAAAGAAGTAGGGGTTAAAGTGTTCCATGATGATCTAGGTGTGAATATATATTTGGTTCTAAAATGGTGTGTCAAGCATTTTAGTTTTACCTCACTTAACTCTCTTTTAGTTGTTGTGACTATCACTGCCCAAAACAAGGTTTTAGCAAAGGTCATGTTGAAGTTTATCGCACTCTAATTGATGAGCTACTTCAATTCCATCAACTCAAGTGAAACTCCAATCACTTTGATATGTTTTATTTAAACGCGCGAAAATTACCTGGATTTTCTATGCATGAAATGCAATGCACACATCTGTTGTCTCTATTTTATAACCTCTAATCCTGGGATATTACAGTCTCCCCTCCTTAAACTAAACTTTGTCCCAAAGTTTTCACTCTCGTACGTTGTTGGACGACCTTGTTGTTGGTATCATATATCTTGATGTTCCTTTACCAACTAATTGGGATTTAGATGGTATCCTTTGTCCATAGTGATCCTCGAACCTTCTGTTGTCAAACTCCGAACAACAGTTACGCTTGAATTCCATTCATCTTGGTCTCTTCTTGGTCATTCTCTTGGATTATCTATGTTTGCAATACTTTCTATGGATCATAGGGTCCTACTAATTGTTCCAACGAATCTTCCTAATTGGCTCTTGGTTTTACCACCTAAGAATGGATTAAACACAATTGGTGTGTTCATTCCAAGGTTTCTGATCCAATTCTATAGGTTTTAATAGATCTTCTAGGTTCAAGATTATGGTTAACTCTAATCTCAAACTTCTCCAGCTGCGGTTCATGATATACCAGCTGTGGCTCATATACCAGTTGTGGCTCATACTTGGTGTGATTATGGTCAAATCATATCACTCCTTTGCCAAACTCTGTAAGGTTACGACAAATCCTGAAAATAATTTACTTCTGACATACTTCATCCAACTTTCAACATTTTTAAATTTCCTGGACTCTCCCCTTAGACTTTTCTAATGATCTTTGAACATATTGTCTTCTAACCGCTAGAAGTCCATGGTTAAACTATAAATCTTGGTCGGTCTTTCTACTACGTCTTTCCAATGGTTTCTCAAAGAAGTCTGCGGTATTCCCGCACAATTGTGGATATCCAGTACGAATTCTTTGATTATGCATCTAGGTAGGGTGTTCTATTCCACTTTTGGGTGTATGTTCTTACCCAAAGGTTCAAATAGTTGATGAGAATTGGGTTTTCCCATCGTTATAAATCCTAATTCAAAACACAAGGTCTATACAAAGCCACTGGAGAAATCCGGCAGAGTTTCTCTTGTACCGGAGGACATCCACGACAGGCAATTATATAAGTTGATCAAAAATATGAAGTAACAGGGCCATAAATGAACCAACGGTCTCAACGGATCATTGTTGACATGAATCTTCGCAAGCCTTAGTCCGTAGACAAAGACTACATCTCTTCGACAAGGAAAGGTATTGCTAAAGTCTTAACCACCGATCAACAATTTAAGATTTCGGGACTGGGGATCAAAGTTATACAGAGATGTTATGTGTCTTAGTCACGCTATCAACGAGGGTTACTGGGGTTACCACTCCCAGGCTGAATAAAGCAGCAGGCAATACCGGAATGGATCATCGGTATCACAACACCTCAATCAACCCGTGATATACTAAGCATAACCAAGGCTGCATAACAACGAGCTCAAATACCTTAAACTCAATTGCGATTACCTAATTAGTGGTTCTAGTCAATAACCTAGAGTTACCTCTAGTGTCTCAAGAACTAGAGTAGTACTACTAAATTCCAATACTTCATCTTACTACCACTTCATGATGCTTCCATGAAGATCACTTGCTAGTTTTCTTCTATTGACTTCCATTATCTGGTGATACTTCATCTTTTGGCTTGATTGCCTTCGGAATTCGCCTCTCCTTCACATGAATCCCGTAACCCTCTAGAACTATAACATCAAGTAAGGACTTGATAATGCAATATGCACTTGCATATCAAAGTCAAACTTTATGCATAGATCTAGTCACACAATAAAATCCAAGAAAATCCAAATTTGTGCTGGCAACATACATCATCATAAGCCCGTGAGTAAAACATCTCTAGAATTCAGGCTTAGATGTGTACCTTATAGCACTAAATAATATAGGTTTATATTGTGCTATATTGCACATAGTGGTGGACTACTACTCTTTGTCTCAATACTTACCTCAATTGCCCAATTGCAATCGAATAAATTTGAGCAAAGGGGTTTGGAATTCATTCTAACGGATCCAGATTCCTTTAGGACTACTCCTTCTAACTTACCTTCCATTCTATTGAAGACTAATCTCACGTGATCTCACAAAACTTCTGACATTCCTATACCTCATACACACTTCACTAAAAATGGTTCACCCAACTCCATGAATTTATAGGGCTTCTCCATTGTGCTTTGATCAAACTTCTCCGACTAAAGACTATGGTCCTATCATACTTGACCTAGTTGCCATGGGTTGGAACACTTCATTCACCATTCTACTTGAGCATCTTGCTCCTCAGCTTGAAATTGCTGGTTACTACAAAGTTCTACTCCTTCATTTGAAGATTCTCAAGTGAATCCAACATGATTAAGGTTTTTATACTGCCAGTACATCTTACTTGTATATGGCATTCTTCAGTATCCATATACAAGACTAAAACCTGAGGCCTACTACCTCCTATAGTCTCACTTCGTCACTTAACATCATCCTACTACAATTTCAGATGACTTAAGTTTAACAAATTGCCCTTGGTATACTTCTTCCAATAGGATAGTTCCCATTCCGGTTGTATCCTCTCTTTGGACTACCATGTATTGTATACCAAATATAACCCACTTCCATCCTTTATGTAAGGCTCTAATGATGTCATACAACTAGGTATGGAACAAGATGTCTAACTTCACTTAGGAAAGACAGGTAAGAGTTTTGACTCGAGTGTGTTAGGATAATTCTTTTGTTGAATATCCATCCCAAGTCATAAGAAGAGTTTGTTTAGATAAGATGGCTTCCTATAGTCACTACCAAACCTATAGGTCTCCTATTAAAGGGTTTTAATCCTAGGGTCAAAGCGTTTGCTCTGATACCAGCTGCGGTGACCCAGCATACCACTGCATGTGTAGTATGCAAGTCGTTGACATAACACTAATGAAACACCGTCTCACTAGTATTACATCCATCAGAGTGGTACAACAGAAACATCGCAGGTCCACGGTATGTCTATAGGATTACAATTTTCAGCATACAGAAGATCTTCAGAACCTCCTCAACAGGTAGAGGTTTAGTCCTGGCGACTACAAATGAGAAAGAATCAAGGAAGTCTAAACTAAACTACAACTAATGCATTTGGCTTGCTACACAAATATAGAGTTACTCTAACTACTTAGGATCTAGGATTAGGAAACTAGTTCCTTTCTAACCCTATTCTAGTTTTCCTCCAAGCTTCATACAATTGTAGGATCCGCTGATAATCATGACGTTGGTAGAATGCTTCATCTTCAATGTCTTGAGGTTGTCTCCTTGGGTTGCCTTCAATCTAATTCTTCATAGTCTAGCAAGGGTTTAAGAGATTGGGGTGAGTAACAAGCGTTACCCAGCAAGTTTCTTTAGAAAGAAGTTGTGTGATATGCACTAACTAAAGCCATGGACCCAAAAGAGTCGTAGGCCAATGCAAGGTTTTATCAAGGGTTTCTTGAAAGATTGCTTTTACTTTAGAAAACTATGCCCAACAGCCAACACAGGTAGTAGTGCCTTGAGAGCACCTTTCCTGCGGCGTTCGCAGCTCCTTCCCAGAACAAGGGGTAACATGTCACATCCTTTTACACTCTGCAGAGGTGTGTCCTTCCAAAAGAGATCAAAGCCTTGCTGCACAACCAGGCGTACATTCCCGTCCACACTTCCTTGGTGTGGGGCCTAGTCATTGATCCAAGCCAATCACTGCCTTCTCCGCACAACGCATGCCCACCCAATTCACGCGAGCAGGTTATGCCCCTGATATTCACCCCCAACGATGAAGTACCTAGGTGCCTCTGGCGGACCATCATAGACACCAGTGCCGCGAGAACTTAGGTGTCCCACCCATATGCAAGTAGTCCTGCAAGACCTACTACGACCGGCAACTGGCTGCCTGTTGACATGCGAACGAGAGAAGATACAGCTGACTTTCCCGTCCCATTCCAAGTCTCTTGGATGACACGGTTTTTACGGCGCTAGAATAACTGTGGCATTGGTAGTTAATCCTAGGTTTACTTTCCCGTGCAAGTGGAACCTCCACCACCATAATCTTACCGTGGTTCCACCTGCCAGCCTTCCTAGGTTATCACCACTGGTCGATAACCTCTAGTCATGTTCATTTATGAAAATAGGTTTTTCATCCCTTTTGAAATGTTAGATTTGAAGTCATCACTTTGCAAGAAGTTTCAAAACCAGTGCAATCAAGAGATATGAGCAAGATAAACTTGCCTTTTTGTCTGCAAGATTATGCAAGTCAAGGTCTTCGATACGTAGGAAATCCAAATATTGAAATAGCACCATCATCTGGTAAAGATGATGTTAAAAGAACTGCAACATGATATGCAAATTATATGATATGCATCGCTCTAAGCGTATCCTAACCCCGATGGTTTAGTATACAAGGTTGTGATGATTTCTTTATACTGAGTTGCACTTTTATATCCACTCCATAATAAAGTTGTTAAGAATTTTAGATTGGACAACTAACCATCATTAGTACAGGATAAAGCTTAAAACAAGAGTTATTATAAAAGACTGGTATAGCAATAGATGAAGACTTGAAAGTAACACTTTTAAGTGGTATCATATTTTTTTAGCAAACAAGTAGTTGGTTAGAGACAAGCAAAGTGATAGTAAGTCTTATTTGATAAGAATACCTAGTTGATCTTAGGGTTGACAACAATCTTAAGACACAAATAGAGTTATATTTGTTCATGCTTGTTGGAGTGGTTTGTTACTTACTTTCAATGTCTTTTTAAAGAATAACATTTGAAGAACATGTTTGTTAATGATTAGAAGCACTACACCTAGGGTTTAGTGTTCTAGGGTTTAGTATAGCTCTATCATAATCAAAGAGTAGTTATTAGGTAAGCATAACAAGGAAACAAACTAAGATCCATCTAGTACTTGTACAAATTGCTGTAATAATGTCATTCAAAGTAGTTGACATTGTTGTTTAGCATGTATAGTTATTTCTATAGTTGGCATAACATTTTTATCAAGCATAGGTAGTTACTTATACCAAGGCATAAGAATTGGTGTGATGTGTATTTGGTATGTTCTTTAAAAGAATTACTTTTTAAGAACAAATACCTTAATGGATATTTTTATTACTTAAAGTGATGGTGATTAGGTGATGTCAGAAAGGTAATAGTTTTTAAGTTGCAACAAAGGTGTTGCAAATAGTTAGTTGACTAAGGCATACCATGTTGAAAATAGATCATCAAATATAACCAATCATAGTTGAATTAAGGTGTATGGCCAGACTAGCATAATAAGGTCGTTTTTAGTTTTAGTACTAAAAGAAATGGTAGGTGATTAAGTTATATGTACTTTAAAAGAATAACTTTTGAAGAACATGTATCTTAATGAGTTTTAGTAATAGAATTTTATTTTAAGTTCCAATTCTTATTCAAAAATAATTATGAAAGCCGGGTTATTTATGTTCCTAGGTTTTCAGGGTTAGAAACCAATTATAAAGTAATTGAAGATTTTTAATTTACCTCTTAAAGGAACAATTGTTGAAATAGCAATATTAAAGTTAGGAAATACTTCTAATTCAATTTTATGGTTTTTTCCCAAATTTACAATTTTAAATTTGTTTTTAGGAAAATCAATTTAGGGTTTGAAATCCTAATAGTAAAGTATATGTTTTACATTTTTGAAATAATGGAATATTAATTGAAATAAAACTTGTTGAAGTTGTCAAAGTTTTATTTGGTATTTGAAAATTTTGTTTAAAATATTTTAGTTGAATTTAAATTCAAAGTTCAAATACTACTTAAACTAGTTTTTAAATTTGGTTCAAAATTTATTTCACATAAGTTTGCAGTATTATAAGTTAAATAAATAGATTATGTTTTTGTGATCATTTTGGTATATTATTTTCATTTTTCTGATTTTTAATGAATTAGATATGAATTTTCTAAGTTCCTATGGTTTTCTGGAATTTTTGATTAACCCGCAGGACATTTTGTACCTAGACTAGTACTAGCCAGGGTGACTGACTGATAGGGCCAGTGACACATCATATGCCACATGGGCACTGACCAGTCAAATAGTTTGACCTGGTCAAAGATGACATCATCACAACAAGAACTCACAGATGATCTTCAAATCCGATGATTCGTTGCGAATTAGGTCCTGCGATGGTGTGGAATCAAACCAGGGGATCAAGGTGAGTCAGAGGGTACCAGCCCTGCTGAGTTTTGACCCTCGAAGCATCGCCGGCGGTGAGTCCGAGCGGTGGTGCTTGCCAGTGATCGGTGCTATGATGAACTAGGACACGAATCGAGGAGAAGAGAGGCTTGGGAGTTTGGTTAGCTCACCAGGAACGTCTTGAGCAGCTCAAAGAGGTCGGGGAAGGTTGGAATCACCGGCGAGCTTGACGGCAAGCTCCGACCAGAGAAGAAAGGGAACGACGGATTCCCCCTTGATTGAGCCCACTCCAGCTTGATTCCGACAACGAGGATGCCCTACTCGTCGATACGGAGCTCTGGAGATTCTCGGAGAGGCTCCGGGTGGTCTCTAGCGATGGCGAAGGGTTCGGCCAGAGCTAGGGTTTCGGTATCCGATTCGGAGAGCTTCGGGAAAGAAGAACGGAGAAACCTAGGGTTCTTTCCCTGTGGCGGCACACCCTTTTATAGCCATCGGAGGTCGGCGGCCTTCATCCTGGGCGTCGACACAGCGGCGGCGGATCGAGCAATGTCCTCGCAGCCACGCAGCTGCTTGAGGAGGACGACGACTTCCTTCCCCGTTTCGTAAAAATGAAACGGTATCTGGGGTTGGGCCGGTTACTGGGCCAAGCAAGGTGGGCTTCGGCCAGGTAAGTTTCTTTTCCCTTTTTTTCTTGCTTCTTCTTTTATTCATTTCTATTTTCTGTTTTAAGATTTCTAATTTGAATTCGGATCTGTACTTGCAGGATTTAAATTTAGGATCTCTTCTAGAATGAATACAGGATACTACTGATACAATACCTTAAAGTAGGAAAATTTACATGTATATTTGTGCAGATAACAATTCTCATGTATTTAGGATTTGAAAGGGATTTTAATGGAAATAAATCCAATTACCCTTGTACTTGGGGTTTTCAATTTTATTTAGCTAGGTTTGAACCATTTTTTATTTAGAGGTAATGATATTACTATGAATAACTGATTATGAGAGAATAAAGAATATGGTGCAGCTATTATTTAACTTTCTACTTAAGTATTGGTTATAAGGCATAAACTTGTGTTTATCACCATTTATTAATGACATGGAAGTGTTACTTAGAACTATTCCATAGTCACAAAGTTTTCCTTGATAATTCCTTGGATAATTGTGAGTATATTTATTATTGCTTTCTCTTGTAAGAATTATTTCTTTTATTCGAAAGTAAGTTCAAGATACACATAAACATGTGAGTTTATTACTAAAGAAAAGATTTGGTTGACTTTTAGAAGATTATTGTTTGGATGTTACTCTTAGATTTAGAGATAAGACATGATTATGAAGTTTCCTTATGATTCTAAAAATGATACACAAATGAGATAGGAGTTTTAAGAATAGGGTTTCGATGAGACAATTGAAAAGGTGTGGAGTTTGATAAGATTGCATCCACTGACCTTGGAAGATATTGATCACTCCTAAGATATGAGTAGTGTGGAAACTATAGGTTTTACGTTAAGCCAGATCTTAGGGTATAGGCTTGTGATCTCCCCCACCTATAACTAGTTACCTTGCTTAAGTCGAGCATCTTCTTGTACCAAGGGTCTCTATTGGATCTTCATAAGAATGATTCCCTCCTAACAAGGATAGGTTATCTTAACTCCTATACTCTCTCCTTAAGATGGATGATATCTGCTTATCAGACAAGATTTTATAGCTAACCTAATTATCTTCATCAACAAGCATAATCATACACTTGACATTATCATACTACTTCCTTAATCAACTCCCATAGTCTGTGCATCTAAACTTCCATCACAAACTCCTTCTCAAAGTATTGAGATCAATACTTCTACCAATACTCCTCCTTGATATCTAGTGGGTCCAACCAATACATTATCCTAAGGTTAACTTCTGAGTTTAGGATACTTCACTACTCATAATTCACATTCCTATTATGGTTCATCCAGGTCTTTATTCTACTCCTAGCTAGGGATAAACTCTTGGTTGTACCTACCTTCTGAGATTAAGGATACAATCTCCCCTTTGTGTTATTCACATAGGATCCACTCCACTTCATGACTCCATAAGTCTAGGTATTGGTCACTTCCTAAGTATGGTTCTAGTCTAGAACAGAATTAGGGTTTATGATGTGATCTACCCCTATATCAACTGACTTGTCGTAATTAGAATTTGAATAATGTCTAAAGTCTCCTAGTTGGCCTTTATAAGAATGGCTCTAATGTTCTTCAGTTACCTCACCTAGAGTTAAGGTAACTCTTATAATCAAATTGGCATTAAGCTAACCTCACCACTTCTCATACTTGGACTCACTAGATTAGGACATAAGAATATAGAATAGATCATGATTTAAGAATAAGACTTGTGTTGACTTCTTTAGCATGAAAGAAGTAGGGTTTAAAGAATTCCATGATGATCTAGGTGTGAATATATATTTGGTTCTAAAATGGTGTGTCAGGCATTTTAGTTTTACCTCACTTAACTCTTTTTTAGTTGTTGTGACTATCACTACCCAAAACAAGGTTTTAGCAAAGGTCATGTTGAAGTTTATCGCACTCTAATTGATGAGCTACTTCAATTCCATCAACTCAAGTGAAACTCCAATCACTTTTATATGTTTTATTTAAACGCGCAAAAATTACCTGGATTTTCTATGCATGAAATGCAATGCACACATCTGTTGTCTCTATTTTATAACCTCTAATCCTGGGATATTACATTATCACTGAGGTATTTTTATATGTCTGTCTCCAGTGTATCTGATTTGCGCAAATCATCAAGCATCTTTATTATTTTGGAGCTTTTACTGCTATATCATTTGTGTGTGCAGAAACATTCCCCAAGGATTTTCAAAATGCCAGCCTATAATTGATTATGTGATCATGAAGAAAAAGCATACGGGGATGCCTCGTGGATATAGATTTGTTACTTTTTTATCTATCTATTGTCGACATGGTTTTGAAGGATAAACATGCTATAGATGGAACAATGGTAAGACCTTTTCGTTGACAGCAACAAGCTCTCCATTGTAGCCTTATCCATGTACTGATATGATCTTAACGGGTTGAGACTCCGAGAGTGCAAAGCACATGATGACTACTCTGGATTCATCGGCTTCCTTTCGGCAAACTAGAGTTGTGAACTATGAAATTAGGACCATAGGTTATTCATTCTTTTATGGACTTTTCAAGGCCCTCGATTTCATGTAGTGACAAAAGTGTATTGACTATCCCTGGTACGTGTCATTGCTTCCATTGTTAATCTTGAAGACCGGTGTATACGGAGCTCTTATCAGATGATGATCATTATAATGCAACTATTTGCTTGGTTTTGCTATGACTTGAGCTATTGAGTTTATTTTTAGTGTTTGTTCTACAGACTACTGCTCAGTGCTCACAGTTTGAATTGTCACATCAAGGTAGTATGGACTCAACACAGACAGTCGGCCAGCGCCTTATCGCGGATCCAAGAAAATATAGTTCAACACGGTTTCTCTTCACTTCAACCTCAAGGCAATGTGCCTCTAGCATCTTTCCATCAACAATTAACATGTATTCTGATTTTATTATTAGATTATGCAATTGGCATTACCTCTAAATCAGGTAAAGTAGTGGTTTCAAGATAAGGAAATTGGGCCTCAAGTTCACAGGATCAAAGGAGATATTCCACGACTTAGTGGAGTCGCCCAAAGCGCATAGGTATAGTGTGGCGTAGTGCATACTGCTTCATTTTTAATTTGGATGTAACCGAATCCTTGCTATTCAAATAATGGTGTCTCACTTCGAATTTCTAACTTTTTCTTGAATGTTTTTATTTTTATTTGTGATAGCATGAATTTTGATTGTTTCGTGTATAAGACAAACAAATAAATACACACAAATGCCAAATTGTTCCAAACACAAAAAAAAAACTAGATTTAGTTCTAATAACAAGATTCATACATCAAAGTTTGAGTTATGCAAATGAAAGTAGTTGTCCATGTAAGCAATACAAGCCGTTGAGTACTAATTTTGGATTTTTTATAGAAAAATAAAAGCATACAAAGTGATCAAGTTATGCACTGTGCTGAGCGATTTGGACGTCTTTGCGATACAATTTTTTTGTCCCCGTTGCAAGGCACGGGCATATTTTTTAGTGAGGTTAAATATATATATAGATATATACAGAAGGAGTGTATGCAAAAAAGTCACGTTAAAAAATACGTTGTATTTTGGGATATATAAAAAAGACAAATTTCTGAGAGCAAATAATAGTAAAATAATAGTACAATAGTATATCTTTTTGTCAAAAATTTATCCTTTTTGTATTTCCAAAAGTATAAAGTATTTTTTAATGGGACTTTTTTGCGTATGCTTCTCGTGTATATATCTTTCAATATATTTAACACCATAATTTTTGGAGACGTAGAAGTGTGCGATTTAAAAAAATTCAAAAAACTAAAAGTAAAGGGATCACTGGTGCCCATGTGCCAAATAGACTTTCCGGATCTTTACCTTTTTTTAACTTAGCCATATGAAACTAAATATTCATTGCTCTTTAGACAGACATATGCTAGTATATACATAAGTGACTCGGGCGTTTACAATCACGTAGTACTCCACTATGAATGGAGCATACACACACTACTAGCCCTACTATACGCAGTCATGTTAACTGCTCGAGTTTGAATACTCTAGTTAGGAAGCAATCCTTGTCATCATCCCTGCTATCACGCGCGCGATGCTGAAAAGGAGCAGGAGATCACGAGAATACTGGAAGCATTTGGATGCCGGATTTGTCTCGTGCCTAGGTGCGATCAGGGCCCATCAGAACGATGCATTATTGCATGCAGATCCATTAAATTTTGGGATTTCTATTTTCGTGCCCTCAGGTTCTTAGTTGTACTTAGTTTTTCCCAGCTCCTTAGTTTTTCCTCAGTTTTGTCCAAGCCCTTGTCTGAAACCGTCATCAGTGCTGGAACGGCCGGTTGCCCGACGGTTGAACACCTTTGACCGTTAACTGCTGACTAGTGGGGCCACGTAGAGCCCGCAAAGACACGTCAGAGCATCCATCTTTGTTTGACCGTAAGCATCGCCGTATCCCTGACCAAAACGCGGACGAGTGGGGCTTCGGTATATCGAATGACAAGTGGGGCCATGACGCTATACAAGGGGCAATACAGTGGTATGATTAGATTTTTAAACGGAGCTCTACAGCGATGGCACGGAGGAGGTGGCTTGCGGGGTGCCGAGATGAGATCCACGTCCACAAAGAACTGCATGAGGTGAGACCAGACGCATTAGATAGATATGAACTACACGCGTTTAACCATGCAAAGAAGAGAAGAAATGGTCGAGGACATCGACGACGACCTCAACACTTTGACTGACGGTGTCGGACACGAACGCGAGCAATGTAGAGAAAACTAGTGTCTCTCCTTTCTGGCGTATATAGATAGGTGCTAGGGGAGTTTGGTGGCGAAGGGAAAGACCTCGCGGTGGTCTGTGGCGTCCAGCATAGCGGGGCGGCGTGGCCGTGCCCACAGCGGCGTGCATGTTCGGCATTGGCATCAGCATATACGTTCGTCATTGGCCTCGGCGGTATCTCTGGTGTGTCAGTGATCGAATGAGGGGACAGGATTGAGGGTGCATCTCGACGGTGACCTAGCAGTGGTGGCGAGCATGCATAGCCGTTCTGACCATACCGATATCGGCATCGGCATCGTTTGGAGGCTGTGGTGCTCGAATCATAGTGGAAATTGCGATTCTCTATTATTTTTACATGCATAATATATAGAAAATAGCTAGATCTATAAATCGATGCATATGAAGCTACATATATATTCTTGGTCATAATCCCCTTAGATGCATGGCTTCACGTCGTCGTCGCTTTCATCGTCAGTATCTTCGTTGTCCGTGTAGTAGTACTTCTTGCACGTTGTTCCGTCGAACACCTTCACTGTGAGCACATAATCGCCTTCATATTTGAAGTGTAGGAAGCAGCCGAAATCCACACCGTGCGCGATGGCGAAATTCTCCCAGCCCTTGTCGAGGTACATCCGGCCTTGTCCGTCAAATAGGACCTCCACGGTCCAGAGACGAGGACCGCAGTCAGCTGCTCGCAGATACACCTTTGCGGGCTCCTGGCCGTCAAGATAGTCCGCAAACTTTTGTGGGAGTGCCTGCAAAGAGATCGAGCACCGATCGTTTGAAATTAAAGGTTTTTTAGAACATGCACATAATTAATCACATGCATCATATATGTGGGAACGCGTACGTACCTTCTTAGCCAAAGGGTCTTCATAGATGGTGATGAAGAACTCCTCTATGATCAATGGCAGTGTTGACGGTGGTGGTGGCAATGATGATGATCCACCACCCTGGCCGCCCCTTCCCCTTCCCCTTCCCCTTCCCCTTCCGGTCGGCGTCCGAGACGTGGAAGCCATGGCAATGGATCAAGTGTATGTGAACGAAGAAGAGAGAGGCAGAAACGAAGAAGAGAGAGACAGAACCTATTGACATGAGGGATGGCCGTTGTGGGGTTTATAAGGGAGAGATGACCGTTGTGGGGTTTACACCATAAATTAAGGTAGAGATGACCGTTGTGGGGTTTACACAATAAATTAAGGAGGAGATGACCGTTGTGGGGGTGGTTTATATCTCAACAAAAAAGTAATGCCTAAAAGAAATGGAAATTCGTGATAGTTTATCATTTTACCGTGAAAAGTAATGCGTAAAAGAAATGGAAATTCGTGATAGTTCATCATTTTACCGTGAAAAGTAATGCGTAAAAGAAATGGAAATTCGTGATAGTTTATCATTTTACCGTGAAAGGTAATGCGTAAAAGAAATGGAAATTCGTGATAGTTCATCATTTTACCGTGAAAAGTAATGCGTAAAAGAAATGGAAATTCGTGATAGTTTATCATTTCAACGTGAAAAGTAATGCCTACAAGAAATGGAAATTCATGATAGTTTATCATTTTACCGTGAAAAGTAATGCGTAAAAGAAATGGAAATTCGTGATAGTTCATCATTTTACCGTGAAAAGTAATGCCTACAAGAAGTGGAAATTCGTGATAGTTTATCATGTTGAATCTGGTGGCCAACTCGTTATTTAGCATACATAGAGGGGTAGTAGTTTGCCACCGACAGATAGAGAGAGGGTGGCACGATCCTGCCCGTTAGATCATAGGATCGACGTTAGGTGGGCACGATCCGTGTGACAACAGCTCGACCAATCAGGCCAAGTTTGGGCTTGTGTGAGAAGGGAGAGGGTAAAACTGAGTAGTATCAAGGATACAAGGGCAAGTAAATAGTAAACAGGCTAAGGAATTCAAATAAGAGATTTAGAAAAAGAAAAACACATGTTTTGTACAATGAAACCCAGGTTGGCCTACCTCAAAGTATTAGCAATTCAAATATACATGAGTGTAAAAATTATGGCCTCATTCAGACAAACTATGTTTTGGGTATAGATATTTTGAGAAGGGGTTTGAGTGGAAAGCCATGAACCTTCATAGCTACTAGTGATTTCAGAAGTGGCCATTTGTGTGAAAACTTGATTTATATATGATTGTTATGATTTTATTTTGCGCATGAGTTGGAGGCACTATGATTTTATTTTTTGAATTTTTTTGCGCATGAAATGACTCAATTAGATGGCTTAATCCCATCTGTTGACTCTCTGTTGACCAGCCACTTGAGGGTAAAACTGAGTATATTGCACTAGCCAGTATTAGTACTCGAGGGAAAAACTGAGTACAGATATTTTTCCAGTGTAAGACTCAAGGGTAGAACTGAGTACACGTAACGGTGCTGACGTGCAGTCCCACGGACGCGTGTCGCGGTGAGCAGCGGTTAGCCGCGCGGTGCGCGTGTTGAGACCAAACGTCAACTGCTGAGATGAACCGTTACTTTGCCAGTACAGAGCCCCTCTCTCCCTCCCTCTGCACACAGTCATTAATAACTCACGCACGCAACCACGCCTCTCACGTCCCATCACCTTCTCAAAAAAACCCCAGCCGCCCTACGCGCCCTCCCCTGCCGGTGATGGAGAAGAAGAATGCGCCGGCGGCCGTCGCCTCCGAGCCCGTCGCATCCGAGCATGTCGCCGCCGAGCCCATCGCATCCGAGGCCGTCGCCGCCGAGCCCGTCGCCTCCGAGGGCGGCGCATCCAGGCGCGGCGCCTCCGTGAACTGGGCCTCTCTCAGGGCTGGCAGACCACTTCACAAGATCGGCGCCTGCTTACTGGCGAACGAGGAGTACGTGGACACCTACTCTGCTTTGAGGCGAGTTTGTACTAATTAGCACTCAGATTTACCTGAGCCCGACATGCACCTGCACGAATGGATCATGGTAGAGCACGCCCTTCCACGCGCCGTTGAGTTCTCCTTCCTCCACCTCCGCACATCCCGCTACGTCACCATCGATCTAACGGAAGTTCATGCAAGGTTCAAATTCCTCCATATCTATAGAGTTAATCCTTTTATTTTCAATCGTAAACATCTTAGTGCTGAATGTTATCTTCATCAATCCCATATATTTTAGATACTACTTCGTCAGCTTTTGCCGTGGCGTCATCGTGCTTGCTCAAAAGAACCAGCCGCACAAGATACGGCTTCTGAACCCACTCACAAAGACATCGAACACTATATTTCAGGCGCAGATGCCATCTGTTATTCTGGAGTCAGTCACTGTAATGAAGTCCCCGACTATGCTCTTCGTTTCCACATATTACCCGGCGGAAATTGCTTGGGTCGATGAGAGCACTCCAACTAAGGGTATAGATGAAGTTTGGGGAGAAGGAAGATTTTCGATCGAGCACCATTCTATGCGTTGCATTACCACGTTCAATGGTGAATTCTATGCACTAGCTGTGAACAATTTTGAGTTCGGAACATTAGTGTGCACCAACAATGTCCAGTTGGAGCAGGGCGCGAGCAATGTCAACATGGAGACACTATTTTCATTTCCAGAACTTGGAAATGACAAGTTCTACCTTGTGAAGTCGGATGGTGATCTGCTGCTTGTGTTGTTGGGCGGTCGTTTGGAGGAAGGTCAAACAGTGGTGTACCGTGTGGACACTGAGAGCCGCTCTCTCTATGCCGTCAGTAACATTGGCAGTCGTGCCTTCTTCGTCCATCATGTCCGGTGTATCTCCGTCGACACCAGAGTGCACCCGACACTTCGACCTGGCTGCATCTACTACGCGAACTTGGGTTATATCAGAGAGTACTTTGATGATATGAACGCCTGGGATGAGTGGCCACTACGTGTAGATAGATTAGGAAAGTACGGTCTGAAAGATGAACAAAGGCCATACCGTTTGGAGGATGTATTGGCGGCACACTGCAGACGGAAGGAGTTCAATGAATATTTCTTTCGGACCAGAAAATGGAGCGACGAATATATATATGATGAATGAAGAACAGATTCATTCATCCTGGGTATCCTAATCTTCATGTTGGGCATACATTGCGTCTTGTATTATTTTCAGCTTAGTTTGTCGTGAACATTAACATCGTTGTTGGCTGCTTTTGGCTGCTGTATGCAGTTTATGTATTATACTTAGTTTTCTAGATTTATTATGCTGCTGTGAATTTATTCTATACTAGCTTCTAGATTTCCTACTAGATTTGTTACCATATTGGGCAAAAAACGAGGGCCAAAAGGCAACAATCATTGAAGAAAGGCAGAAATAGAAGCTTCTCTAGATTTGATACTAATTTGGTGAAAAGACAGAGAACTGTTACACAGAGAGAGGGGAAAAAGGCGCTCTGAAAAGGCGCTCTGAAAAGGCAATGCCAATTTGGCCCGAGAGAGACAGAACCGAGCTCTCACGTACAACCAAACGCGGTCTCCTCCTGTCCCACGCGGTCCCTTTCTACCAGCCCCACGCGACGCGGCCCCACACGACGCGGCCCCACACGTCAGCACGGAACTGTCAACTAAACGGAAATCCTCCCGTCCGAGCTCCTTCTGAGGGTTTCAGACAACGGCTTGGGGAAAACTGAGGAAAAACTAACGAGCTGGGGAAAACTGAGTACAACTAACGACCTGAGGGCACGAAAATAGAAATCCCTTGAATTTTTGTTCTGCTTCATGTATAACATCTTTCCACTAGCTGGCAATTTGTTCGGTTCAACCTCGGGCCGGACCAAGCATGAAAAAAAAGAGCAAGCCATCACCATGCATGAAACAAGCATTTGGATATTTCTGCGAGTCTGGAATACCCAAATCTCTTTGCATGGTCCAAGCTAAAAGCTCTCTGGTGATTTGTGAAAGCTGTAGCGATTTCCCCATTGGGGTCCTTCGTACTTTTTTTTTTAATTTTTAACGGGGGGAAGAATCCCCACCTGAATTTGTATTCAGTTGCCTATAAGGTTCTGCAGCCTAATGCAAGATGGGTTCAAAGGAACCAGAGTTACAAGGGAGAACTGAAGTGTAGAACTATAGAGATAGGTATGGCAGAATATGATGGATGTATTATTGAGCCTCGGGGGCGAGTATATATAGGCGTACAGGGGGTAGACTTGGAGTAGGGTACAAGTAATATCTTACCTAACCTATCCTAATATGTAGCCGCAATATATCTCTAACACCCTCCGCAGTCGTAGCGGGAGCGTCGTGAACAACATGAACGACGTGGACGATCAGACTGGAGATAAACCGAAGTAGACCCAGAAGGTTGACAAGCGTCGTGGTCGATGTCGCGGCGCGGATGCTTGGACTGGAGAGGAAGCTGACGAGTGCTCAGGCGAGGTGGCAGCCCTTGTGCCGATGTCGAGGTAGCCGAGAGCGGTGGGTGCTGCAACCTTGGTCGAGGTAGCCGTGCGAGGTGGGATGCCGTGGTCGATGTCGTGGTCGGGGTTGCCGGTGTTGATGTAGCCGCACTTGAAACCGCGGGCGTGAAGAAGGCGCCAGGTGATGATGACGGAGACGCATTGATGGCAGTCGTCGAAGATGATGATGCCGAAGTCGATGCAGTCTGAACCGTCGAGGACAAGATGCGGCCATAGTTGTGCCAGAACTAGGCGCATGTCCGGGGCGTAGGCATACTGCGGTTTTGCCCGAACCGAGTACGCAAGAAGAATTGTCGGTGACGCGGTCGAGGCAGTCGTAGGAGTCGATGCTGAAGAAGACGTTGTCGAGTCCGATGAAGGCGAGGCGCCGATCCGAGCTTGCCAGGCACGGGGACGCGTCGGGGACGAAGGCACACGGCGGTGTTGCCAGCACCGAGCATGCATAGAGCGGGACCAGTATGAACTTCACGCCATGTCGAGGGACTAGCTGACAAGGCTCCAGAGCGGTTGCGAGACGCAGAGCGGCGAAGAGGGGCCGAAGCCATCGGCGGTTGTAGGAGTAGACTTGTCGAGGACAAGGCGATGACGCTGGCGGCAAAGTCATACTGGACGAGGATGAAGGTGGAGGCGGTGAAACCAGCTGCGGCGGAAACCATGCAGGTTATGTGAGGAGGCACGGCGGCGGTAGTCGAAGTAGGCGAGGAAGAACCCGGCGGTTGACGAAGACCTTGCACAGACGTGGCGTCTTGAGCCATGTGAGGCGGCGCAGCGACAGCCTGGGACGTCGGTGCGTGGGGACGGCGAAGATGACCGCGCGTAGGATGCTACACTCAGAAGGGGCAGCGTAGCTGCAGGGCACGAGTCGATGCAGCGGCGTGACCACCAGCTACTTATGTGCCTTGGAAGGCGCATTGAAAGCCGGCGGCTTGGACCATAGGCGGCGGCGCTGCGGCCCGAAGGGGCGACGCAGCGACAACCCGATGCTCGCGTGAGTAGGTGCGTGCTTGATACGTCTCCAATGTATCTATAATTTTTGATGCTCCATGCTTGTTTTTACACCATTTGCTTAGTGTTTCATTACACTTTGTGACACTTTTATGCATTTTCCGGAACTAACCTATTAACGAGATGCCACAGTGTCAGTTCCCTGTTTTCTGCTATTTTTGTGTTTCAGAAAAGTTACACAGGAAATATTTTCGGAATTGGACGAAACAAAAGCCAGACGTCCAGATATTTACCGGAGCTTCCAGAGAAGCGAAGAGGAGACAGAAAGGAGCCACAGGGCGGCCACACCACCAGGGGGCGCGGCCTGCCCCTGGCCCGCACCGGCCTATGGTGTGGCCCCCCTGGTCCACTTCTGACGCTGCCCCTTCGCCTATAAAGACCTCCCGACGGGAAAAACCTAAGCACCCGATCACTTTTCCAGAAACATATCGCGATCCACCGCCGTCGTCGACCCGAGACCGGGAGGGTCCATAAGCTCTTCCCGGCACCCTGCCGAAGAGGGGAATCACCATCGGAGGTCTTCTTCATCGCCATGCTTGCCTCCGGCGCGATGAGTGAGTAGTCTACCTTGGACTATGGGTCCATAGCAGTAGCTAGATGGTTATCTTCTCCACCATGTGCTTCATGTTTAGATCTCGTGAGCTGCCTTACATGATCGAGATCACCGTTATGTAATTCTACATGTTGTGTTTGTTGGGATCCGATGAATATTGGTGTTATGATTGAGTTGATGTGCTGAATATTATCTTATGTTATCTCTATGTTGTTTATGATCTTGCATGCTTGATGTCTACGCATGCGTCTGTTCTTTTAGACAGTGTTGGCCTCCAAGTGTAGAGGTTTGTAGAGCAGCAGCAAGTTTCCCTTAAGTGGATCACCCAAGGTTTATCGAACTCAGGGAGGAAGAGGTCAAAGCTATCCCTCTCAACCAACCCTGCAATTACGATACAGAAAGTCTCTTGTGTCCCCAACACACCCAATACACTTGTCAGATGTATAGGTGCACTAGTTCGGCGAAGAGATAGTGGAATACAAGTGGTATGGATGATTATAAGTAGTAAACATGATCTGAAATAAATATCGCTACGAGCAAACATATAACAAAACAGGAAGTAAACGGTGTGCAATGCTTGGAAACAAGGCCTAGGGATCATACTTTCACTAGTGGACACACTCCCAACAAATATAACATAATTGAACAAATAAATAACTTCTCTTCACTATGGTACTCTGAATTACTCTCCTATTAAATAACACTAATCATTGCGTAGGGCTACGAAGCACTCCTCAAGTGTTGGTGTTCTAGATACCGGGGTATCCCGGTCCACCTGCTCCTGGGCCACGTCATCGGCCCATCTTCAGCCCAGGGGAGAATCAACGACCCAAGCTACGGAGAAGACCCTCACGAGGAGGCGCCTCGTGAGGAGAACGACGGAGGAAAACGCTAAGGACCAGAAGACCTCCTCACGAGCCCCCGCTGGTGAGGAGAGAGAGACTAAGTCCACGCCAGCTCAGCACGCTGGCGTGCGGAGCAAGAAGACGAAGGATAGAAGACCGTGTACCGCCCACGCTACCCCAGACAGGGAGGAGACCAACTTTCGCTGTGCCTGCCCAAAGCGGCACAGTGGTTGTTGGCCACCCCCCTAAAAATAGCGTGGACGGTGCAGGGCGCCAGAGGAAGACGTCAGCCTCCTCCACCCAGTCTTGTGGACCGGCGCCACTACCCTACGAAGACCATGTCTACAGAAGAGTGTAGTCTACAGCTGTCCACCCTCCTTGGCCGTGTGTGTGGCAACCCCTTCCCCAAGAAGATAAGGGGAAGGAGGACCTTGGCGCTATAAAAGGAGGGGAGGCCGCCCCTTAGATGGGATCTGATCTTCTCCAAGTTGCTGGCTGGGCACGCAGGTCCTTCAACGTCTGGCCAGCTAGAACTCTGTAACCAAGACCTTGTACTCCTCGCGAGGTGTCGCGTTGCAATACAAGAAGGCAGGAAGTAGGGGTGTTACCTCACCACGAGGGCCCTGAACCTGGGTAAAGCTCGGCGTCCCTCTCTGCAGTGCGTAGTGCGTTCGACAGCTCGAGACTTCCGTCACCGTGCTTCGTTGCGATCCAAGATCTCACACGTTCAGCCCCCTGCGTTCGAATCTTTGGGTCCGTCGCGTGGTACCCCGTGTTCTTGCGACACGAAATCCATCGACATTTGGCGCGCCAGGTAGGGGGCTGTGGTGTGTTTTCTCCTAGATCTGCTTCGACATGGCCGACGCCAACGCAAGGCTCGAGCGTCTTCGCCGTCGCAACGCTGCTCAGGGGCAAACCGAGCCCATCTTCCGTCGTTGTGAAGCTTCGGCCGAGGAGGAAGAGGAGGAAGATCTGGAGTCCTCCTACCTCTCGTCCGGGCGTACAGAGCCTCCGCTCTCCTTCACCGCCACCGCCACTTCTCGCGCTCGTTCTGGGAGTCAGCTGTCTCCTGCGCAGGCTCTCGCCATGGCGCAGGAGCTGCTGCGCTATCAACCCACCGACGACGGGCGTGAGGGGTGGCGCGCTCGAATCGTCGAGCTCGTCGCCATCGCCAACGAAGACCCGACCCAGGGAGGATCCCAGGGCGCGGGAGACCCAGATCCGGCGGCGGGGCGTCGCGCCCCGGGCGCCGGAGATGGGAAGGCCAACAAGGCCAAGAGGGTGGTTTCCCGCGCCGCATCTTCGCCGCGCGGGGAGCCTAGCTGCCAAATCGTCCAACGCGCTCCAGAAGACGCACGCGTCTCCCTCGAGCGCCGCCGCGAAAATCATGACCGCGCCATCGACGACATCGGCGAAGCTGGCAAGAACGTCAGGACTCCCGGCGACCCTATCTACAACCCCGGGTGTCTTGCTCTCACTCGCCAGCAACGCTACGTCGTCTGGCCTGACATGTTCAAGCCGGACATCGGCGCGCGTTACGATGGGACCACCAACCCCGTTGAATTCCTCCAACTCTACGTCGTCGTCGTACAGGCCGCGCGTGAAGATCAGCGTGCCATGGCAAATTGGTTCCCCATGGCCCTCAAGGACGCTCTGCGAACTTGGCTCATGAATCTTCCTCACGAATCCGTGACTTCATGGAAGGACTTATGCCGTCAGTTCGTGGCCAACTTCATGCCCACGCACGAGCGCCCCGCTACAAAAAACGATCTTAAGGCGGTACGTCAGTACAAGGGCGAGACGCTGCGTCAGTACATCCAGCGCTTCAGCCAGATGAGGAACAAGATCCCCAGGATCTCCAACGAGGAGGTCATCTCCGCATTCTCCATGGGCGTCTCCGACATCAAGATGAGGGAGAAGCTGTCCGTGAATGATGAGTTGACTTCCGTCGTCAGGCTCTTCGAGATCGCCGACCGCTGCGCCAAGGCCGAGGAGGGGAGGCTCTTCGTGCATAACCTGCCGGAGGCGCCTCCCCCCAAGCCAAAGTCCAAGGACCCCAAGCGAAAGGAGGCTGCTGCCCTCGCGGCAGAGCCAGATCATAAGCAACGCCGCGGGGACCGCACCGAGCGCGACAAGGGACGACGTCGCCGCTACTGCATTCTCCACAAGAAGGACACCCACAATACCGATGATTGTTGGTTTGTCCGGAAGTTTCATGAAGAAAATGGTGCCTCCAAGCGCCGCGGGGGTGGCCGCAGCTACGGCAAGAGTGGATCCCGGGGCGATCGCCGCGACGACGACCGCGAGGAAGGTCGCCGCCGTGAGGGTCTGTCTCGAGCCGATCCCGAGCCGCTGCCGCTGCCCCCGCCAGCAAACGATCGTCGGGAGGAGAACCAGGGGGGCTATCAAGAGCCGCGAGACTTTGCCGCTTGCCTCCTGGGTGGAGCTCAGGCTCCTTTGTCTAACCGACACTTCAAGCAGCTGTCGCGAGATATCGCGGCGGCACAGCCCAACGTCAGCAATCGCCTAATGAAGTGGTCAACGTGCAAGATCGGCTTCGACGAGGAGGATCATCCGGCCTCCACCAGGGGCGTGGGCACAATTCCCCTTTTGTGCACGCCAACCATCAACAACGTCGCCGTAAATCGCACTCTTCTCGATGGAGGGGCGGGCCTCAACATCATCTCGGTCGAGATCTTCGAGAAGATGCAGGTGCCGTACCACCGGCTCATGCCAACCCGACCATTCTTCGGGGTAACCGAAGGTTCTATAACGCCAATTGGGCAGGTACGCCTGCCCGTTACCTTCGGCACCCGGGACAACTACAGGACTGAGAGCCTCGACTTCGACGTCGCCTACATCGCGTTGCCATACAATGCCATTCTTGGCTATCCAGCCCTGGCAAGGTTCATGGCAGCTACGCATCATGGCTTCAACGTTCTCAAGATCACGGGCGCTAACGGCACGATCACCGTGCGCTGCAACGAGAAGGATGCTCTCCGGTCAGTGGAGCACGTCTACCGTGAGGCCGCCACCATGTTCCCTGCCGATGAAGATCTGCTGGAACACTCCGGCGACCTCACGAGGAAGAAGCAGCTCGTAACCCAAGAGCGGGCTGCTGCGAAGAAGGCCTCTCTTGAGCCCCACCTGCAGGGCTCAACAGGGAAGAAGTTCGCCGCCTCTGCGTCGCCTACTCCAAGCGAGGACCTGGTCCATCCGATGCTGGACATGAGCATTGGGGAAGCTGCGGTACCCTTAGGGAGGAGGCCCCAGTTCACCCAAGAGCGCTCTGCAACCAAGAAGGTCCCGCTTCAGGCTGGGGGCTGCGAAAACTTCGTCACCATCGGGGCAGGGCTTTCCCCCAAATAGGAAAGCGTGCTCGTCACCTTCCTACGGGCAAACTCTGACATGTTCGCTTGGACTCCGTCAGATATGCCCGGCGTTCCCAGGGAGGTGATTGAGCACCACTTAGCCGTGTGCCCTCAGGCACACCCCGTGAAGCAGAAGACTAGGAAACAAGCGCAAAAGAAGCAGGACTTCATAGTCGAGGAAATAGAGAAGCCGAAGAAGGCCAAGCTGATACGCGAGGTAGCCCACCCCACCTGGATTGCGAATCCGGTGGTCGTCCCAAAAGCAAATGGCAGTGGGCGCCTCTGCGTGGACTTCACAAGTCTCAACAAGGCCTGCCCCAAGGATCCTTATCCGCTCCCGAGGATAGATCAAATCGTCGACTCCACCGCCGGCTATGACCTCCTTTGCTTCTTGGATGCTTTCTCCGGCTATCATCAGATCAAGATGGCAAAGGAGGATGAGGAGAAGACCGCCTTCATCACGCCTTGTGGTGTGTACTGCTACGTCTGCATGCCCTTCGGTCTGAAGAACGCAGGAGCCACCTTCCAAAGGCTCATGCGCAAGGACTTGGGGGCTCAGATGGGAAGGAACGCGGAGGCCTACGTCGATGACATCGTCGTCAAGACTCGCGAGGGTCAAACCTTCATCGAGGATCTGGAGGAAACATTCGTCAACCTAAGAAAGGTAAATATCAAGCTCAACCCCGCCAAGTGCGCCTTCGGCGTACCGTCGGGAAAACTGTTGGGTTTCCTTGTGTCCCATCGCGGGATAGAGGCGAACCCTGACAAGGTCAAGGCCATCGAGGAAATGCGTCCGCCACGCAACCTCAAGGAGATGCAATGCCTCGCGGGATGCATGGCAGCCCTGGGGCGCTTCATCGCGAGGAGTGGGGAGAAAGCCTTGCCCTTCTTCAAGCTCATGAAGCGCGCTAGGAAGTTTGAGTGGACTCCGAAAGCCGACAAGGCCTTCGCTGAGTTAAAAAGGTACCTCACGAGCCCACCGATCATGGTTGCCCCAACAGTCTGCGAGCCCTTGCTACTCTACATCGCGGCAACTCCAAGGACTGCAAGCGCCGTCCTCATCGCGGAGCGAGACGCAAAGGTGATCATCAAGGGGGAGGTCAGTCCTCCCGGTCGGGGGCTCCTCGCGAGGAAGAGGCCGCTGCACCTCTCGTTCCTCAAGAGGAACCACTCGCCACATCTCCGCCGACCGAGCCGCTCCCTCAGAGCAACGCTCAAAGGCCTCCCGAGGAAGAACCTCCCAAGGGTGTCACCAAGGTGCAGAAGCCCGTATACTTCGTCAGCACGGTGCTACGTGACGCTCGGGAGCGCTACACCATGCAGCAAAAGCTGCTCTACACCCTGCTCATCGCTTCGCGGAAGCTGCGCCACTACTTCCAGGGTCACCCGATAAAGGTGGTAACCGATCGTCCCCTGGAGACCATCCTACGCAATCCCAACGTCACCGGGCGGGTGGCAGAATGGGCCGTGGAGCTTCAACCCTTCGAGATCTCCTTCGAAACTACAAAGGTAATTAAAAGCAAAGCTTTGGCCGAGTTCACTGCGGAGTGGACCGATCCGTTCGCCGACGAGCCTCCAGAGGTGGAGTCAACGCTCCCAGGAGAGGAGGCCCCAGGCCTCTGGATCATGCACTTCGACGGCGCCTTCAACCTCCCCGGCGCGGGAGCTGGTGCTGTCCTAACCTCTCCCTCTTGAGACAAGCTCTTCTACGCCATACAACTCTGCTTTAAGCCTGAGCACAAGGTCTCCAATAACATCGCGGAGTACGAAGGACTACTCGCCGGCTTAAGGGCGGCAAGCGCTTTGGGCATCAAGCGCCTCATCATCAAGGGAGATTCACAGCTGGTTGTGAACTTCTCGAACAAGAGCTAAACTCCAAAGGACGAGCACATGGCGGCCTATCTTGAGGAGCATCGAAAGATGGAAAAGCGCTTCCAAGGTTTGGAGCTGAAGCACATCCTGAGAGGAGAAAATGTGGAAGCCGACGAGATCGCCAAGCGCACCTCTCACCGCCTGGCACAACTTGCCAGTGTCTTTGAGGAGCATCTCTTCAAGCCGTCCGCTTCTCCACCGTCATCTGGATCAGACCCTCCACCTGCCCTGCTGCCACCACCGGAGCAGGGGGCTCCAGATTGTGGGCCTCCTTTGGGTGACCGCGTCCTTCTGGCATTGGCACGGCAGGAGGGAGTGGATTGGATTCTCGAGCTCAAGGCCTACCTCACCAGCAGCAGGCTTCCCGAGGATGAAGAGGAGGCCGAAAGGATCATGCGCCAAGCTTCGGGCTACTGTATCAAGGATGGTGACCTGTACCGGCGTTGCCCAAACGGCGTCGCTCTGAAGTGCATATCTACTCACCAAGGCCAGGAGCTTCTCAGGGACATCCACGCCGGCGAGTGCGGCCATCATGCTTCTGCTGCAACTCTAGCCGCGAAGGCATATCGAAGCGGCTTCTACTGGCCCTCAGCGCTCGGGGATGCGACGGAGATGGTCAAGAGGTGCGAGGCTTGCCAATTCCATGCCAAGCAGATCCACCAGCCGGCACAGGAGCTGCGAACCATCCCACTCACTTGGCCCTTTGCAGTTTGGGGACTGGACATCCTTGGTCCATTCCCTAGAGCGCAAGGGGGCTACCGCTACCTCTACGTCGCCATCGACAAATTCACCAAGTGGGTGGAGGTGGAACCAGTGTGTACCATCCCGGCCAGGTCCGCAGTCAAGTTCATCTGTGGGCTGGTCTGTCGTTTTGGTGTGCCTAACCGCATAATCACCAACAACGGCAGCCAGTTCACCAGCGGACTGTTCCGGGAGTACTGCGCATCGACCGGCATCAAGATCTGCTTCGCCTCCGTCGCCTACCCCCGGAGCAATGGCCAAGCCGAGCATGCTAACGTCGAGGTCCTCAAGGGACTCAAGACGAAAAGCTTCAACGCCAAGCTCGAAGCCTACGGCAAAAAATGGTTAGACAACCTCCAATCCATCTTGTGGTCCATCAGGACTACCACCACCAAACCCACTGGAGAAACCCCTTTCTTCCTGGTCTATGGGGCGGAGGCTGTTCTTCCCACTGATGTCAAGTTCGGATCGCCAAGAGTGCTCGCCTTCGACGAAACTCGCCAAGAGGACCTCATCAAGGATCGTCTCCTCCTGCTCGAAGAAGCTCGGTGCCAAGCTGCGCTCCGCGCCGCGAGGTACCAGCAAGGTCTACGCCGCTACCATAGCCGCCATGTTCGAGCAAGGACTCTGGAGGTCGGCGACCTGGTGCTGAGGAGAATACTCTCTCGCGAGGGTCTGCACAAGCTGTCTCCAATGTGGGAAGGACCCTTCAAGGTGACGCACATCGCCAGGCCAGGCTCGGCGCGGCTGGAAACTGCAGAAGGAGTGCCGGTGGGGAACCCGTGGAACATAGCTCATCTGCGAAAGTTCTACCCTTAGGTTCCTCACGAGGAGATAAAGACCGTTCTCATGGCACTTGTATCAGCTCAAACTGCTCTTAAGCACTGATATTAAGTTATCGCGCAACAAAGCGCCTCTGCTTCGGCATGACATTAAAATGGCATGAAGTCCATTTATTTTTTGATTGTACTCCACGCGGAAGGGGGCTAGGCACGGTGTCTATGCTGGGGCCTTCGCTCGGAAAACAGCGAGCCCGAAAAACCCGAAGGGAGTGAGCTCTGGTCGGGGGCGACGGCCCTGTTATCGATCACCTCCAAATACCCATGGTGCTTAGTTCCTCGCAAAGTACATCAGAAAATAAAAAATCTTTGAGGAAAGTCCAAGGTGTCCCCAAGGCACCCGCTAAGGACAAGTCCAAGGTGTGCCCAAGGCACCCGCTAAGGACCTACCCCTCGTGAGCAACCCTCACGAGGAGGCAAGAATGCGTCGATGCAACAAGCATCCGCAGGAAGATTCCCTCCATCGAGGAAGGCCTAACGTGGCAGGATTATTGAAGACCAAGGCCGCTCCGATCATCTTGCGAAGGAGACGCAGATCCGGAGGTCCGCGCCAGGCCCTTCACCTCGTGAGCAACCCTTGCGAGGTGTCGACGGTCTCTGGGCTCTCTTAAGCGTCGACATTTTCACGTCCGTGAGGGTCCAGCTTCCCTCAACGACGAGGAAGGCCCCGTGAATCGCCACGCGCGGCAATTTGCTCTTAGCTGCTGGCACAGATAGTGGCGCGCTCCTCCACGACGGAGAAGGTCCCTGTGCCGGTCACAGGGGCATCTTATTCGCCTTCTTTTTTTCGTTTGATTTATCGACTTGTTTTCCATTTTTGGGGATTTGGGGTTTTTTCTTTTCCAACTCTTTCTTCAACTTCTTTTCTCAGGAATCGTCCAATGCGTCATCGGCGCCGACCCCGTCTTGAGCTCTGAGGCGAAGGGAGGCCTCCCGTCGACGCCAACAGCTCGCCAGGGCTCTCGAGCGTGCAAATGACCAGGACAATGAAGAGCATCGAGAAGCAAAGTACAAGATAGCTGAAAATTAGACTTCATTGAAGTAATCCCATCAAAGGGAGGAGCAAAGGCACGGCGGGGCATACCCCGCCGGCGAGGACTACACAGCAAAAGAGGGGAGGAGACTAGCTCCCCTCCCCAGAAGACTACCGCGCCAGGACCTCCTCCTCACGGCGCCGCGGGCTGGGGGTAGGTGCGGCGGACGCCACCGGCAGTGAAGATCCGCATCGAAGCCTCCAACGTCCCCAGCTTGAAGCAGAAGACGAGGTGGTCACTGACGCGGAGGCGATGGCCGAGGGCGAAGGCCCTCCAGCGGCCGGAGAGGACGGCGTTGCCGCCCACCCCGAGGAGGATGTCCACAGGCCAGAGGAGATCTGGCCTGCTTTGCTCCCCCAGGGAAATCTCCTCGGCGGCCGCGCCGGGGGCGTAAATCACCCTCCGCACGGCGTCGGGCAGCCGGAGGGAGCTGAAGCCCGGGGCATCGACGACGACGAGGAGATCCAAGAAGCGGGACCCCGGGCTAGTGAGGGGTCCCAGCATCACCGTCGCCAGGTGGCGCGGAGTGGCAACCACTCCGTTCGCCGGTGGGGCCGGAGGATCCGCAGCAGGGGGAGGGGGGCCCAGAGCGGCCTCCACCTCCCGGAGGACTCGGTCGACGCTCCCTGGGGCGCGGGGAGCAGGCGCCGCCGCCGTGAGTTCAGAGCGCCTCCGCGCGCGGGACCCCTAAGGGTCATGGCGCTGGAGGTCCCCGAGGCGGCGCGGCTCGCCTCATCCTGCCTCGGCGCGCCGATGCGGAGGGGGCCGCCGGCGCCGGGCGTCCATCGGGTCGGGATCTTCACCTTGATCCCGCTGCCCGGGGGGCGTCCGCGGCGCTTGCCCCCGGAGCTTGGGCCAGCGGTGGCGGCGGAGGCGGAGGGGTCCATCAGCTTCGGGGCACGGAGGAAGAAGTAGCACTGGAGGAAGAAGGTGAAGTGCCGGAGGTCTCGAGGAGACTTTATTTAAGGGGGGCGTCTGGCGTCGATGCGTCAAATCTCAGCGCGGGAATCGAAGCGTCGACGCTGCGCTCCGCAGTGAAGCGATGCGCCATCATGACAGTTTGACGCCTCGGAGACTGTAGCGTCGCTCGCCGTTTCGCCTCTCCAGCTGCGGCCTCGCCACGTGTCCGGAGCCTCTGCTTCTTCACATGGTCCTCTGACCGCGCGGTTGACGCGTGCCGTTGGAGGGCCCAGCAGCTTCGGGGGCCCCCGGCCCTTCGCTTCCTCAAGAGGACGCGTTCACGGGCTGGGCTCCCGGGGGCTACTGTCGGTGTTCTGGATACCGGGGTATCCCGGTCCACCTGCTCCTGGGCCACGTCATCGGCCCATCTTCAGCCCAGGGGAGAATCAACGACCCAAGCTACGGAGAAGACCCTCACGAGGAGGCACCTCGTGAGGAGAACGACGGAGGAAAACGCTAAGGACCAGAAGACCTCCTCACAAGCCCCCGCTGGTGAGGAGAGAGAGACTAAGTCCACGCCAGCTCAGCACGCTGGCGTGCGGAGCAAGAAGACAAAGGATAGAAGACCGCGTACCACCCACGCTACCCCCGACAGGGAGGAGACCAACTTTTGCTGTGCCTGCCCAAAGCGGCACAGTGGTTGTTGGCCACCCCCCTAAAAATAGCGTGGACGGTGCATGGCGCCAGAGGAAGACGTCAGCCTCGTCCACCCACTCCTGTGGACCGGCGCCACTACCCTACGAAGACCATGTCTACAAAAGAGTGTAGTCTACAGCTGTCCACCCTCCTTGGCCGTGTGTGTGGCAACCCCTTCCCCAAGAAGATAATGGGAAGGATGACCTTGGCGCTATAAAAGGAGGGGAGGCCGCCCCTTAGATGGGATCTGATCTTCTCCAAGTTGTTGGCTGGGCACGCAGGTCCTTCAACCTCTGGCCAGCTAGAACTCTATAACCAAGACCTTGTACTCCTCGCAAGGTGCCGCGTTGCAATACAAGAAGGGAGGAAGTAGGGGTGTTACCACACCACGAGGGCCCTGAACCTGGGTAAAGCTCGGCGTCCCTCTCTGCAAGTGCGTAGTGCGTTCGACAGCTCGAGACTTCCGTCACCGTGCTTCGTTGCGATCCAAGATCTCACACGTTCAGCCCCCTGCGTTCGAATCTTTGGGTCCGTCGCGTGGTACCCCGTGTTCTTGCGACACGAAATCCATCGACATCAAGGTTCATCAAGTACTAACACGGTGCACACACTGTCAATATTACACCATGAAAGGAGGAATAGATCACTTCAATACTATCATAGTGATAATTATTCTCATAATCCATAAGAGATTATAATCGTAGCCTAGACCAAGTACCACCACGATGCACACACTATCACCGTTACACCATGGCAGGAGGAATAGATTACTTTAATAACACACTAGAGTACACATAATGAAGAAGAGTAACATCTACTTATTCAACATGATACAAAGCTCACGATCACATAAAGATCACATCATGGGAGAGAGAGGTGAACCATATAGCTACCGGTAGAGCCCTCAGCCCCGGGATGAACTACTCCCTCCTCATCATAGGAGATAGCAAGGTTGATGGAGATGGCGGTGAGGTCGATGGAGATGGCGGAGACAGCGATAGAGATTGATGGAGATGGCTCTGGGGGCACTTCCCTGTCCTGGCAGGGTGCCGGAATAGAGACTTCTGTCCCCCAAAATTCATCCCCGGCAAAGGCGCCAGAAAAGAGCTTGATGTCTACACACGCTTCTTCTTGTACCACTTTTTTGCATAAAGCTTTTTCTCTTTTCCAACACCATTCAAACTTTTTATAAACACCTCTTTTGATGAAAACCAATAAATATCAGAGGCAAAAATACACCTTGATGAAAAGATATAACAAGATCTGAACACAAATCAAGGCGAAAACGAAAACCAAAAGCAGTAGCAGAAAAAGAAGAACACTCATTTTTTGATAAGAATGAAAACTAGTGTGTTCTTTGGCAAATGAAAAGCGAGTTCATCTCCTCCAAAAGAAACATGATGTGATCTAACCATTTATTGCAGCAAACAAAACAAAAGAAAACTGAAAACAAAAACAACTGACGCTCCAAGAAAAATGCATAGTGCATGAAGCAATAAAAATATAGTGTCTTGAAAGGTGACCTGATTTTTGCCGATGAAGAAGGGATGCCTCGGGGGCATCCCCAAGCTTTGACGCTTATACTTCTTGGATATTTCTTGGGGTGACATCCCCAAGCTTGAGCTTTTGTCCATTCTTCATCTCATCTCATCATTCTCCAATCCCTACACCTGAAAACTTCCTTCATACAAAACTAAACACAAATCTATTAGCAACATTAGTGTAAGCATAACATTGAATCAACCCTTTTTTGCTTCAGGTTTCAACCTAAAACCACCACATATTAAGCATATACTACTGTAGCAACTTCCCCAAAAGTTCCGTGATCAAAAGAACTCAAAAAGAAAGCGATAAAGCGGCAAACACAAATATTGGCAGAAATCTGTCAAAACAGAACAGCTGACAAAGGTCGAATTTTTGAGGGGTTTTCTGTTGCTCAAATAAAAAAGTGTTCAACTAATGAAAGTTTGGATATAACCTGGGTCATATACACAAGAAATCGCAGGTCCAAAATATATACAGAGAATTTTTATGAATTTTTACGGTGCAGCACCGAAAACTGTTTCAGGACAGCAACATCCCCAAATCTTAGCTTACTCAAATTAGAGGCTTTGATACGTCTCCAACGTATCTATAATTTTTTATGCTCCATGCTTGTTTTTACACCATTTGCCTATTGTTTCGTTACACTTCGTGACACTTTTATGTATTTTCCGGAACTAACCTATTAACAAGTTGCCACAGTGCCAGTTCCCTGTTTTCTGCTGTTTTTGTGTTTCAGAAGTGATACATAGGAAATATTCTCGGAATTGGACGAAACAAGTTCCTGAAGTCTTATTTTTCCCGAAAGCTTCTAGAGATCCGAAGGAGAGTAGGAGAAGGGCCACCAGGGCCCCACACGCCAGGCTCACGCGGCCAGGGGCCTGGCCGCGCCGCCATGGTGTGAGGGGGCCTGGCCCCTCCTCTGACATCGCCCCTTCGCCTATAAAGACCCCCCGATGGAAAAAACCTAAGTACCCGATCAATTTTCCAGAACACATCGCGATCCGCCGCCGCCGTCGACCCGAAGATCGGGAGGGTCCAGAAGCTCTTCCCGGCACCCTGCCGGAGAGGGGAATCGCCACCGGAGGTCTTCTTCATCGCCATGCTTGCCTCTGGAGCGATGAGTGAGTAGTCTACCTTGGACTATGGGTCCATAGTAGTAGCTAGATAGTTGTCGTCTCCACCATGTGCTTCATGTTTAGATCTCATGAGCTGCCCTACATGATTGAGATCACCGTTATGTAATTCTACATGTTTGGTTTGTTGGGATCCGATGAATATTGGTGTTTATGATTAAGTTGCTGTACTGAATATTATCTTTTGTTATCTCTATGTTGTTTATGATCTTGCATGCTCTCCGTTGTTAGTAGCTATCTTGGCCGAGTAGTTGCTAGTGACTCCAAGAGGGGGTATTTATGCTCGATAGTGGGTTCATGCCTCTATTTAACCTGGGGGAGTTGATATCGTGATCTTTTGTTTATGGATGCCCGCGGTGTGAAATGAATTGGGAATCTTGTGGGGATCATGGAGTTTGTATATGTGTCAGGGAAACACCGGGCCGCTAATCTAAGCCATGCATAATTCATGGTGGAAATTTGCAGCATACCCATGGTGAACATTCGACGACGCATCTCACAATAAAAAGCTAAACAAAAGGCAAATAAAAGAGATGTCGAGGTGTTCATTCTCTGCTTGTCCTGTCATTTTGGTGTGGGCTTGTTCCATGTCATCGGGCACGGAGGTACCCCATTGGTGGTTCTCAATGATATGCATATACTTACAATGACAAGAGCCTTGCTTGGGACTCTAAGTAAAGTAGCATGAGGTTTGGGTACTCGTATTCATGGGGCACGAGGTTTTCAACTTATGATTTGTCAAGCATATGCATCATAATTGTTCTCGCATTAACTTTAACCATTCAAGATGCTTATGATGGGGGCAATGAGAGCTCAAAGCCGGTAAGTACCATAATTTTTGAAGGTTATAAAACTTGCAATCACTGCTTCCCTCTGCGAAGGGCCTTTCTTTTACTTTTATGTTGAGTCACCACCTTCTATCTTTATGCACCATTAAGAGAGCATAGTTGTCATTCTTAGTATAATGTGCATTGCCCCAAAGTTTTCATTGATTGATTCATATTGTTGGTTTCACTTGTTCTCAAATTATTTGCATCTAGTCGCCCTCTTAAACTTGAAGGTGTCCTATGCATTTATGTTTTGCTCTCCATGAAGGACAAGCTGAAAACCATTTGTATGTTTTTCCTTATGATTTGAACACATGTTTGACTTTCATTGTTTCATTTTCATGATCTTTTGTTTGTGTTCATTTGCATGTTTACAACATGGTTGCTAAGTTCTTATTGTCAAGATTATATCTTTCATGCCCATGTTTTAAGTTCTTATGATCCCAGCTCACAAATGCTTACATATATGATCAAGATTGTGTAGGTGCATGTCACCTCAAAAATTATTCTTTTGTTATCACTTACCTACTCAAGGACGAGCAGGAGTTAAGCTTGGGGATGCTTGATACGTCTCCAACGTATCTATAATTTTTGATGCTCCATGCTTGTTTTTACACCATTTGCCTATTGTTTCGTTACACTTCGTGGCACTTTTATGCATTTTCCGGAACTAACCTATTAACAAGTTGCCACAGTGCCAGTTCCCTGTTTTCTGCTGTTTTTGTGTTTCAGAAGTGATACACAGGAAATATTCTCGGAATTGGACGAAAAAAGTTCCTGAAGTCTTATTTTTCTCGGAAGCTTCCAGAGATCCTAAGGAGAGTAGGAGGGGGGCCACCAGGGCCCCACACGCCAGGCTCGCGCGGCCAGGGGCCTGGCCGCGCCACCATGGTGTGAGGGGGCCTGGCCCCTCCTCTGACATCGCCCCTTCGCCTATAAAGACCCCCCGATGGAAAAAACCTAAGTACCCGATCAATTTTCCAGAACACATCGTGATCCGCTGCCGCCGTCGACCCAAAGATCGGGAGGGTCCAGAAGCTCTTCTCGGCACCCTGCCGGAGAGGGGAATCGCCACCGGAGGTCTTCTTTATCGGCATGCTTGCCACGGGAGCGATGAGTGAGTAGTCTACCTTGGACTATGGGTCCATAGAAGTAGCTAGATGGTTGTCTTCTCCACCATGTGCTTCATGTTTAGATCTCATGAGCTGCCCTACATGATTGAGATCACCGTTATGTAATTCTACATGTTTGGTTTGTTGGGATCCGATGAATATTGGTGTTTATGATTAAGTTGCTGTACTGAATATTATCTTTTGTTATCTCTATGTTGTTTATGATCTTGCATGCTCTCCGTTGTTAGTAGCTATCTTGTCCGAGTAGTTGCTAGTGACTCCAAGAGGGGGTATTTATGCTCGATAGTGGGTTCATGCCTCTATTTAACCAGGGGGAGTGACAGAAACCTCTAAGGTTGTAGATGTGCTGTTGCTACTAGGGAGAAAACAACATTCATATGCTTAAGGGCATATGCTTTGTTTACATTACACACTTTGCTTAATGCAATTATCTGTTGTTCGCAACTTAATACTTGTGGAGTTCTCGGATTGATTCGCCACAAGTGGATTATTAGTCATAGATGCAGTTGGATGGCGGTCTATGTATTTTGTTGTAATGCCCAGAGTATATCTCATAGTGATCTTCTTGACATATCACATTTATCTTTATTCTATCAATTGCCCAACTGTAATTTGTTTACCCAGCATGTGTTATTTATCTTATGGAGAGACACCACTAGTGAACTGTGGACCCCGGTCCTATTTCCATCATATTGCTATCACCTGTTTACTTTACTCGCACTGTTTACTTTACTCGCATACTCTATTGTTTTCCACTCGATACGCTCATAACCTTTGTTTCAAGCAAACCGGTGAGATTGACAACCTCATCGCAAGTTGGGAACGAAGTACTTGGTTGTGTTGTGTGCAGGTTCCGCGTTGCAGCTAGCAAAGCAAAGCTTGGACGAGGCGCCATATATAAATTGTCCTAAGCTGTCGCAAGTTAGCAAGCATCACCTTCAGTCGTTTGTCTCCCCTCTCCAAGAACGATAAACCTTGGTTTCTTAACTGAGGGAAAACTAGCTGCTATGCTCATCATACCTTCCTCTTGGGGTTCCCAACTGGCTGGTCATTCACCACGCACAAGGAATCTTCTGGTGCCATCACCCACGCGCCAGCAGGCTTCTCTTGGCACAAAAACGAAATAAAAAGGATAAGGAGAGGTTATTACAGTAGTAATAACTTCCATGACTCAAATAAAAAAAATACTGGAAATAAAACATTGGGTTATCGCCCAAGAGTGCTTTTCTTTAACGCCTTTGAGCTAGGTGCAGTAATTTGCAAAGATGCTCATGTGGGCGCCATATAAGAGCTTGAGGCAAAGGCTCCATATAGGAACTTAAAGCAATAGAGAGCATCAAAAAGTAGATATGAAAGACATTTAAATCTAAACCACTTCCTATGTATAGGAATCTTGTAAGAAAATAAATCTACGAGGCACATAGTAGCAAGCATGGATAGATAAAACAAGTGCCACTTCAAGATTTGCAACATAAAGAGGGGAAACTTAATATTGTTGAGATCCATCAAACCATGTTTCTCTCTCTCATAATAACTTTTAGTAGCATCATAAATAGAATTAACAATATAACTATCACATAAAACATCCCTATCATGAGCCACATGCATAAAAGAATTAATACTCCCCACATGAACAATAGTAGTAGGAGCAGATTCAACAGAATAATTATTCTCATCACCATAATCATCAAAAATAGGAGGCATATTGTAATCATAACTAATTTTCTCCTCAAAAGTAGATGAACTGAAAATATTATACCCATCATCATAACCATCATAAACTAGAGGTTTAGTATCATCACAAGCTAGAGAATAGCTATTTCGCAAAGTATATTCTTCAAACATATCATCATAAGAAGGAACATGGATAGCACTAATGGTACAACAATTATTAACCTTAGAATTGGTACCAAAAAGATTTTCAATATCAAAAGTAGAGTGCTTTTCCCAATCATGATCACTAACATAGGTAACAGGCATAGGAACATCACATAGGGGAGATAAAATATTATCAAAACAAACCTTCTCCACTAAAGCTAGGGAACTAAAAATATCATGCTTAACAAAACCAGCTTTCCCAAGCTTAGACTTTTCTATAGCATTAGTAATAACAGTGTTCAAAACATTCATACTAACAACACTATTAGCATGTGAATTAAGCTCCAAAGGTTTTTCAATTTTCTCTTCAAACACTTCATATCTAAACTCAGGAAAAAGACTAAAGAACTCATTGTTTTCCATTAAGCCTAACTAGTGAAAATAAAAATAAGAAACAAAAAGATGTAATTGCAGAATCTAAAGGAAATAACTCCGAGCACTCACCAGCAACTAAAAGACTTAGTAACCAAAGAATGTGAGTACCTTTTACCTTACCTCCCTGGCAACGGCGCCAGAAAAGAGCTTGATGTCTACGTACGCTTCTGTTCTTGTAGACAGTGTTGGGCCTCAAAGTGCAGATGTTTGTAGAGCAGCAACAAGTTTCCCTTAAGTGGATCACCCAAGGTTTATCGAACTCAGGGAGGAAGAGGTCAAAGCTATCCCTCTCAAGCAACCCTGTAATTATGATACAGAAAGTCTCTTGTGTCCCCAACACACCCAATACACTTGTCAGATGTATAGGTGCACTAGTTCGGCGAAGAGATAGTGAAATACAAGTGGTATGGATGATTATAAGTAGTAAACGTGATCCGAAATAAATATCACTGCGAGTAAACATGTAATAAAACAGGAAGTAAACGGTGTGCAATGCTTGGAAACAAGGCCTAGGGATCATATTTTCACTAGTGGACACACTCCCAACAAATATAACATAATTGAACAAATAAATAACTTCTCTTCACTATGGTACCCTGAATTACTCTCCTATTGAATAACACTAATCATTGCGTAGGGCTACAAAGCACTCCTCAAAGTTCATCAAGTACTTGACAAACACCACTCATAGAGATATCAAAATCAAATCACAACTCAAGATAAATATTATTGCAACTTAGACCGAGTACTAACACGGTGCACACATTGTCAACATTACACCATGAAAGGAGGAATAGATCACTTCAATACTATCATAGTGATAATTATTCTCATAATCCATAAGAGATCACAATCGTAGCCTAGACCAAGTACCACCATGATGCACACACTGTCACCGTTACACCATGGCAGGAGGAATATATTACTTTAATAACACACTAGAGTACACATAATGAAGAAGAGTGACATCTACTTATTCAACATGATACAAAGCTCACGATCACATAAAGATCACATCATGGGAGAGAGAGGTGAACCACATAGCTACCGGTAGAGCCCTCGGCCCCGGGGATGAACTACTCCCTCCTCATCATAGGAGACAGAAAGGTTGATGGAGATGGCGGTGAGGTTGATGGAGATGGCGGAGACGGTGATGGAGACCGATGGAGATGGCTCCGGGGGCACTTCCCCGTCCCGGCAGGGTGTCGGAATAGAGACTTCTGTCCCCCAAAATTCGTCGACGGCGGCAGCGGAGCTGCGGAATTGCTTCTGGAAAATTGCTGACTCCTCTAGGGTTTTCTGTCCCGAGGCTTCTTATAGGCGAAGGGGTGTCGTCAGGGGGCAGCCAGGGGCTCCTCACACCAGGTGGGCGCGGCCAGGGGCTGGGCCGCGCCCCCTACGTGTGAGGGCGGCCTCTGGCCCCCCTCCGGCTCTCTTTCGCTCTTCGGGAAGCTTCCGGAAAAAATAAGACTTCGGGAACTTGTTTCGTCCAATTCCAAGAATATTTCCTGTGTAGCTTTTCTGAAACACAAAAATAGCAGAAAACAGGGAACTGGCACTGTGGCATCTTGTCAATAGGTTAGTTCCGGAAATCGCATAAAAACGCCACGAAGTGTAACGAAACACAAGGCAAATGGTGTAAAAACAAGCATGGAGCATCAAAAATTATAGATACATTTGAGACGTATCAATGCTCTCCGTTGTTAGTAGCTATCTTGGCCGAGTAGTTGCTAGTGACTCCAAGAGGGGGTATTTATGCTCGATAGTGGGTTCATGCCTCTATTTAATCTGGGAAAGTGATAGAAACCTCTAAGGTTGTAGATGTGATGTTGCTACTAGGGGGAAAACAACATTCATATGCTCAAGGGCATATGCTTTGTTTACATTACACACTTTGCTTAATGCAGTTATCTGTTGTTCGCAACTTAATACTTGTGGAGTTCTCAGATTGATTCACCACAAGTGGATTATTAGTCATAGATGCAGTTGGATGGCGGTCTATGTATCTTGTTGTAATGCCCAGAGTAAATCTCATAGTGATCCTCTCGACATATCATGTTGTCTTTATTCTATCAATTGCCCAACTGTAATTTGTTTACCCAGCATGTGTTATTTTATCTTATGGAGAGACACCACTAGTGAACTATGGACCCCGGTCCTATTTCCATTATATTGCTATCACCTATTTACTTTACTCACATACTACTATTGCTTTCCACTCGATACGCTCATTCCTTTGCTTCAAGCAAACTGGTGAGATTGACAACCTCATCGTAAGTTGGGAGCAAATTATTTAGTTGTGTTGTGTGCAGGTTCCGCGTTGCTACTAGTTGAAGACGAGTCAACAAGTGTCATAAACGGCGCCCTTGTTGGAGTGTTACTAGGCTAGTCAGCATCACCTTCTGGAGTATTGACTTTTTCCTGGATTCGATAAACCTTGGTTTCTTTCTAAGGGAAAAAATTGCTGCTGTGCTCATCATACCTTCCTCTTGGGGTTTCCAACTGGACGGTGAAAAACCATCAACACCGCGCTGCATCAAGACATTTTTCTGGCGCCGTTGCCGGGGAAAAAGAAGACTTCTGCAAGGGGAGTTTCACACGCACATCCTTTACTTTGTTTTAAGTTTTGCATTACTTTATTTTTACTTGCATCGTTTTATCAAAAACACAAAAAAAATAGTATCCTTTATAGTTGTTTTTACTTGTCTGCTTTTAGTTTTGCTAAAATGGCTACTCCTGAGAACACCAAGTTGTGTGATTTTACTAGCACTAATTGTCGTGGGAATTTAGAGACAGTAGCCATGGGGTGACTTAACGAAGGGGCTCGACGGTGGTGACGATGGGTCCGGCTCGGGATTGTGCCAACGGAGACACCTCGGTTTACCCAGGTTCAGGGCCCTCCCGGTTGGAGGTAAACCCCTACTTCCTGCCTGCTTCTTATTGACTAGACAATATCGATTACAGTGCTCCTCGAGCTGTTCGGGCTCCAGGAGGAAGAAGAAGATTGGATCTCCCTAGACTAAGGGTCTAGGCCCCCTTATATAGGCAGGGGCCTGGTTTACAGGTTAGGTAACGACTCGACCGGCTGCCGGCTCCTCGGCGGGGGCGTCCTTGGCATGATCCCTTCGCTCTGCTCTGATAGTTTCGCTTTACAAAGTACCTTTCCCTTGGGACCGGTATCTGGGAGGCATATGCCCTTCCTTTTTCCTTGGATCCTATCGTGGGGAAGGGTCCTTGGTCGCTGATTGGCTGGACTTGGTTGTGGCGCTTGTCACTCCCATCCTTCGCCCCTGCCGCTCTTGTCGGGGCCAGCCTACTTTCGGTGAAACAGCCGTTGGGAGGCTTTTGTCTTCATCATCCGGCTCCGGCTCTCCTCGGTGGAGTCGCCAGCCGGCTGCTGGCGCAGCCGGCCCTTCGGGCGGAGCCGGTCTTCTCGTGCTAAAGCCGTGGGGACTCCTGGGACGCCAGCCGGCATTTAGCTCGGCCCATGGCTTGCCCCATTAGTCATCCCCACGACACTAGCCCCCGAAACTGGCGAAGTCTCATGGGTTAGCATGGGGCTTCGGCGGGTTCTTCTCCTCGCCGAAGTCTTGATCATTTCCGTCGAAGTCCCAGGATTCTCCATCGGGTCTGGAGATTGTTGGTTTCGAGGCCAAGTCATCAGGACTCCTCCGGCCGCCTCGAGGCGTTCCGGCTCCGGGCGCAACCCGGCTGGCGGCCGCGAGCCAGCGTACTGCCTCCTTGGAACTTGTGCCGCTTCGGGTCTTGCTCCCACGCGGCGGCTGGCGCAGTGCGCCAGTGGCCAGTGCCCCATCCTATCATTTTGACTCTTCGGCCATCGTAATGATTTCGGTAGACGTCACGTGATGGGACGAGGCTGGCGTCAGCGGCGTGTCCCATCGAAGCGCCACGCGTATGGTTTAATCGCATTAAACCGGCTCGGCTTTTCATGCCTCGCCAGCCTTTAAATCCGGAGCTCTCGAGGGTTTTCTTCACTCCTGAGCGCCTCCCCTCCTTCGCCTTACCAAACCGTCGCCCCTGCTACTCCCGCTTCAACCTCGATGTCATCGCTGGAAGCTCTCGGTGGAGCCAGGGTCGGGGCCTCCGGCGGGCCAGGCAACCGCAAGCGCGGCCGTCCGCTCGGGAGCCTTAACAAGGCCAGAGACCCGGCGGCGACGCCGCCGGTACCCCGGAGGCGCGGCCGCCCTCCGGGCAGCCACAATAAGAAGACCCTGGAAGCGCTCGTGGCCGCGGCCGCCGCCGAACCTTTTGGGGCCAGCCGCTCCACCGCCATCATCACGGCCCCTGGAGGGGGCACCGTCGTGGCCGCCGTCAATGCCGTAGTCCCCGCGGCCGCGACCTCCGTCGCGGGTCTCACTGGGACTCCCCTGGAGGCAGCGGCCGCCCTTGTCAGCGCCGCGATGGCGCTCGGGGCCGCCCCTCTAGGCCTCGCCGTCGAGAACGTCGGCAACTCCTCCCGCGCGGCCGCCGGCAAGGCGAAGACGCGACCGCCGCGCCCGCCATCCAAGCAGCGGCTCTCTTACATCCCCAAGCACGGGTTCACCACCACCGTGGTTCCCCTGCTGGCTGGGTGCGAGGAGCGCCTGCCGCTTCCCGCGAGCTTTGTCGGCACGATGGGGAAGGTTCCCCCGACGAACATCATGGTGGAGGATGGCAGCGGCGGCCAGCCTCTGTACCAGGTCGAGATCCTCCACGAGGAGGAGGGGAAGAGCTACCTCACCGAGGGCTGGGGGCAGTTCTTCACCGACTACAACCTGGAGCGGGGCTGGTCTCTCATCCTGACCCACCGCTCTAGGTCGCCCATCCTCTGCATCCGCGTCGTGGACGGCTCCGGCTGCACCCGCGCCTACTCCCCCTGGCCATGACCGGCGAGCACCCCCACAGGCCCCTCTCTGACAGCAGCACCGTCAACAGAGGTCTAGGGGTTAGGAGGGGGAGTCCTTTTGTTGTTTCGCCCCTTAGCGCGGCCCGTAGTATGTAATCACCTCCTATGTTAAGGACTTTCTTAATTGATCGCCAATCTTCGTTTGTTGTGTGAATGTTTGTTCTTCTTCACTGTGTACTTTGCCATCGCGCAAATGCCCTCTGTTTAACATCTTCGTGCTGCGACAATTCCTCGGCTAGGGTTCTTCCCTGGATAGAACCATTGCCGCGCGAGTCCGTAGATAGGGACTGCGATGGTCGCTGGTTTGCGCAGATGCCTCGGGCGAGATCTTCCAGCCTTAGCGTGAAAGGAGCAGTTCTTCTGCTGGCCGGCTCTGGGAGGGACGGACTAGTTCCGGCTCGGCGGGGTCGAAGTGGAAACTGAGTCCTGTGCCGGTCGAGCGGGGATGGAGCCGGCATATCTCCCTTCCCAGGCCTTCACACGTCCCTTGCTGCGGTTGGAGTAAATCTCCAAGTTTCTGGCTCTAGCCATTACTTCGCGAGTGTTAGGTTTCGATTTCGTTGCTCATTTGCTTATCATGTCGCAGCGCCAGCTGATCGGACAGCCGGTGAGGTACTAGAGCCAGGCCCACTTCTGAGGGCCAATTCCCTTTCCCCCTAGCCCCCGAGTTTTGGGGTAGCTGGACTAACAGCTAGCTCGAAACTAACCTTCCACGAATGAAGCCAACGTCGAGCGAGGCAGCTCTAGCTTTGAACCTCTTGGATGTGGCTTCTCAGCCCAAACGTCGAGAGACCGTGACTATCAACCATTTGGTGGCTTTGCCTTTGTCCGGTTCCCTCAACTTTTTCCTTAATCTTCCTACCCTTCGGCCCTTCTACCCCCAACCGGCAGCCTGGTGCCGGTTGGTCTCCCTTGGGCCGGCAGCCGAATGCCAGCCTAGGGTGGGAGCGTGCCGCGGAGTGAGAAGTAGTACTTCGGTCTATCGGGCTCCCGACTCGTGCTAGCCAACGCTTAGTTAACAGACAGTGCCCCTGACGCCTAGTTGAGCGATTTTTCTATCGTTTACGGTTCTGCTCTGTGGCTTTCCTTCGTATGTGGCCTGCCGGCTCCTATCCGTCCGGCTGCGCGGAGCCGGAAGGCGGAGGTTGGGCTCGAGACCTTCTTCATATGTAGTACTCATCCGGCTGGCGAGAGATCGATCATTTTTCGAGGCTGCCGGCTGTGGCTCGGTGCCCGGAGCCGGCTACCGGTCAAGTGAATAACGCAGGAAGCGAAACATACATGAAGTGTTTTCCTCGGAGCCGGCCGTAACTAGCCGCTCCGTTTTCCTTTATTCATTGACACATTTTTCAGGGTACGAGCTTTTGCCTTAGCAGAAGAAAGGTCTTATGAGACTGACATTCCAGGGACGCTCTGTCTCCTTGTCAGAGTTATCTGCCTTGTTCTTTCTGGGCTCTTGTGCGTCGAAGAGGTAATATGCCCCATTGCCCAGCACCCGGCTGACAATGAACGGTCCCTCCCAAGGAGGAGACAGCTTGTGCATGCCCTTAGTGCTTTGGACCAGCCGGAGTACGAGATCTCCTTCACGAAACGCGAGTGGGCAAATTTTCCGGCTGTGGTATTGTCGCAGCTGCTGCTGATAGAGCGCTGATCTGGCTAGAGCCTATTCTCGTGCCTCCTCAAGGAGGTCAACGCCATCTTCGCGAGCTTCTTTTGCTTGCTTCTCTGTGTACTGGACAATTCTAGGCACGTCGAACTCAATGTCCGTGGGCAACACCGCTTCTGCTCCATAGACCAGGAAGAAAGGTGTGAAGCCGACAGAGCGATTTGGAGTGGTGCGTAGGATCCAGAGCACTGAAGGTAGCTCCTCGACCCAACAGCCGGCTGAGCGTTCGAGAGGCTCGACCAGTCTTGGTTTGATGCCGGCCAGGATCAGCCCATTTGCCTTCTCCACTTTCCCATTTGTCTGAGGGTGCGCCACTGACGCTAAGTCTAGCCGGATGCCTTTCTGGCCACAGTAATCAGCGAAGACTCCCTTCGCAAAGTTTGTCCCGTTGTCGGTGATGATGCTGTGGGGAACTCCATATCTTGTGATGATCTTTTTGAAGAACTTGATGGTGGACGAACCGTCGAGTTTCTTGATTGGCTTGGCCTCGATCCACTTGGTGAACTTGTCCACAGTAACTAACAGATGCGTCAAGCCCCCGGGTGCGGTCTTGAATGGCCCTACCATGTCCAGGCCCCAAACTGCGAATGGCCAGGTGAGCGGGATGGTCTTAAGGGCTGCCGCTGGAGTGTTTCTGTGCTTGGAGAAGCGCTGGCAGTCGTTACACTGTTTCACCAGTTGCTCTGCATTCTGCTTGGCCGTTGGCCAGTAGAAACCATGGTGGAAGGCTTTGGCCACCAAGGCTCTGGAAGACGCGTGATGTCCGCACTCCCCTTGGTGTATCTCTCTTAGCAGCTCTATGCCTTCTTCCGGCTCGATGTACTTCTGGAAGATGCCTGACACGCTGCGCTTGTATAGCTCGCTGCTGATGATGGTGTACGCCCCTGCTCGGCGTTGAATTTTCCTAGCCTCCACTTTGTCTTGCGGTAGGTCCCCAGTGATGAGGTAGTTGGAGAATGGCTCCGCCCAGGAAGGTATCTCCCGTATGTGGAAGACACTGGCGACCAGGGGATCAGCAGCCCCCGGGTCCATCGTCATGTCGGCCTCGTCTGGTTGTCCGGCTGGGGGAGCAAGCGTGGAGCCGGCAGTCCCCATGTCCTTCGTCGAGCCGGCCGCGCTGGGCTGGCCGGCTGCCTCCTTCAGCCCCGAGTCGGCAGCCCCCGGGTCTAGTGGTGGCACCTGGGCCGGGGCAGGGTCTCCAGGTACGTAGATGGATGGAGATTCCGGCGAGGGCTTGATGGATGGCTTGCGAATGATCTCCAGCGACACCCCGGCTGGGATATCCTGCCCGGTGGAGCCGGTCTTGGATAGCCGGTCCGCCTCGTCGTTGTTTGCTCTGGGGATGTGGTGGAACTCGCAGCCCTCAAAGAATCCACTGAGCTGCTGCACGTAGAAGCGGTAGGAGGCCATGTCGGCGTCCTTGGCGTCCCAATCCCCTGAAACCTGGTGCGTTACCAAGTCAGAGTCTTCGAAGCAGAGGATCCTCCTGATGCCAATCTGCTTGGCCATCTTGAGCCCATGTACCAGGGCTTCATACTCGGCGACGTTGTTCGACACACGGAAGTGCATCTGCAGCACGTACTGCAGCTTGTCTCCCTTGGGAGAAGTGAGGACGACGCCAGCTCCCAAGCCCCTGAGCAACTTGGAGCCATCAAAGTGCATGCGCCAGTGGGTGGAGTCTGGAGCCGGCGGCAGGTACTGGTGCTCTCCCCAGTCAGCAAAGAAATCCGCTATGATCTGCGATTTGATCATCGTCCTGGGCTTGTACTGAATGGTATGAGCTGCAAGCTCAATCGCCCATTTGGCCACTCTGCCTGATGCATCCTTGCACCCAATGATCTCCGAGAGTGGAGTGGTGCTCACCACCGTGATAGGATGCTCCTCGAAGTAGTGCTTCAGCTTCTTGGCCGCCATGTACACGCCGTATGCGACCTTCTGGTAGTGCGGGTAGTTCTGCTTGGAGAGAGTGAGCACCTCACTCAGGTAGTACACCGGGCGCTGAACCGGCAGCTCCTTGCCTTCTCGGTGTACTCCACAATGATCACGACACTGATGACTAGTGGAGTAGCCGTGATGTAGAGCAGCATTGGCTCTCACGGAGCCGGTGCTGCCAAGATTGGCGCGGTAGACAATGCTCGCTTGAGGTTGTTGAAGCGTCATCAGCGCGCTGGGACCAAACAAAGTGGTCCGTCTTCTTCATTAGCTGGTATAGCGACATGGCCTTCTTCCCGAGCTGGCTGACGAACCGGCTGAGCGAGGCCAGGCAACCAGCAAACTTCTACACATCTCTGAGCTGGGTGGGCTTCTCTAGGGCCTCGATGGCTTTTATCTTTGAGGGGTTAGCGTCGATCCCTCGCTAGGAAACGATATAACCTAGGAGCTATCCAGCCGGCACACCAAAGGTGCACTTCTCTGGGTTGAGCTTCATGCGATAGCGCCGCAGGTTGGCAAAGGTCTCCTTGAGGTCGTCCAGGAGCGTGCCGCTCTGCTTGGTCTTCACCACCACGTCATCCACATAAGCGTGCACGTTTCTCCCAATCTGCCCTTGCAGGCATCGCTGCATGGTCCACTGGTAAGTGGCTCCAGCATTCTTCAGGCCAAACGGCATGGTAACATAGCAGTAGGCTCCATATGGGGTGATGAAGGATGTCTTGATCTGATCCGGCTGGAAGAGCGGGATCTGGTGGTAGCCTGAATAGGCGTCGAGGAAGGATAGCATGTCACAATCGGCTGTGGAGTCGATCACCTGGTCAATCCGTGGTAGTGCGAAAGGATCCTTGGGGCAAGCCTTGTTGAGGCTGGTGTAGTCGATACACATTCGCCAAGTGTTATTCTTCTTTAGAACCAAGACTGGGTTCGCAAGCCAGTCAGGGTAAAATACCTCCATGATAAAGCCGGCTGCAAGGAGCCAGGCAATCTCCTCGCTAATAGCTTTTCTCTTTTCTTCTGCAAAGCACCGCAGTGGCTGCTTGACTGGCTTGGCATCTGGCCGGACGTTGAGTGAGTGCTCAGCTAGCTCCCTCGGCATACCTGCCATATCCTTTGGAGACCATGCGAAGATGTCCCGATTCTCACGGAGGAAGCTAGTGAGCTCGCTTTCCTATTTAGCAGAAAGGCCGGTGCCGATGATGACGTACTTGGTGGGATCACTCTCGTCCAGCAGGATCTTTTTGGTGTCGTTGGCTGGCTTGAACTGCTCCACCGGCGACTGGCGAACCGGCACATCTTGCTGGGTCAGCTCCATGCGATGTAGAAGCTGCCGCTTTTCCTCGGTGATGACCAGTGCCTCTGCCAGCTGCGAGCTCTCCTTTGCGCAGGCCAGGGACTTCTTGAAGCTTCTCGAAACCGTGATCACACCTCTGGGTCCTGGGAGCTTCATCTTCAGATAGGCGTAATGCGGGACGGCCATGAACTTGGCCAGGGCTGGACGGCCAAGCAGCGCGTGGTAGGGACTGCTGATGTCCACCACCTCGAACCAGATGGGCTCACGGCGGCTATTCTCCTTCTTTCCGAAGAGAACCTCCAGCTGCACCTTGCCCAAAGGGGTGCAAGAATGCCCAGGCACGATGCCATGGAAGGTGAGCCGGCTCGGTTTCAGCTGAGCAAGCGGGATGTCCAACTTCTCCAGAGAGCTTCGGTAAAGAAGGTTGATACTACTACCGCCGTCGATGAGCACGCGGGAGAACCGACACATGTGCGTATCAGAACACACAACAGGATCCAGGACCAGAGCGTACTCTCCAGGGCTGGGCATCAGCCTCGGATGGTCCTCGCACCCCCAGGTAATGGCCGCCTCAGACCAATGCATGAACTGGGGTTCTGCAGGCATCACAGCGTTCACCTCTGCCTCAAGCCAAAGGTCGTTCCTTTTGTCCTTGCCGGGGGTGGTAAAGATGTGATACTGCTCAACATCCGCCGGGAAGTCATCCTCTTGATCCGGCTCGCCTCCAGCCGGGTCGCGTTGTTGGTCCTCCTGACCTCTAGCCGGTTGCGCTTGCGACGCGCCAGGGATCTGCCGAGCGCGCTGCTCTAGCTCTCTCATGAAATGGCACTGACGCGTGCTGTGGGTCGCTTCCCTGCCCGGGGAGGTGTGAAACTTACACGGCTGATCAAGTATAGCATCAAGGGTTTACTTGCCCTCTTTGCGCCCATGACCGCTGCCGGCAGCCCCCGGGCCTCCTTGGTCAGGAGCTGCCCGCTTTGAGCTAGCAGATCCTCTAGGGAACGTCTCGACGTGGTCAAGCCACAGGTGGATGTGCAGCGCCGATGAGCGAGTCTGGGACTCCGATCCTGGCGCTGACTCCGGGATCAGGCATGGCCTGCTTGCTCCGCCGCCTTGCTGGGCGCGGCGGCCTTGGGCGCTGCCGCTCAGAGCACGGCCGCGCTGCCCGCGCCCTCCGCGGCCTCGGCTTGCCGACGGCGACCGCTGGATCTGGCCGGGGACGGCGGTGGCGAAGCTACGCCGCAGGTCACGAGCGAGTTTGGTCGGTGCATCTCCATGCACGTCGTAGAACTCGCTGAGCGTGGTGCTTGCACTGCACCGGTTGGCCTCGTCCTCAGCCACCTTGCTAAGGAGGACGAGACGCGTCCGCTCCAGGGCCTCGGTGAACGGATCGTATGGGCACCTAGAGGGGGGGGGGTGAATAGGTGCTACTCAAATTTTAGTTCCTTTTCAATTTAGGCTTGACACAAAGGTAAATTCTCTAGATATGCAACTAAGGTGAATTTACCTATATGTCAACTAGCAAGCTAAGCAAGATACAAGTAGTAAAGGTAATAAAGGATAGAGGTAACCGAGAGTGGAGCACACGGAGACACGGATGTAATTCCCGTAGTTCCTTCCTTTTTAGGGGAAGTACGTCTACGTTGGAGGGGTGTGGTTGCCACAAAGGCCTAACCAACGCCACAAAGGCTCACCCTATTCTCCGGTGCAAGCTTCCGCCACAAAGGCCTAGCTCACTTTCCACTAAGGGATTCCTCAAGGCGGAACCGGCCTTTACAAAACTTGGGGCACAACTCCACAACTGAATTGGAGGCTCCCAAGCACCACAAAGATCTCAATCAACAAGTATCAAGATTTCAATCACACAAACAAGGTCAAGGGACACAAGGGAACCCAAGACCAAAGGGCCCTCTAGCAAATGAGAGGGGAAATCAAATCGCTTCGGTGAGGATGTAGATCAAGGCCTTCTCCTTCGATTCTCCAAAGATCAACGACTTTGGTGGGTTGAGGGAGGAGATCTTGCGAATTTGGTGGCTCGAAAATGGGGTCTTTTTCTTCACAGCTCGAGCAACTTGAGGTAGAAGAAGGGGAGGGGTATTTATAGCCCCTCCCAAAATGTAGCCGTTGCTGAGTTGGAGGGGCGGATTATCCGGCCAAAGTTGGGCCAGATTATCCGGCTAGCCGGATTATCCGGCCCCTGGCCGGATTATCCGCCCCCCCCATCTGGGTGACGCCGCGCCAGGTCCTTAGCAGAATTTCAGCCACCCCCGGGAGAGGGCGGATTATCCGGCCAAAGCTGGGGCGGATTATCCGGCTGGCCGGATTATCCGGCCCCCCTATCTGGGTGACGCCACGATAAGTCCTTAGCCGTTTTTCGGCCATCCAGAGGGGGCGGATTATCTGGCCACCCCTGGCCGGATAATCCAGCCTGGCATTTCTTCAAATGATAATCCTGCAAAACTTAGCACACAATTAGTATCACTAATGTTGTTATCTAACACACAAAATCTGAGGGAAACAAAGTTTGCACTTTCAATCTCCCCCTTTTTGGTGTTAGATGACAACACTAGGATTTGCAAGAAAGGTCGAATAATTCAAACAACGAATAATTGATCAAAATACACAGCTCCCCCTAGATGTGTGCAACTTCACCAATGAGTTTAGAAGAGACATACCATTGCATAGATAACTCAAATATTATGGATTATGGAATTCCGAATATGATAATATGATATGCCGGGCAATAATTCCATAGCCATTTCACCAATAACCATGAGCTGATAAAAATAAGTGAACAACACATAATGATCCACATAGCATATTAAGAACATATGACATAGTCTCATACACCACATGGTAGCATATAAACGACACGAAGTTCAACCACACACAAAGTTCGACTTAAGACAAACAAAATAAGAAGAAACACAAGCGCTAAAGAATGATAAGCGCGCAAGCTTGTGTTTCCACCCATGCAAATCCCGACAAATTCCTAATAGAACTACTTCTCCCCCTTTGGCATCAAGACACCAAAAAGGGAGAAGAGCGATGCTACACGTCCCGAGAAATCACTCGTCCACGTCATCGAAGTCCTCATCATCATAATCTCCGCCATCACCCTCGTCATCTCCAGCATCTTCATCCTCATCAACAAAGTCCTCCTCAGCCTCAAAGTCCTCCTCAGCCTCTGCACGAGCACCTCCTGCGGGAGCATCTGGAGCATCAAAGAGATGTTGCTGCATATCCATCCAGTTGTAGTGGTCGATGTTCCAAGCTTCATAGGCCACAGGAGCAGTAGGAGTGGGATCGGCGGTCTGAGCACCACTGAGACGGTGAAGGATAAGCTGCTGAGTGTCCTGGATGCTCTTCCTCTCGACATAGGCCTGGTAGTTCTCACGGTGGATCTCTACCTTCATGCACAGAACATTCCGCTCAAACCAACTGAGCTTCCTCACCTCCCTAGACACAACAGATGCAGCAGCCCTCTGTTCACGAGCAGTAGCACTAGTCCTCGCATCAGCCATGAAAGTGTCAGGATATGCAGCTGAAGGAGCAGATTTCGCCTTTCTCTTGATGTACATCTTCTTAACTTTGTGCTCCACACAGTCATCATGAATATCATAGTCTCCAAGGACATGCTTAATGAGAAGCATGATGAAAGGAGCATATGGCACAGTGTTCCTCTGAATAATAGCATCCTTGATCTCATAGAAGATGAAATCCATCACATCAAGGGTAAAGTCCTCAGCAGGGTCAGTCGACGTGGCACACTCATGAGCAAAAGCAAGCAGATCAACCAGAGAGGTGCGAATGGCATCATTGTTTCCACCACTAGGAGCAATGTTCTCCCTGAAAATGCGGACCAGCTGATCATAAAGCGGATGTAGGCCATTGATGAAGCCCACAACACCTGTGGAGTCATAGAGGTCATGGAGCTTGTCCTTGTCAGGCTTGTTCCCCGGGTTGTGGATACGCCGACCCACTGGAGTGTCTCCATCATACGCATACCCCAAGAGAGAGGCAAACGTAGTGAAGTTCGATGTACACTCATGTTCGCCGGTCATCCACTTCATAGATTTCTGAGCATTGGGAAAAATCACCAGAGTAGCATAGAACTGCTTGATAAGACCGGGATTGTAGTCGCACTGAATGTTGGCCAATCCCATCAAACCCATCTTCTCAATCACAAAGAGTGCTTCATCAAAGTAAGACTTGCTGCGGAGGTGATCAAAGTCAATCGGATGCATTGGACGGCAAGGATTCTTGAAAGGCTCATAAATATCACGAAAAATCCCCCACTGCTCCTCATTCCAGAAACCCCTGTCTTCAATGTCTTCATCTCTTGCAGTAGCATACCAATTGTTCCTCCGCACAAGAATGTACTCGGCCTCTGGCATCTTCTTGTAGTCAGGACGGGGCTCTTTGCCTTTGCGACGACGGGCACGAGCTTTGGCAACCTTGCTCCTGCTCAGCCTTCCTAGCAGCTTCCCTCTGTTCCCGACGGATGGCAATCTCATCCATAAGAACTCCTTCCTCATTCCGAACAAGCCGACGCTTGCGCTTCGGGATACTCGGACCACCTGTGAAAGAGAGATGCACGGAGAGCATGGGGATAAGCGTATGCACACGAGTATCGGAAAGGAACAACGAATCATGAAAGATGAACAAGCAAATTCCACTAAATGAACCAAATTGACAGCAGCAAATATAAAAAGATGTTGCAGTGAAATCCCAGGCCGGATTATCCGGCCAGGGGTGGCCGGATAATCCGGCCCCCCGAAAGTTTCTTCTACAACTTGCTGCAGATATCAATTTGATAGATCGGGGAAAGTGTTCATACAACATGATTCATAAACAAGATAAACAACACCTAGAGGGCAAAATCACCAAGAACAAGAAAGGGTAAAGTCACATCCAAGGAGAAGGACAATACCCGCATCCATTGCGAAATCCGCTTGGTGAATGCCTTCCAGAGGAGAAGGAGAGCAACCTCCGAAGAAATCAGGCCAAAAGGTTGGCCGGAGCTCCGGCGGCGGCGATGGGAAGGAGGCGGCGGCGGCAGGGAGCACCTGGAAGGGGTGGGGAGGGAACTGCCCTAGGGCAGCCCGACCCTGCCCCTTATATACCCAGGGTCACTACGGCCGGATTATCCGGCCAGGAAGGGGCGGATAATCCGGCCCCCCGGATATTCCGGCCCAGAGAGGGCGGATATTCCGGCCTGGAGCCAGCAAACTGGCCAACTCGAAATTTTCAAAAACAGATGTTGTTTTGATGAAAAATTTGAACTCGTGTGCATAGATAGATGTCTTGAGAGAGGATGGCTTAGGTGAGAGAGCAAACACGGAGTGGTTCTCGACACTTAACATTGCAAGAGCAAATCGACTAAAAATCCAATGCAAGTGCCTTCCCATATCAAAAAAAGAAATAACATCGGGAGAGAACACCAAAACCTCAAATAAGATATGCAATGAATCAACTCTTCGAAAAGAAGAGGTCGGTGGCCGAAGCCACCATGTTTGAGTGTTATGGCATTGGACCGCGAAGATGTATCTTGAGTCCATAACCACTACTCGTCATTGAAGCTCAAAAATCATAAAATGATATTAAGAGAATGATATGATTACTATCGGCATTATGGGGGGAGGGATAGCCCAATTAATTAGGACCGCACTCCCCCTATTTCCATGCCCACACCTAAACCAAACATGCATTGAGATATAGGTGTATTTGCAAGATGTTCAAGCCACACTCCTTGAATCGATGATATTTAGCTCATTCCTCAAATATCCAAATCTTGCTTCATCAAGAGGCTTCGTGAATATATCGGCAAGTTGATCCTTGGTGCCAACATAAGCAAGCTCAATATCACCACGGGCAACATGATCTCTAATAAAATGATTCCGGATCTCAATATGCTTGGTTCTTGAATGTTGCACCGGATTATAGGCGATCTTGATGGCACTTTCATTGTCACATAAAAGAGGCACTTTGTCACAATTGACACCGTATTCCTTCAAAGTTTGCCTCATCCATAACAATTGAGTGCATCCACTTGCGGCGGCAATGTATTCGGCTTCGGCGGTGGAGAGAGAAATACAATTTTGCTTCTTAGAAGACCAACACACCAAAGACCTACCAAGAAATTGGCAAGCTCCGGAGGTTGATTTCCTATCATCCTTGTCACCGGCCCAATCCGAATCCGTGAAGCCACAAAGAGAGAAATCCGAGCCTTTGGGATACCAAAGCCCATAAGTTGGGGTATGAACTAAATATCGAAAGATTCTCTTAACCGCCATAAGGTGGCTTTCTTTAGGAGCGGCTTGATACCTTGCACACACACCTACACTCAACACAATATCGGGTCTAGATGCGCAAAGGTAAAGCAAAGAACCGATCATAGAACGATATACCTTTTGATCCACATCTTTACCATTGGGATCAAGTTCAAGATGACATTTTGTGGCCATTGGTGTTGCGGCCCCATTAAGTTCCTTCATCTTGAACCTCTTGAGCATGTCTTGGACATATTTGGCTTGATAGATGAAAGTCCCTTCTTTCAATTGCTTGATTTCAAAACCAAGAAAGAACTTCATTTCGCCCATCATAGACATCTCGAACCTATCGGTCATAAGCTTTGAAAATTCATCATTAAAAGCTTTGTTAGTAGAGCCAAAGATAATATCATCAACATATAGTTGGCATACGAAAAGCTCCCCATTGACCCTCTTAGTAAAAAGAGTAGGATCGATTTGCCCAACTTCAAACCCACGGTCTACCAACAACTCCCTAAGGTGCTCATACCACGCACGTGGGGCTTGTTTAAGGCCATAGAGTGCCTTATGGAGTTTGTAGACATGGTTAGGAAAGTTGAGATCCTCAAACCCCGGGGGTTGCTTAACATACACTTCCTCTTTCAATGGACCATTAAGAAATGCACTCTTAACATCCATTTGTTGCAACTTAAAATTATGATGAGTGGCATATGCAAGAAGGATACGGATGGACTCAAGACGAGCCACGGGAGCATAAGTTTCTCCAAAGTCAATGCCTTCAACTTGGGAGAAACCTTGAGCAACCAATCTTGCCTTGTTCCTCACAACAATTCCATGCTCATCTTGCTTGTTCTTGAATATCCACTTTGTGCCAATCACATTGCGATACTCCTTTGGTTTCTCTACTAACACCCAAACATTATTGCGCTTGAAGTTGTTGAGTTCTTCATGCATAGCATCCAACCAATCCGGATCTTCAAGTGCTTCAAATACTTTCTTGGGTTCAACCATGGAGATATAAGCATGATGAGAGCTAAATTGTGCCAATTGACGCCGGGTTGACACTTTGCTTCTTAAATCTCCAATAACCCTCTCAAGGGTATGACCTTTAAGTTCCAAGTCTCTTTCAACTCTTTTCTTGCGACGGGCTTCGATCTCCTCATTAGACCTTGAAGGAGATACTTGATCATCTTGATCATTTTGGTCCCCGTCTTGACCATCAAATTGACCTTGATCATCATTATCTTCATGAGTAGGTTGATCTTGGTCATGTGAAGAATTGGGGGCGGTTGAGATAACCGGAGAGGATGGTGGTGCCCCTTCTTCTTCATGAAGGTCCTTGTCTTGTTCTTCGGTTGGTGCATTAGTTGCTTCCTTGGGAGAGGCTTGTTGAGCTTGTGAAGATGAAGGCTCCACTTGAGTAGAGCATAGTCCTTCCCGGTCGGCCACAAGGTGTCCCTCAATGGGGCGGAAAAATCCCACGCCCATTCTTCCTATGGCTTCTCGAGGTATTTCATCATCTACATCACAAGAAACAACATCTCGCCCCCCTTGGGAGCCGTCATTCTCTTCGAATACCACACTACAAGATTCTTCAACACGTCCGGTGGACTTATTGAAGACTCTATAAGTGTGGGATTCGGCACCATAACCAACAAAAATACCTTCTATTGCTTTTGGATCAAATTTACCTAAACGAACTCCTTTTCTTTTAAAGAAACACTTACACCCGAAAACCCGGTAGTAGGAGATGTTGGGCTTGCTTCCGGTGAGTATTTCATATGGAGTCTTGTTTAGGCCTTTGCGGAGGAAGAGCCGGTTTGAAGAGTGACAAGCCGTAGAGATAGCTTCGGCCCAAAAGTTGTATGGAGACTTAAACTCCGCCAACATGGACCTAGCCATATCCATAAGAGTCCGGTTCTTCCTCTCGGCTACACCATTTTGTTGAGGGGTATATGCAGCGGAATATTGATGACGAATTCCCTCATCACTAAGAAATCCATTTAAGGTGTAGTTCTTGAACTCCGAGCCATTGTCACTTCTAATTGCCAAAATAGTTTGCCCATGTTGACGTTCAACTTCCTTGGCAAAGTCGATGACGGTTTGTTGAGTCTCACTCTTATGCTTGAAGAAGTAGACCCAAGTATATCTTGAATAGTCATCAACAATCACCAAACAATATTTCTTCCCACCAAGACTTGCATGAGAGGGAGGACCAAAGAGATCCACATGAAGGAGCTCCAAGATCCTCTTTGAAGAAATGATAGTCTTGCTTGGGTGGGGAGAATCATGCATTTTTCCTAGAACGCAAGCCCTGCAAACACGATCTTTGGCAAAAGAAACATTCTCTTTTAGTCCGAGTATGTGGCCACCCTTGTGAAGGCTTTGCAAAGTTCTCATATTGACATGGGATAAACGGCGATGCCAAAGCCAACCCACATCGGCCTTTCCAAATAAACACATTGCACTTGTAGTGGTTTTCCCCGAAAAGTCCACCACATACAAGTTATTTTCAATGTGTCCAACGAAAGCGACCTTTAGAGACTTGCTCCACAAGAGTACCACAATGTCATTATCAATGAAGACGGCAAAGCCCATCTTACCAAGTGCACGAACTGAAAGTAAATTATAACCAAGGGTCTCAACAAGCATGACGTCCACAAGGGAAATATCCGGTGCGACCACCACCTTGCCAAGACCCAATACCTCGGATTGTGACATGTCTCCATAAGTGACGGTTATATGATTGTCATTAGGCCTCAACTCCGTCATAATCTCCTTGCTTCCGGTCATATGACTTGTGCATCCACTATCAAGCACCCATTTCGATCCACCGGAAGCATAGTCCTACAAGAGATCATTGCTTGGTTTTAGGTCCCCATTTTTCAATGGGTCCTCTTTTGTTAGCAACAAGGGTCTTTGGAACCCAAATAGACCAAGCAATATAACCATCATTTGGACCAACATATTTTGCATAAACATCACCATAATAATCACGAAATAAAACATAGTGAGGGTTAGCAATTCCCGCATGATCATCATGAGTGGCTTTGCCACCCACAATAGGATCCTTCTTTGCTTGAGCGGGCTTGGACTTCTTTTTCTTGTTGTTCTTCTTCTTCTTCTTTGAGACATAGCCAATCCCCGTTTTATCACCGAATGCCTTTTGCTTACTCAAAAGGTCATTCAAGTTTTTCTCACCTATGGGAATGGAGGACTTGGCAAGCTCATCTTTCAACCTAGCATTTTCTTCAATGACATTTGCATGATCACAAGTAGAAGTAGAAGAACTAGGCACATTATTCTTAGTCAATTGAATTTGAAGTTATTCATGTGACTTGGTAAGAATAGAGTGTTCACTTTTCAAGGCCTTGTGAGCCTTGTCAAGATCTTCTAAATCCTTAACAAGTATATCATGACCAACACCAAATTCAACCTTTTCCTTTTTAAGCATTTTTACTTTAGCACGAGCATGATCTCGCTCTTTAATGAGTTTGGAAACAACTTCATTATTAGCTTCCTCAATGGAATCGAGCTTCTCTTCAAGAGTTGCTCGTTCCTCTTGCTCTTCTTCAAGAGACTCGGTTAGTGAGGCAATATCTTGAGCATATTCTCTTTCAAGCCTCATTTGTTCATCTAGTTTTTCAAGAGTTTTACCATATTGGCTCAATAGACATTCAAAGTGAATCTTATGAACGCCATCTACACTAGACACATAGTCATCAAAAGCAATAATTTCTTCCTTTACTCTAAGACTAGCAAGATCATTCAAGGAAGCATCATTTGTCTTAGAGGAAGAGAAAGATGTGGGTGATACCTCGGAAGACTTGGCCATAAGGCATTTGACGTTCTTGAGAAGAGAGTCCTCATTGGGGGATTCAAAGAGTGATGTGGAGGAAGTGGAGGTGGTTGCCATTGCGGCCATCTCACTAGTTGTGGTTTCTTCTTCATCACTCTCACTTGCGGAGTACTCTTCTTGAGTCAAGAACACAAACTTTGGTTGCTTCCTCTTTGGTCCACCCTTCTTCACAAAAGGCTTCTTGGATGGTGACTTGGTCTTGTTCTTGAATATGAGCTTTCCACCATGGTCTTCTCTCTTCTCATAAGGGCACTCGGCAACGAAGTGAAATCTATCATTGCAATTGTAGCAAGTCCTCACCCTTTGACCATTGTTGTCATTCCTTTGATAGCCACTTGACTTGCTTCTTCTTTGATTGTCTTCTTTGGCCTTGTGTGGATCAACCCAAAAGGTTTTTCCATAGAAGGCCATGTGCTCATTGTACTCATGCCTTATGTCCTCGGGACACATCTCTAGCCTTGCTTCAATACTTGCTTGAAGAGGAACCTCTTTCTCAACCACACTTGCTTTCAATGCAAGATTGGAGCTTCTTTGCATCCCTATGGCACGGGCACGAGCATCTTCCGCATTTTGTGCGGAAACCTTGTAGGCTTGAATTTCTTGCATCACTTGATTGGAGGTCATCTCATTGAAGTTGTGCTTTCCTTGAACACTCTTTATATCCGCGGGCTCATATGGAGTGAGAGCAAGAATGTACTTCATCTTGATCCACTCATCATCAATATGGTGAGCACCGAGGTTCTTGAAGGTGGTAGCAATGGTCTTGAGTCTTCTATACATTTCTTGATGATCCTCACCATCCATCATGAAGAAACCCTCCGCTTGATTTGAGAAGGCAATATATATTGTTTTCTTCATGCTCTCATTGCCAACAAAGACGTCGGAGAGAGCTTGCCAAGCTTCTTTGGCGGTGAAGAAGTGTTGGATGTGAGGCAAGTCCTTGGATCCCACGGCGACTTGAATCATGTGAAGAGCGGTAGCATTGAGTTGGCTATCAACCGTCTCTCTTCTTGTCATGTTGTGGGGATCCACGGCCTTGAATCCTTCCTCAACGATCCTCCAAAGCTCGATGCAAGAACTGCGCATATGAGAGATCATTTGATATTACCATTGACCAAAGTTTAATGCATCAAGCTTAGGTGGATCTCCTCTATTGTTAATATGAGGATGAGGAACCGGTGGGTCGGGTGAATACCAAGGAGGGAATTCACCTTTCCCGTCGCCCTTGGTGGAAGACTTAGCATCGCCATTTTTATCGGTGCCCTCCACATCAATTACCACATTCTCCACTTGTGGAGTAGCGGGTTTTTCCGGAGGTGGAGGAGCATTAGTAGTTTTAGCTTGCAAGAGTTGCGCTATCATTTCACGCAACTCATTTACTTGAGTTGTCATGGAAGCCATGGATGATTCCAAAGATTTGAACTCACCCATGGAAACTTGACCCGAGCCCTCACTCGGAGAGGTGTCCATACTCTTAGGCGGTTAAGCCCGAATAAAGAGCCGAGGCTCTGATACCAATTGAACGGATCGTATGGGCACCTAGAGGGGGGGGGGTGAATAGGTGCTACTCAAATTTTAGTTCCTTTTCAATTTAGGCTTGACACAAAGGTAAATTCTCTAGATATGCAACTAAGGTGAATTTACCTATATGTCAACTAGCAAGCTAAGCAAGATACAAGTAGAAAAGGTAATAAAGGATAGAGGTAACCGAGAGTGGAGCACACGGAGACACGGATGTAATTCCCGTAGTTCCTTCCTTTTTAGGGGAAGTACGTCTACGTTGGAGGGGTGTGGTTGCCACAAAGGCCTAACCAACGCCACAAAGGCTCACCCTATTCTCCGGTGCAAGCTTCCGCCACAAAGGCCTAGCTCACTTTCCACTAAGGGATTCCTCAAGGCGGAACCGGCCTTTACAAAACTTGGGGCACAACTCCACAACTGAATTGGAGGCTCCCAAGCACCACAAAGATCTCAATCAACAAGTATCAAGATTTCAATCACACAAACAAGGTCAAGGGACACAAGGGAACCCAAGACCAAAGGGCCCTCTAGCAAATGAGAGGGGAAATCAAATCGCTTCGGTGAGGATGTAGATCAAGGCCTTCTCCTTCGATTCTCCAAAGATCAACGACTTTGGTGGGTTGAGGGAGGAGATCTTGCGAATTTGGTGGCTCGAAAATGGGGTCTTTTTCTTCACAGCTCGAGCAACTTGAGGTAGAAGAAGGGGAGGGGTATTTATAGCCCCTCCCAAAATGTAGCCATTGCTGAGTTGGAGGGGCGGATTATCCGGCCAAAGTTGGGCCGGATTATCCGGCTAGCCGGATTATCCGGCCCCTGGCCGGATTATCCGCCCCCCCATCTGGGTGACGCCGCGCCAGGTCCTTAGCAGAATTTCAGCCACCCCCGGGAGAGGGCGGATTATCCGGCCAAAGCTGGGGCGGATTATCCGGCTGGCCGGATTATCCGGCTGGCCGGATTATCCGGCCCCTGGCCGGAATATCCGGCCCCCCTATCTGGGTGACGCCGCGATAAGTCCTTAGCCGTTTTTCGGCCATCCAGAGGGGGCGGATTATCCGGCCACCCCTGGCCGGATAATCCGGCCTGGCATTTCTTCAAATGATAATCCTGCAAAACTTAGCACACAATTAGTATCACTAATGTTGTTATCTAACACACAAAATCTGAGGGAAGCGCGCAGGTCCACCACGGAGACGTCCGAGGCATCCTGCTCTAGGAGTGGAGCATCTTGCTCCTGTGGAAGAAGGCGTTCGGGCAACGGGCACTCGGGGCGCGGTGAGTCGCCGCCCTCATGTTCTCCCAGGGCCATCACCTCGACCATGATGCCAAGATTGCCGCTTTCACCGCAGCTCGAGCCTCCATCGCAGAGAGAGTCAAAGACATCGGTGACCTCCTCCGGGAAGGGCTTGGCGATGTAGAAGTGGTGGCTACCAACGTCGAGGAAGGAGCCACTGTTGCCGAAGCCGTTCTCGAAGTGGGCCAAGTTGTCGCTGACACAGTCGAAGGTGCCGAACCTCCAGACGAGGCTGGAGGCGACCTTCTCACCGGAGGGTCCCAGCCGGAACTTAACTCCGCTCACCGCCGCACTTTGCCCCATGGTGGGCGCCAACTGTCGTGGGAATTTAGAGACAGTAGCCATGGGGTGGCTTAACGAAGGGGCTCGACGGTGGTGACGATGGGTCCGGCTTGGGATTGTGCCAACGGAGATACCTCGGTTTACCCAGGTTCAGGGCCCTCCCGGTTGGAGGTAAACCCCTACTTCCTGCCTGCTTCTTATTGACTAGACAGTATCGATTACAGTGCTCCTCGAGCTGTTCAGGCTCCAGGAGGAAGAAGAAGATTGGATCTCCGTAGACTAAGGGTCCAGGCCCCCTTATATAGGCAGGGGCCTGGTTTACAGGTTAGGTAATGACTCGACCGGCTGCCGGCTCCTCGGCAGCGGCGTCCTTGGTGTGATCCCTTCGCCCTGCTCTGACAGTTTCACTTTACAAAGTACCTTTCCCCTGGGACCGGCATCTGGGAGGCATATGCCCTCCATTTTGCCTTGAATCCTATCGTGGGAAAGGGTCCTTGGTCGCTGATTGGCTGGACTTGGTCGTGGCGCTCGTCACTCCCGTCCTTCGCCCCTGCCGCTCTTGTCAGGGCCAGCCTACTTTCGGCGAAACAGCCATTGGGAGGCTTTTGTCTTCATCGTCCGGCTCCAGCTCTCCTCGGTGGGGTCGCCAGCCGGCTGCTGGCGCAGCCGGCCCTTCGGGCGGAGCCGGTCTTTTCGTGCTAAAGCCGTGGGGACTCCTGGGACACCAGTCGGCATTTAGCTTGGCCCGTGGCATGCCCCATTAGTCATCCCCACGACACTAAGAATAGTGATTTTATCTGCACTCCTATTGTGTCACCTGCTCCTGCTGCAAATTTTTATGAGATTTAGCCTGCTTTGTTGAACCTTGTTATGAAAGAGCAATTTTCTGGTGCTAGTACTAATGATGCTGCAGCTCATCTCAACAATTTTGTTGAGCTATGTGAGATGCAGAAATATAAGGATGTAGAGAGTGATATTATTAAGCTTAAGTTGTTTTCTTTTTCTTTGAGAGGAAAAGCTAAGGATTGGTTGCTGTCTTTGCCTAAAAATAGTATTGATTCATGGGCTAAGTGTAAGGATGCTTTTATTGGTAGATACTATCCTCCTGCTAAGATTATAGCTTTGCGTAGCAATATTATGAAGTTTAGTTAGTTTGATAATGAGCATGTTGCTCAGGCTTGGGAAAGAATGAAATCTATGATCAAGAATTATCCCACTCATGGACTGACTACTTGGATGATTGTCCAAATTTTTTATGCAGGACTGAATTTTTCTTCAAGGAACCTATTGGATTCAGCTGCTGGCGACACTTTTATGTCCCTTACCTTGGGCGCTGCAACAAAGCTTCTCGACAATATGATGGTAAATTATTTTGAATGGCACACCGAGAGAGCTCCACAAGGTAAGAAGGTAAATTCTGTTGAGGAAACCTCTTCCTTGAGTGATAAGATTGATGCTATTATGCTTATGCTTTCTAATGATAGAACTCATGTTGATCCTAATAATGTTCCTTTGGCCACTTTGGTTGCTCAAGAAGAGCATGTTGATGTAAACTTCATTAGAAACAATAATTTTAACAACAATGCTTATAGGAACAATTTTGCTAGCAACAACTATAAGCCGTTTCCTTCTAATGGTGATAATAGCTACCTTGGTAGACCTAAAATGCCTAGTGACGAAAGAATTTTTGAACTTGAAAAGGCTACCAAGAATTTTATGCAGGTGCAATATGAACAGAACAAGGTTTTCACCAAGACCATGGAGGAGCAATCAGCTCTGTTGAGGACTATTAGTCATCAACTTGAAAATTTAAGCAAGGCTATTCCTGAGTTGCAAGCTAAGGTTTCCAAAGCTGAAACCGATATTTCATCTTTGTCTAATGCGCAATCTTCTTTGATTAACAGAATGTCCACTAAGCCTGATCCTTTTGCTACCGCTAATGCTATCCAAGTTAGAATTGATGAAAATGTTAGGATGCTAGCAGAATTGCATGCCAGGTGGGAAAGAGAAGATGAGATGGCTAGAAAGATGAAGGTATGTACCATTACTAACTCCAATGATGTTGTTCTAAATGCTAGCAATCCTCTTACTTTGATTAGTGTAGAGAAAACTCCCACTCCTTGTGTTAAAAAGCCTAAAACTGTCAAAACTTTTTCTCAAAAGAGTGCTGAAATTTTTAGTAGTGTAGGAGATGATAGCTCTATTTCCTTTAATGATTTTGATGTTGATGGCTGCAATATATCTGAAGTTATTTTGTTCTTGCAAAATCTTGCTTTGAGTCCCAATGCTAGTTCTTTAAATGTTGCTTTTACTAAGCATATTACCAATGCTCTTATGAAAATTAGGGATGAAAAGTTGAAGCAAAAAGCTTCTATTCCCAAGAAGTTAGAAGATGGTTGGGAACCCATCACTGATATGCATGTTAATGGTTTTGATTGCCATGCTTTATGTGATCTAGGTGCTAGCATTTCTATCATGCCTAGAAAGATTTATGACATGCTTGATTTACCACCGCTTGAAAAGTGTTATTATGATGTTCCTATTGCTGATGTTGCTAAGAAGAAACCTTTGGGAAGAATTAATGATGTTCTTATTATGGTTAACAATAACCTTGTTCCCGTTGATTTTCTTGTCATGGATGTTGAATGCAATGCTTCATGTCCTATTATTTTGGGAAGACCCTTTCTTCGAACTGTAGGTGCTATCATTGATATGAGGGAAGGCACCATCAAATATCAATTCCCACTCAAGAAAGGTATGGAACACTTCCCTAGAAAGAGGAAGAAATTACTTTTTGACTCTATTCTTAGAACAGATTATGAGCTTGATGCTTCATTACTTGATATTACTTGATTCGCATTTTTTGCGCCTAGCTCAAAGGCATTAAAGAAAAGCACTCTTGGGAGATAACCCAATGTTTTTACTTTCAGTTCTTTTTCTTTTATTTGAGTCTTGGAAGTTATTACTACTGTAATAACCTCTCCTTATCATTTTTATTTCGTTTTTGTGCCAAGAGAAGCCTCTAATTTGAGTGAGGTAAGATTTCGGGATGTTGCTATCCTAAAACAGTTTTTGGTGCTGCACCGTAAATATTCGTGAAAATTCTCTGTATATCTTTTGGACCTGCGATTTCTTGTTCATATGACCCAGGTTATATCCAAACTTTCATTAGTTTAACACTTTTTGATTTGAGCAACAGAAAACCCTCTAAAAATTCGACCTTTGTCAGCTGTTCTGTTTTGACAGATTTCTGCCAATATTTGTATTTGCCGCTTTATCGCTTTCTTTTTGAGTTATTTTGATCACGGAACTTTTGGCGAAGTAGCTACAGTAGTATATACTTTATATGTGGTGGTTTTGAGTTGAAAGGGGTTGATTCAATGTTATTCTTACACTAATGTTGCTAATAGATTTGTGTTTAGTTTTGTATGAAGGAAGTTTTCAAGTGTAGGGATTAGAGAATGATGAGATGAGTTGAAGAATGGACAAAAGGTCAAGCTTGGGGATGCCTATATCGCCCCAAGAAATATCCAAGAGGTACAAGTGTCAAAGCTTGGGGATGCCCCCGAGGCACCCCTTCTTCATCGGCAAAAATCAGGTCACCTTTCAACACACTATATTTTTATTGCTTCATGCATTATGCGTTTTTCTTGGAGCATCAGTTGTTTTAGTTTTCAGTTTTCTTTAGTTTTGTTTTCTGTAATAAATGGTGGACCCCAACAAATTTCTTTTGGAGAAGTTGTCTTGCTTTTCATTTTCCAAGAACACTCCGTTTTTCACTCTTATCGTTTCAACGAGTGTTCTCTTTTTCTAGAACTGCGTTTAGCTTTCGATTTTCTCCTTGATTTGTGTTCAGATCTTGTTATATCTTTTTATAAAGGTGTATTTATGCCTCTGGTCCATATTGGGTTTCATCAAAAGAGTTGTTTATAAAAAGTTCGAATGGTGTTGGAAAAGAGAAAAAGCTTTATGCAAAAAGTGGTACAAGAAGGAGCTTGTGTAGACTGCGGTCTAGGATTTTGTATGCCATGCTTGATGTCTTTTTGATAGTATGCTTAGTGGTTTTGTTGTATCATGACTTGTCTCAAATGACTTAGATTGCTTAATGAGCCTTTGAAAAAATCATGCGTTGTTTTAATTATTTTGAAGCATTATTTTGGTTTTCTCCTTGATGCTTTATTTGGGTTGACTTGGCGCATGCTCACACATGTTAGACTCATATAAAGTCACCATTGACTCTATGATCATTTAGTTTTTGACTTTTGATGCCATCTTATGCTTCTTTTAATGTCGCTTTGCATGATTATGGCCATTATTGCTCTCTTAGTTGATCGCTCCCAGTCTTTTGCTAGCCCTCATTTTGTACTGAGTATGAGCTCTACTCGTGCATCCAACTCCTAAAAACCAAGTTGTTCCAATGTGTCTACCATACATACCTATTAGCAATTTGCTATTCCAAAGTACATTTGAATTGCTTTTATCTATCCTTCAAATTAAAGTCTTTTTGGTGTTATGCGAAAATTAGTCAGTAAAGCTCTCACGAACCTGATGGCACACTTTACTTTTCTCGTTTTAAAATTTTGACATTGTGGCTCTCTTATGTTGAGTTGTTATGCTTGCAAGTTGTAAGTTAGAAATTAGCCCAGCCATGCCGTCATGGGGCAAGCTTTCAACATTGCACTATATTTCATTTGACTTGATATCGTGATCTTTTGTTTATGGATACTCGCGATGTGAAATAAGTTGGGAATCTTGCAGGATCATGGAGTTTTTATATGTGTTAGGGAAACGCCTGGGCCGCTAATCTAAGCCATGCATCATTCATGGTGTAAATTTATAGCATGCCCATAGTGGACATTCAACGACGCATCTCACAATAAAAAGCTATACCAATGGTAAATAAAAGAGATGTCGAGGTATTCATTGTCTGTTTGTCTTGTCATTTTGATGTGGGATTGTTCCATGTCATCGGGCAGGAGGTACCCCATTGGCGGTTCTCGATGATACACATATATTTACAATGACAAGAGCTTGCTTGGGACTCTAAGTCGAGTAGCATGAGGTTTGGGTATTCGTACTTCACGGGACATGAGGTTTTCAACTTATGATTTGTCAAGCATATGCATCATAAGTATATTCGCATTAACTCTAACCATTCAAGATGCCTATGATGGGGGCAATGAGAGCTCAAAGCCAGTAAGTACCATAATTTTTGAAGGTTTATAAAACTTGCAATCACTGCTTCCCTCCGCGAAGGGCCTTGCGGTGACCCAGCATACCACTACATGTTGTAGTATGCAAGTCGTTGATATAACACTTGCGAAACAAGCCTCCACAAATATTACATCCCTTAGAATGGTACAGCAGAAACATTGCAGGCCCAAATACAAACTGAACTTCATATTATTACAATCCAAAGCGTGATGATAACGAAGTGCTCCCCATAAGAGAACACCTCAAGTGCTTAGTGTTTACAACAACTGGAAAGCTTCAAATAATTAAACAAGTGAAGAACTCAACAACTTATTCCTATTCTATAGTTGCTCGGTTCCTCGGCTATGATACTATTCTACTAGTTAGTACTTCTTCACTCTGATTCCTCGTCGGAAGATGCTCCATAGCGTATGAAGTAATTCACGCCTTTGACTCCGCGAGAAAGATCTGGCTCCTCGTAGAAGATGTCCTGCTGGCCTCCGATGGCATTCAGAGTTGCTTCATCAAGCTCTTCATAGTCTAGCAAGGGTTTAAGAGATTGGGGTGAGTAACGAGCGTTACCCAGCAAGTTTCTTTAGAAAGAAGTTGTGTGATATGCACTATCTACAGCCATGGACCCAAAAGAGTCATAGGCCAATGCAAGGTTTTATCAAGGGTTTCTTGAAAGGTTGTTTTTACTTTAGAAAACTATGCCCAACAGCCAACACAGGGTATTAGTGCCTTGAGAGCACCTTTCCTGCGGCATTCGCAGCTCCTTCCCGGAACAAGGGGTAACATGTCACATCTTTTTACACTCTGCAGAGGTGTGTCCTTCCAAAAGAGATCAAAGCCTTGCTGCACAACCGGGCGTACATTCCCATCCACACTTCCTTGTTGTGGGGCCCAGTCATTGATCCAAGCCAATCACTGCCTTCTCCGCACAACGCATGCCCACCCAATTCACGCAAGCAGGTTGTGCCCCTGATATTCACCCCCAACGATGAAGTACCTAGGCGTCCTTTGCGGACCATCATAGACACCAGTGCCGTGAGAATTTAGGTGTCCCACCCATATGCAAGTAGTCTCGCAAGACCAACCACGACCGGCAACTGGCTGCCCGTTGACATGCGAATGAGAGAAGATACAGCTGACTTTCCCGTCCTATTGCAAGTCTCTTGGACGACACGGTTTTTACGGCGCTAGAATAACTGTGGCATTGGTAGTTAATCCTAGGTTTACTTTTCCGTGCAAGTGGAACCTCCACCACCACAATTTTACCATGGTTCCACCTGCCAGCCCTCCTAGGTTATCACCACTGGTCGATAACCACTAGTCATATTACTTATGAAAATAGGTTTTCCATCCCTTTTGAAATGTTAGAGTTTGAAGTCAACACTTTATAAGAAGTTTCAAAACCAGTACAATCAAGAGATATGAGCAAGATAAACTTGCATTGTGACTGAAAGGTAATGGAGTCGGATACTTGGCGATACTCCTGATCTCCTTGTTCTACAAAAATCATATCATTGTCCAGTAAGGACAATGTTTCAAGAAGCAAATGGATGCTATGTGCAATGATATGCAATGCATGGTGATTCTTTGTCTTTGTTTTCTTATTTGTGTGTTTTATCCAAGACTTGGTAGGGTTAAAGTGTTTTAATAGAACACAAAGTACTATTTGTGTGTTTTACCCTAATTATGTATTAAAACAATTAATTAAGGTTTGAAATCATTTTTTTAAGTTATAAAACTTCTGTTGAAGTTATTTGAAAAGAAAAAAAGTTAATTAGTAAAGAAGAAACTTAATTTTTTTATTATAATTAATAACAATTAGGATTTTTTGAAAAATGGAAATAAAAGATTTTAAAATTTGATTTGAGGAATGAATAAGAAACATGATATTATTCAGATATTTAACTCATTAGAGAATAGGAAGTTATTTTGTAAGGTTAAATGAATCAATGTTATTTAAATTTTGAATTTGAATTAATTCAAAAGAAACAACATTTAAATTTGAAGTTTGAATTTGATTTGACAAATGGGCTTTGGCCCATTTGACTCAACCGGCCCACCTAGCTCGATTAAGCCAGACCGGCTCGGGTCTTGGTCGGTCAACCGACCCAGCCCAGCCCCCTCACTCTCACCCCTCTCCTCCTTGAGCTCTCTGGCGAAACCTAAATCGCCGCTGCCATCGCCCGGCCACTCCGGCCATCTCCGGTGGCCTTCGCCGCCGATGCTTGGGGCAAATCGTCGTCCCAGCTTCCTCTACCACTTACTCCAGTTGGAATCGGCGGATGCTTCCCCTCCGAGGAGATCTGGGGTGGTTTCTCCTCGGTATCCGCCGTCGTTGGTCGCCTCCGATTTGCTGCCTCACCGAGCCTTCCCTTCTGAGCTTGTTGTGCCACCTCTGGTGCTTGTGATGCGCGAGTACTCGCCGGAGGAAGCGCTGTGGTGTGGTGCTCCCGGTGTGTTCTCGGTGAAGTCATCCTCAGGCAGCCTCTGGCCGGCCGCGCAGGCACTGCCCTGCCATGCCGTCCAGACGAGCACCTGGCCAACGGTGAGTGTGATTCCCCTCTCTCACTAATGTTCTTCTTCTCTCTCTGGCCATGGCCTCTGACCAAGTGGTCAAGATCAGTGAGTCAAGCTCAGAGACCTTGCTCTGTGATGCTGTTAACTGATGTTAGCTTGATTTAGTGATTTCTATTCAGTGGTAGGATACTTGATCTGTGATGCTAATGTTGTGGCCACTGTTCTGTCAGTGTATTACTCAGATAGAGTGTTGCACTGAAACTTGCCATGTTGCAAGCTTTCAGTTAGCTTCTGTTTCATGGTGTGCGAGATTCCCTTCCTGTGATTTATGATATCACAATGTTGATGGTATCTAACTGAATTCCTAGATTTAGTCAACTACTGTGCCTGGTCTTGTGATGGATATGCTGCTGTGTTTGCTTCTGTCACTTGTGTAACCATGATAAATATGTGATGGTGAGTCTTCCTATGTTGCAAGATTCAGTGATGAATTTACTTGAGCAAAAATTATGATTCCTAGATGTTGCAGCTAGGAAAATGATTTGTGATGCTTTATATTGCTCTATCTATCATTTGGTCTGCTGGTTGTGTTGAGGTGCATGACCTATGGGTCATGTGCCTAGCAACCAAATGTTGGAAAGCTAAATAGAATGGTGAAACTTACCTAAATCCCCAGCCTGTGATGTTGGTCTGAGGCTTTTCTAGCTAAATAAAGTGATTTGCTTGGAAACAAATCCAGGGTTTTAAGTTGTGATGCTGAATCTATTCCTGTTGTGTGACTGAGGTGCATAACCAATTGGTTATGTGCCCAGCACAACATGGTTAATAGTCTGTTGCTTCTGTTGCTAAACTAAACCTGCCAATGAAGTGTATTCTGAGGCTTTTTACCCCGGGTTATGTATATTTGGCTTTTAACTTGATTCCCTATGAAGAGCTTGGCAAAGCAAGACTTTGCCAAACTGAGGGCTTTACCTATATGATACCCATGCTCAGCCATGCTCTAGCAGTGTGGTGCTGTGAGGTGATCAATCCTACCTGATGCCTGAAGTTGTGCAGCAAAAGTGTTGTTATCTGCTGCTGCTGCTGCTTGCTGGTGATGATGGCTTGCTCCTTGCTTGCCTTCTCCTTCTAGTTCATCTCCTGAGCTTGTCCTTCTCCTCCTGGACTTGCTGCTGATACTTGTCCTTCTCCTCCTAGGCTTGGTCTTGAGCTTCAATCCATCATCATGGTTTTGCTGGATGTTTTCTAGTGTGTGAGTGGTGCTGTGCAAGAACTTGTGCTATTCTTGGTGTTATTTCTCTGCTGGTCGAATGGGAGCTACTTCCCCTGGTGAAGCTCATCTAGTCGACTGCTTGTTTTGCCAGCAGCTGTGGTGCTGCCAGCTCCAGCTTCCCAGTTCTGTGACTAAGCTGCCTGTGAGCTGTGTGCTTGTATACTTCACTCAGCTTGATCTCATCCACCCCTGGCCGTGCTGTGAAACTGCTATGCACTCTAGTGCTTTGTACCCCCAGTGATTAAAAGAACAGATACTTCACTTAGTCATTAAACTCAATGATGCAATGGCAAAGTATTAGCCAAAGTATTAGCCAAAGTCTGAGAGTAATATACTCTAACACTTAATCTATTTTCTTTTGTTTATTTGCTTTGTTTTGCAGGTTGCAGATTAAGAAGACTTAGAAGATGAAGTTTCTCAAGACTTAGTCTAGGATTAGTTTTCTGTTATTTACCCTTTTTGTAATTCATTTGCTTAAGCAATTATCTGTAAAGACATTGTATTATTGTGCTTTAATTAATAAAGTGTAATTCCAATTTATTTCATATTCTACTATTAGTTTTGATTTACCATATTGTGAAGAATATTGTATAAGTGTTTTATATTTATAAAGTAGCATTCCAACTTACTTTATTTACTTATTTGAATTCTATTATCCAACTTAAATAATAATTGAGTTATTTCTTTATTAATGATTTAAAAATTCAATTTTGAGGTTATTCAACAATCAAATTGAACTTCCTAATTTACTTAAATAACAACATCAAGAGATCATAACAAAACCCATAGCATTCTAATAACCCCTATCTCTAAAGGTGATTAGAAAGGAGCTTTGCTCTCTCAGGTTTTTGAATTTGCGAAAAATTTACTCAGGTTTTTAGATGCATGAATGCACAATAGTCCTATTTCTACCCTTCGCTTGGTCCTAAATGTTGGGATATTAAAGTCTTCCCCCTTATCAGAACTTCGTCCTGAAGTTAAAACTTTGTGTACCTGAAGAGTTCTGGATAAGCTTGTCTCAAATCCTCTTCTTTCTCCCAAGTTGCTTCACGTTCAGAATGATGTTTCCATTGCACTTTATAGAACCTTATTGCATGATTCCGAAGCCTCTTCTAGTTCTCTTCTAAGATCTTTATTGGCTTCTCCTCATAAGTCAAGTCTGCTTGAAGATCTAGGTCATCATGTGTAATAGAGTCTTCAGGTGCTTTCAGACACTTCCGAAGTTGAGAAACATGGAAAACATTGTGAACTTGATTCAATTTTGCTTGAAGCTCCAATTCAAAATCAACACTTCGATTCTGACTCAAAATCTTGAATGGTCCAATATATCTTGGGCTTAACTTTCCTTTAATACCGAACCTCTTGATTCCTTTCATAGGGCTAATCTTCAAATAGACCAAATCCCCTACTTTGGGCTCCCATGTCCGCCTGTTTTGATCCGCATAACCCTTTTGTCGACTCTGGGCTATCTTCAAACGGTCTCGGATGATATCAATGATGCCTTGCTTCTCTTGGATGAAATCAGTTTCAAATTCATGGTTGCCTCCAGGCTCAAACCAGCATATTGGAGATCTGCACTTGCGTCCGTATAGTACTTCAAATGGTGCTGCTTTCAAGCTGCTTTGACAGATGTTGTTGTAAGAAAATTCTGCTAACAGTAAGTGCTCATCCCACGAACCTCCAAAATCTAGAGCACATGCACGCAACATATCCTCCAAGATTTGGTTTGTTCTTTCTGTTTGCCCACCAGTTTGAGGATGATAAACAGTACTGAAATCCAACTGTGATCCCAGTGCTGTATGAAGATCTCTCCAAAATGTTGATGTAAAAACAGACCCTCTATCAGAGACGATCTTCTTGGGCACTCCATGCTTGCTGATGATCTCTCTTACATAGATTTCTACCAGCTTTTCTGCACTATCTTTCTGATTCACAGCCAAGAAATGTGCACTTTTGGTGAGTCGGTCAACTATCACCCAGATCATATCCTTGTGCCTCTTTGTTAAAGGTAAACCGGTAATAAAATCCATTCTGATTTCCTCCCATTTCCACTCCGGAATATCCAAAGGTTGTAGTAACCCTGCTGGACTTTGATGTTCAGCTTTGACTCTCTGACAAGTATGGCATTCCACTACATACTTGGCTATATCCCGCTTCATGTTATTCCACCAGAACAACTCCTTGAGATCCATGTACATCTTCATACTTCTCGGATGTATGGAGTATGGTGTCTCATGAGCCTCCTTGAGAATCAGTCCTTTGATCTCCGGTATATCTGGCACACAAATTCTGTGTTGGAACTAGAGTGAATTGAAATCACCTAGATGGAATTCAGATGGTCTACCCTCTTCAATCCTGTGGATTTCTTCAGCGATGAAAGGATCTTCATCTTGTCTTCTGAATATAGTGTATTTCAAGTCGCTTTGTCTTTCCTCCATCACCCTCATAGTGTATATACTTCCCAAATATTTGACTTCTAGACATTGTATTTCCAGTCTTTCAAGATCCTTGAGCAATTCCTCCGGAAGTTCTCTATCCATTAGCTGTGTTTCTATACTCTTCCGACTTAATGCATCGGCTACTACATTAGCCTTTCCAGGAGTATAATTGATGGTAAGATCGTAATCCTTGATCAATTCTGGCCATCTTTTCTGTCTCATGTTCAACTCCTTCTGAGTAAAGAAATATTTAAGGCTCTTATGATCGGTGTATAGCTCACACTTAGCTCCATAGAGAAATTGCCTCCATTGCTTGAGAGCAAACACAACTGCTGCCAATTCTAGGTCATGTGTTGGGTAATTGACTTCATGTGGCTTGAGTTGTCTTGATCCATAAGCAATTATCTTTCGGTCTTGCATCAAAACACAACCCAATCCATTCTTGGATGCATCGCAGTAAACTGTGTAATCCTTTCCAGTTTCTGGTACTACTAAGATAGGTGCTGTTGTGAGTCTCTTTTTTAGTTCCTGAAAGACCTCTTCACAATTTTCAGACCACTCAAATGGAGTGTTTTTCCTTAACAATTTTGTCATCGGCCCTGCTATCTTCGAAATCCTTCAATGAATCTCTGATAGTATCTGGCCATTCCCAGAAATCCTCTAATTTCATTCACATTGGTTGGTGCTTGCCAATCAAAAACTGATTGAACTTTGCTTGGATTCACAGCAATCCCCTCCTTGCTAATGACATGACCAAGAAATTCCACTTGATCTAGCCAGAATTCACACTTGCTGAATTTAGCATATAGCTGATGTTCCCTTAACACTTGCAATGCTATTCTGAGATGTTTAGCAAGATCCTCTTTATTCTTGGAGTATATCAGTATGTCATCAATAAACACTATCACAAACTTGTCCAGATATGGCATAAAAATCTTGTTCATCAAATTCATGAAAATTGCTAGAGCATTGGTCAAACCAAAAGGAACAACTAAGTATTCATGATGCCCATACCTTGAGACTAATGCAGTCTTTGGTACATCTTCTGGCTTGATTTTTATTTGATGATAACCAGATCTCAGGTCAAACTTGGAGAAAACCCCAGCTCATGAACTTGATCAAACAGATCTTGAATCCTTGGTAAAGGATACTTGTTTTAGATGGTGACATTGTTCAGATTCCTAAAATCCCCAAACATTCTTCTGCCTCCATCTCTTTTATCAACAAATATAACTGGCGAACCCCAAGGTGATATACTTTCTTGGGTGAATCCCTTACTTTCTAGCTCATCTAGCTGCTCTTTCAGTTCTTTCAAATCCTTAGGACCCATTTTATAGGGTGCTTGAGAAATTGGTGCTGTGCCTGGCTTCAGATCTATGGTGAATTCTATCTCCCGATCCGGTGGCATTCCCGGTAGTTCTTGGGGAAATACATCCATGAACTCGTTAACCACTGGAATATCTTCTAACTTGGCCTCCTTCAGAGAATTGAGTTGAATTCCTATCTCTACATGGGTGAGCTTATCTGCTTGATAAGTGATCCTTCCACCTCCAGGCTTCTGGATTGACACAGTCTTCTCTTCATAATCAATGTGTGCTCCATGATTGGACATCCAATCCATACCCAGAACAACTTCAATGTTTTTAAGTGGAAGAACATAGAGATCGGCGAAGTAAGGATAGTCATAGATCGTAATGACCTGGTCTGGTTTGAATTGGGATACTAAAAGTTTACCCCCGGCCGTCACCACAGTCATAGGATGAGCTATCGCCTGACACCTTAACCCATATTTTTCGACAAAATCTTTGGAAATGAATGATGTAGTGGCACCGGTATCAAAAAGAACTTTGCCGAGATGAGTAAGGATGCTGAGCGTACCTATGACCGCCATTTCAGAATTGTTAGCTTCCTCCAGAGATGTGCAATTCAGCTTCCCAAAAGTCCGACCTCTTTTCCCATTTCCATTCTTGCTGCTACTGCCACCTCCAGATGCAGGTCGTCCACCTCCTCCTATCTTGCCTCCACTGTTAGCTGGCCAACCTCCAGCTGGTTTGTTTGGACAATCTGGACGAATATGCCCCTCCTTCCCACAAGCATAACAGATAATCCTCGGCTTCGCGCACTCATTCTTCATATGGCCTAGAAGTCCGCACTTGTGACAGATGATCTGATCTTTTGGTGTGAATGCCTTTCGATTGGGTGGAGCTCCTCCTGTCCTGACCCTGGATTTGAAACTCAGGTTTGGAGTACTTTGGTTTGGTTGAACTCTCTTGGCCTCAGTCTTGGCCCTCTTCAGTCGACTCATCTGAACCAACTTGTAATCATTCTCCCAGGTAATGGCTGTATCCATCAATTCTTGGAAGTTACGTGGCTTAGTCAACTTCATCTGCATTGCCGCGTATGGATCCAGTCCCCTGAGGAACCTTTTCATCCTCTTGCTATCAGTACTCACCTCGTCACTTGCGTAACGAGAGAGTCTCGTGAACTCCTTGATGTAAGCCATCATTGTCGCACTCCCCTGCTTGAGGTCTTCAAATTCCCTCCTCTTGAGCTCAACCACACTTTCTGGCACATGAAAGGTACGGAATCTTTCTTTAAACTCTTCCCAAGAGAATACCTTCTCCGGATGTTGAAGTGTCACTTCATTATCCCACCATGCTGCGGCTGGTCTAGATAGAAGGTGTACAGCATAACGAACCTTCTCCTCGTCATTGGCTCCCACCGCCTTCAATTTTCTCTCGGTGTCCATGAGCCAGTCTTCTGCATCCATAGGTTCCACCGCGGAATCGAAGGGAAGTGGTTTTGCATTGAGGAAGTCAGACAGACTTACCCCTCTTGCTTCTGGAACCCTTTCGGCTCCAACATGCCCCATGAGCTCTTGCATAAATTTGTTCTATGTCTCTTGCATGAACTGCATATACTGCATAAAGCTTTGCTCAGCCAAAGGCCTGAATGGTGGTGGTGGTAAATGATCTTGAGCTTCTTGATCAGCCTTAGCTTTGGCTTCCCTTTCTGCCTGCTGGTCATTCATCAACTTCGTTTGAGCTTCTTGCGCCAAGCGTTGTTCTTCTGCTTCGGCAGCTACACCCATATCCATAGCCCCTCTAGTCCTGTAACATCAAGCGAAGATCTCATAATTACACCATGCCCATGCTTTCTGAGCTTCACTTCATGCCTAGAACTAGTCACACAATGGAAAACAGAAATCCAACTCCAAATGGAAGATCGCAAGAAAACCAAGTACAAGGTACATATTATACAACACATACAAACCGATACAAAGTCATTATTACAACACGTACTCTCACACATGGAGTACACTCATAGATCGAGACTGGATAGTTCTACCGTCTCTCTTATTATTACAATATACTACTAGCACTAGCTGCATTCACAGATACAACTAAGCTTCTGACTTGGTCTTGACATCATGTCCTGGTCTCACGGCTCATAGTATATGCCCGGAGTCCACCCGTGCTAGCATGTAGTTCGGTGCACTGTCTCTGGAATGAACAGCCTACCACCCGGGACATAGTCCGAGTTGGACATGTCCATCGTAGAGGTATCACTCAACACGAGTCCATTCAGTCCGAGGTAGCTCTCAAAGTACACCATGGTCTCATGAGCAGTCATAGTAGGGAAATGCTCCGCCTCTCCATAACACACACTCTCAGTGTAGTAGGTGTGGTCAAACGGTGCATCCTGCTCCATAGGTGTCTCAACCGGCTCCTGACTCTCAAACTGAACCTCCATAGGATCCTCCTCCTCAACAGATACAACAGGAGTGACTACGGCATCTCCTCCTGCTGCTGCATGAGCTGTCCCCCCATACGAGCTAGTATACTGCTAACCATCTCCCAGCCAGTCAAACCTCCACCCATCAGAGTTCTCAATGGGAAGCTCGGACTCCGAGACCCCCTTGAGACCCTGCTGCGCCTCCATACTAGAAGTGATAACTGGGTAATGTATAGGCTCTGGAGTGAGTGAATACCTGGAAGGTCCAGGCTGTGTCGGGTAACTGTGAGTTCCCACAACCGGTGAGAAGTGTGATCCCTCCGACTCCTGCCTAGTCATCTGTGCTCGCTCCTGCCTCCTAGTAGTGTCTGTGAGGTCATCAAGCATCTCCGCCTTGTCCTCCACAATGACCTGGTGGGTGTTATACAATGATGCCACCATCTTCCTATACCTATCAAGAAGTCTGGCTGCCAACTTCGGCTTCTTCTTTACCAGAACATCATGATCTATTCCTGGCTCATCCATCAGTGAGTCATGAGGAATAGCGGTAAAAGTGGTACCTGCTAACTCCACCACTCTGTACTCCCTGATAGTCGCAACAGCTCACACTACCGCCTCGTGATAAGCTGCAGTCTCTCATCTTCCTTCTCCGAAAGGCTGAACTGGACTAGGTGCTAATCCATCTGGTAGCATGATCACGACACGGTACTTGACCGCAGTCCCGTCATCCTTGTAAGTATAGGTCTTAATAGGGATGTCGGTGCTGAGTCCAAAAGCCCGTAGTAGTGATCCTAACTGCTCAGTCAAAGTTCCCTCATAGTCTTCCAGAGTCTTCCTCTGTGACCAAATGGTGCATGCTGGAATTCTCGATGCCATAATAGCTGTTACAAGAGTAGGATATAGAATTAGTATGATGCATCATAATAAAGAATTGTAACACTAAAAATATGACTAAGTTATTCCCAAGTGAATAACTATCATAGATTTAGAGAACTCTTTACCATTGCTACTAGACTCCTACAGGTTATATCCCTTTACTAGGTTTCAAACCTAAGGTCAAAGCAATTGCTCTAATACCAGCTGCGGTGACCCAGCATACCACTGCATGTTGTAGTATGCAAGTCGTTGATATAACACTTGTGGAACAAGCCTCCACAAATATTACATCCCTCAGAATGGTACAGCAGAAACATTGCAGGCCCAAATACAAACTGAACTTCATATTATTACAATCCAAAGCGTGATGATAACGAAGTGCTCCCCATAAGAGAACACCTCAAGTGTTTAGTGTTTACAACAACTGGAAAGCTTCAAATAATTAAACAAGTGAAGAACTCAACAACTTATTCCTATTCTACAGTTGCTCGGTTCCTCGGCTACGATACCATTCTACTAGTTAGTACTTCTTCACTCTGATTCCTCGTCGGAAGATGCTCCATAGCGTATGAAGTAATCCACTCCTTCGACTCCACGAGAAAGATCTGGCTCCTCGTAGAAGACGTCCTGCTAGCCTCCGATGGCGTTCAGAGTTGCTTCATCAAGCTCTTCACAGTCTAGCAAGGGTTTAAGAGATTGGGGTGAGTAACGAGCGTTACCCAACAAGTTTCTTTAGAAAGAAGTTGTGTGATATGCACTATCTACAGCCATGGACCCAAAAGAGTCGTAGGCCAATGCAAGGTTTTATCAAGGGTTTCTTAAAAGGTTGTTTTTACTTTAGAAAACTATGCCCAACAGCCAACACAGGGTATTAGTGCCTTGAGAGCACCTTTCCTGCGGCGTTCGCAGCTCCTTCCCGGAACAAGGGGTAACATGTCACATCTTTTTACACTATGTAGAGGTATGTCCTTCCAAAAGAGATCAAAGCCTTGCTGCACAATCGAGCGTACATTCCCGTCCACACTTCCTTGGTGTGGGGCCCAGTCATTAATCCAAGCCAATCACTGCCTTCTCCGCACAACGCATGCCCACCCAATTCACGCAAGTAGGTTGTGCCCCTGATATTCACCCCCAACGATGAAGTACCTAGGCGTCCCTTGCGGACCATCATAGACACCAGTGCCATGAGAACTTAGGTGTCCCACCCATATGCAAGTAGTCTCGCAAGACCTACCGCGATCGGCAACTGGCTGCCCGTTGACATGCGAACGAGAGAAGATACAGCTGACTTTCCCGTCCCATTCCAAGTCTCTTGGATGACACGGTTTTTACGGCGCTAGAATAACTGTGGCATTGGTAGTTAATCCTAGGTTTACTTTCCTGTGCAAGTGGAACCTCCACCACCACAATCTTACCGTGGTTCCACCTGCCAGCCCTCCTAGGTTATCACCACTGGTCGATAACCACTAGTCATATTACTTATGAAAATAGGTTTTCCATCCCTTTTTAAATGTTAGAGTTTGAATTCAACACTTTGCAAGAAGTTTCAAAACTAGTGCAATCAAGAGATATGAGCAAGATAAACTTGCCTTGTGACTGAAAGGTAATGGAGTCAGATACTTGGCGATACTCCTGATCTCCTTGTTCTACAAAAATCCAATCATTGTCCAGTAAGGGCAATGTTTCAAGAAGCAAATGGATGCTATGTGCAATGATATGCAATGCATGGTGATTCTTTGTCTTTGTTTTCTTATTTGTGTGTTTTATCCAAGACTTGGTAGGGTTAAAGTGTTTTAATAGAACACAAAGTACTATTTGTGTGTTTTACCCTAATTATGTATTAAAACAATTAATTAAGGTTTGAAATCATTTTTTTAAGTTATAAAACTTCTGTCGAAGTTATTTCAAAAGAAAAAAAGTTAATTAGTAAAGAAGAAACTTAATTTTATTATTATTATTATTATTATTATTAATTAGGATTTTTTGAAAAATGGAAATAAAAGATTTTAAAATTTGGTTTGAGGAATGAATAAGAAACATGATATTATTCAGATATTTAACTCATTAGAGAATAGGAAGTTATTTTGTAAGGTTAAATGAATCAATGTTATTTAAATTTGGAATTTGAATTAATTCAAAAGAAATAGCATTTAAATTTGAAGTTTGAATTTGATTTGACAAATGGGTTTGGCCCATTTGACTCAACCGGCCCACCTGGCTCGATTAAGCCAGACCGGCTCGGGTCTGGGTCGGTCAACCGACCCAACCCAGCCCCCTCACTCTCACCCCTCTCCTCCTCGATCTCTCTGGCGAAACCTAAATCGCCGCCACCATCGCCCGGCCACTCCGGCCATCTCCGCTGGCCTTCGCCACCGATGCTTGGGGCAAATCGTCATCCCAGCTTCCTCTACCACTTACTCCAGTTGGAATCGGCAAATGCTTCCCCTCCGAGGAGATCTGGGGTCGTTTCTCCTTGGTATCCACCATCGTTGGTTGCCTCCGATTTGCTGCCTTGCCGAGCCTTCCCTTCTTAGCTTGCTGTGCCACCTCTGGTGCTTGTGATGCGCGAGTACTCGTCGGAGGAAGCGCCATGGTGTGGTGCTCCCGGTGTGTTCTCGGTGAAGTCATCCTCAGGCAGCCTCTGGCCGGCCGCGCAGGCACTGCCCTGCCATGCCGTCCAGACGAGCACCTGGGCGACGGTGAGTGTGATTCCCCTCTCTCACTAATCTTCTTCTTCTCTCTCTGGCCATGGTCTCTGACCAAGTGGTCAAGATCAGTGAGTCAAGCTCACAGACCTTGCTCTGTGATGCTGTTAACTGATGTTAGCTTGATTTAGTGATTTCTATTCAGTGGTAGGATACTTGATCTGTGATGCTAATGTTGTGTCCACTGTTCTGTCAATGTATTACTCAGACAGAGTGTTGCACTGAAACTTGCCATGTTGCAAGCTTTCAGTTAGCTTCTGTTTCATGGTGTGCTAGATTCCCTTCCTGTGATTTATGATATCACAATGTTGATGGTATCTAACTGAATTCCTAGATTCAGTCAACTACTGTGCCTGGTCTTGTGATGGATATGATGTTGTGTTTGCTTCTGTCACTTGTGTAACCATGATAAATATGTGATGGTGAGTCTTCCTGTGTTGCAAGATTCAGTGATGAATTTACTTGAGCAAAAATTATGATTCCTAGATGTTGCAGCTAGGAAAATGATTTGTGATGCTTTATATTGCTCTATCTATCATTTGGTCTGCTGGTTGTGTTGAGGTGCATGACCTATGGGTCATGTGCCCAGCAACCAAATGTTGGAAAGCTAAATAGAATGGTGAAACTTACCTAAATCCCCAGCCTGTGATGTTGGTCTGAGGCTTTTCTAGCTAAATAAAGTGATTTGCTTGAAAACAAATCTAGGGTTTTAAGTTGTGATGCTGAATCTATTCCTGTTGTGTGACTGAGGTGCATAACCAATTGGTTATGTGCCCAGCACAACATGGTTAATAGTCTGTTGCTTCTGTTGCTAAACTAAACCTGCCAATGAAGTGTATTCTGAGGCTTTTTACCCTGGTGACAAGGGTATAGCTAATAGAGCCCGTTAGTTGAGTACCCCTGAGGCCCGTTAAGCTAGGCCCAATTGTAATGATAGTCGAATACGAGTTCCTACCGTATGTCGATATTGTAATATGTATCGGACCCTACCCGATCCTTGAGACCTGGCCACCTATATATAGGGGCCAGGAGGGGACAGTGTAGGGCAGATTGAAAGCAAGCCAGGTCGAACACCAAAGTTTACTTTCGACACATACCTATTTCGACTAACTTCACCTTCGAGTTCATCCGACGCCCTATCTCCCCGATCCTAAGTCCTTCATCTAGGACATTTGTCGAGTTAACCCCTCGCCAATTGGCGCCGACCGTGGGGACTTTGGGCGTTGGAATCATGAATTCGACGGCTTTTTCGCTTTTAGCCAATAGCAGTTCAAAACTCGACGGAAGTCAAGGGATGGAGTTAACAATTGGAAGTTTGAGTATCATCGTGGGGCCATCGGGTTCATCCCGCCTCTCGGATTCGACGAAACCATATCCGTCGTCAAACAAGCCCGAAGCAGAGGAAACATTGGAATCATCAGAAGGCTCTTCCAGCGAGGTAAACTCGCCGGTCAGTTTCGACAAAACACCAATCGCAGAAGGCGACAAAATTCAAAAAAAATTCGACTCAGAAGAAAGAGCGTGTCAGACGCACAACAACGCAAAGGACTTCGCCGTGGGAAGCAGCGGCGTCTCCAAGGTACATCAGTTATGCGTCATTATCACTGAAGCAGAAAAAGAAAATAGTAGCGAAGGAAATGAGCATGTCGACAAAGTAAAAGATCACAACAGAAAGGAAAAGGAGAAAGTCCATGTCTCGGCTGGTGAATGGAGGATGATCAAGTCAGCTATCAACCATGGTATAGTAGTACCCGAAGGATCGAGAAGAGAAGTACTAATGGGGTATCAGTATGCATTATACCAGCACAGGAAGAAACTAAGGGAGGAAAGAGATATGATCTTTCAAGATAATAACAGTGCGTCAAGGGAGGAATACTGGGAAGACTACAGTGAAGATTCAGAATACAGCAGAGAAAGGCGTGGAGACCCAAAACACAACAGGAGGACGACAGCATACGGCAGAGAAGAGGAGTACTTAAGGAGCCCTACCCCGCAGCTAGACGAGGAAGAAGATGACTTCATACAAAAAACACCAGAAGCAGCACTAGTAGCAGCACAAGCATATTTACTAGCTACAAGACCAGAACCTGGCGACCCACGAGAAGATATGCACCGAGCTGCGATACGAAGCCTCGGAATAGTAGAAGGAAAGATCAGGGAACAAGGTCCAGAGACAAAGTCGACAAGCCATAAGGGAAATCGAAAGGAGAAGTTCAGATGCAATTTCAAAGACATCGAGTATAGTGAGTCATCAGAAGAGAAAAAGCGACAGAAAAGGAAGGAGGACGCAAGAAGTATAATAGCACAAGCTCGAGTAAATAAATCGCGTCATGCTTGGAGGGAAGAGAATTACGAAGACGACGATAAAGATATGGGTGCGTTATGCTTTACCCGCAGGGTTCGCAAAACACGGGTACCCAAAGGATTCAAATTACCACACGACCAACCTAAGTATGATGGGTCGCAAGAACCTACCCTATGGTTATCGGATTATCTGCAGGCAGTGCAGATATTGGGGGGAACAAAGGTGACTGCAATGCAAAGTTTGCAGCTGCACCTCACCGGCGCCGCACAGTCCTGGCTGAATACCCTACCCAACGAATCCATCGGAAGTTGGGGGAGCTAGAAAGTCAATTCACAAGAAATTTTCATTCCACCTACAAGCGCCCAGCATCACTGGAGGAAGTTAAAACATGTGTGCAAAGGAAAGGCGAAACGCTACGTTCTTATATACAACGCTGGAGTATAATCAAAAACTCAGCAGAGGACGTCTCCGACGAACGAGCAATAGACGCCTTTTTGGCCGGACTTCGTCGCTCAGATCTCGTGGAAGAAATAGGAAGAACAAGACCCACGACAGTAGCCGAGCTAATGGAACAAGCCAACAAATTCGCTAATGGAGAGGACGCGTATAACAACAAAAGAGGACGTTCACCAGAAGTCGATAGAATAAGTAGACAGAGGAGACGATACCGCAGCAGGGATAATCAAGGAAGGCGAAATCAGGTGGCCGCGGGTTACGTACTAGAAGAAGAGGAAGGATATGAAAGCAGGAGGTTTCAGGCAAAAGGATTAGAAAAATCGAGATACTCCAGTCCTTCGGCCGAGGATATGCTATACGGGCCTTGTCGAATCCACTACGCGTACTTCGACGGGAAAAGAGTCTCAAATCACCAGATGAAGGATTGCAGGACATTCCTAAGGTTGCAAAGCGTCATGAGCTCAAAACAAGAAGGGAGGCAAGGAGAAAGACACAGAAGTCAAGGATATCAAATGCAAAAGCTAGCAAGGCACTTAGAGTCAAAAGTGTACATATCAGCCATGATTCAACCGGTACCCAAGTCGAAGAAGGAGCAAAAGAGCATATCCAGGCAAGTCAACCTAGCAATATCATCACCACCAGCTACCACAGAATACCTGCGGTGGTCAGAACAACCAGTCAAGTTCAGCAGAGCAGACCACCCGAGGAAAGTCCCCAGGCCAGGTCACTCGCCTATGGTTTTAAAGGCACAAATAGGAGGGTACGACATCGGAAGAGTGTTCATGGATGCAGGGAGTGGCATAAACTTAATATATGCCAGAACCCTAAAGGCAATGTGCATATCACTGACGAGTCTGAAGCCAACAGATTGCTCTTTCCATGGAATAGTACCAGGAGCCGCAAACTACCCTTTGGGGAGAATAGAACTCGATGTCTGCTTTGGCAGTAGCGGAAACTACCGAAGAGAGAAGCTAGAATTTGAAGTAATGGACTGGCCGTCACAATATCATGCAATCCTGGGGCGCCCAGCATTTGCAAAATTCATGGCAGTACCACACTATGCGTATCTTACGTTAAAAATTCCAGGACCCAATGGAACAATCATAGTACAAGGGAGCTTTGAAGTAGCCAATACATGCGACAGGGAATTCAACAGGATGGCGCAAACCTTCGGCATGACAGCGGAGTACGAGAGATTAAAAGGAGAAACGGATCACAATGTACTACCCGACGTTGGACGATCCCTGCCAGATCAGGCTTTTGACACATCTCAGGACTCGAAGAAAATACAGGTCCATCCTACAGATGCAAACAAGACGACATCAATTGCGGTGAACTTGGATCCCGCATAGGAAAGCGCGCTCGTCGAGTTCCTCCGTGAGCGCTGGGAAATCTTCGCCTGGTGTCCATCAGACATGCCAGGGGTTCCCAGGGAACTCGTCGAGCATGCATTAAATGTAGATCCCAAGGCAAAACCAGTCAGGCAACCATTGCGACGATTCGATGAACCTAAAAGGAAGGCGATAGCATCAGAGTTGCACAGGCTAGAAAATGCCGGATTTATCAGAGAAATCAAAACCTCGAGTTGGGTGTCGAACCCAGTCATAGTACCCAAGAAGAACACAGACGTACAAAGAGTATGTGTCGACTACACATCTCTCAATAAGCATTGTCGAAAGGATCCCTTCCCTCTACCCACATCGATCAGATAATCGATTCAACAGCGGGATGCGCAAGGCTTTCATTCTTGGACGCATACTCTGGTTACAATCAGATCAAATTGAAGAAAGAAGACGAAGAAAAAAGGCCTTCATCACACCATATGGGGTGTTTTGCTACCAAGTGATGCCGTTCGGCCTAAAAAATGCAGGAGCAACTTATCAACGGATGATGCAAAGTTACCTTGGAAGCCAAATAGGACGCAACATACAAGTCTACATTGATGATGTAGTCATCACCACAAGAGAGGAGAAATCTCTAATCAGCGACTTGGCAGAAACCTTCGACAACTTGAGCAAGTACAAGCTTAAGCTTAACCCGACAAAGTGCTCTTTCGGCGTCTCAGCAGGACAACTTTTAGGGTTCCTGGTATCAGCACGAGGAATAGAGGCGAACCCAGAGAAGATTCAAGCAATTTTGACAATGGGGAAGCCCACGAAACTACACGACGTACAGAAACTTGCAGGACGCGTCGCGGCACTAAGTCGCTTCGTTGCTCGACTAGGGGAGAAGGCGCTTCCTTTTTATGCACTTATGAAGAAGTCAGACGATAAATTCGAGTGGACAGAAGAAGCAGACGCAGCGTTTGCATAGTTGAAAAAAGTGCTTTCCACGCCACCAGTGCTGGTCGCACCAAAAGAAAAAGAACCACTGCTATTATACATCGCCGCAACCCATCAGATGGTGAGTACAGTGTTAGTAGTCGAAAGAAGCGAAGAAGGAAAAGCCCATGGCGTCCAGAGGCCAGTATATTTCATCAGTGAAGTGTTGTTTCCAACAAAACAAAGGTACCCGCACTATCAGAAGTTGGCATACAGTGTCTTCACAACCGCACGAAAACTACGACAGTACTTTGCGGTGCACCCAATTATAGTGGTGAATGAGGCGCCATTGTCGAACATATTGAATAATCCTTCAGCAACAGGATGTGTCTCTTTGTGGGGAATCGAGTTATCTCCCATGGACATCACGTACGAAAAAAGGAAGGCGATCAAGTCACAAATTTTGCCAGATTTTACGGCAGAGTGGCTGGAGCTGCAGAGCACAGGACCACCAGATTTATCCAGTGTTTGGACAATGTACTTCGACGGTTCTAAAAGAGTCCAAGGCGCAGGCACAAGAGTAGTGTTGATATCACCTCATGGCGACAAATTGAAGTACGTCTTAAGGATGAGCTTTCCACAGGCTTCTAACAATGAAGCAGAGTACGAGGCTTTGTTGCACGGAATGAAGATGGCTAAAGCATGTGGAGCAACTCGCCTAAAAATATTTGGAGATTCCAACCTTGTTGTCCAGCAAGTTATGAACAGATGTGACACAATCAATGACAACATGATGGCCTACAAAATTTTGTACCATTATCTCGAAGGAACGTTCGATGGATGCGAAGTCTCGCACGTAAGCAGGAACAGCAATGAAGAAGCCGACAATTTAGCAAATATCGGGTCACAGTGTTTACCTGTGCCATCCGGAGTATTTTGGGAGGAAATAGTGGAAAGATCAATAAAAAGTGGAAAAAGTTCGACTACTACAGCAGGCTCAGGGGCTACATCAGAACCAGAGGAGGTCATGATGATAGAAGAAACATGGATGCAGCCATATCTTGCATACATGATAAATAAAAAGTTACCAGAAGATGCAGTGGAGGCCAAGAGGATAACTCGAAGATCGAAAGAGTTTGTCGTATTACAGGGGAAATTATACAAGAAAAGTATTACTGGCGTTTTGCAGCGTTGTGTAACGCCCCAAGAAGGACAAAAAATACTACAAGACATACATGGTGGAGTATGCGGCCATCATGCTAGCAGCAGAGCAATAGCAGCAAAAGCTTTCCGAGCAGGATTCTATTGGCTAACAGCCATCGAGGACGCAAAAGATATAGTTCTAAAGTGTGAAGCATGTCAAAGGTTTGCGTCTAGACCGCACGCACCAGCAGCGGAACTACAAACAATACCATTATCTTGGCCTTTTGCACAATGGGGCCTAGATATGGTGGGAAAGTTGCACAAATCCTGGCCAGGAGGGCATGTCTACATGCTAGTGGCCGTCGATAAATTCACCAAATGGGTGGAAGCGGCCCCGGTGACAACTCAAGATTCTACAGCAGCAATCAACTTCATCAAGTCAATAGTTTTTCGTTTTGGTGTACCATACAGCATCATCACAGACAACGGAACGAATTTCACTTCAAAGGAATTCAAGAGTTACTGCGAAGGATTAGGGATCAAGCTAAAATTTGCATCGGTGGCGCACCCGAAGACAAACGGGCAAGTCGAAAAAGCTAATGGCCTGATATGTAGCGGGATAAAAAAGAGGCTCCTAGCACCTCTCGAGAAAGCCAAGAGCGCTTGGGTAGAAGAATTGCCCTCCGTTCTTTGGAGTCTAAGAACTACGCCTAACGCAGCAAATCAAGAAACTCCTTTCTTCCTGGTCCATGGCGCAGAAGCCGTGCTTCCAGTCGAGGTTACACACGAGGCTCCAAGAGTGACAGCATATGACGAGACAACATCAACAGAAGCATTGCAGGATGATGTTGATGCACTAGATGAAGCAAGAGATAAAGCATTAGAAAGGGCTACGCAGTATCAACAGAATCTACGAAACTACCATAGTAGTCGAGTTCATCCACGATCCTTCGTGGTGGGAGACCTAGTTTTGCGACTCAGGCAAGACAACCACGGCAAGTTGGAGTCCCCTTGGGTGGGACCTTACATCGTCACTGAAGTAATACCTGGAGGAGCATATCGACTACAAGACAAGAAGACTGGGAAGGATGAGAGCAACCCATGGAATGTAGAGCAGCTACGGCGTTTTTACGCGTAGAATGCATATAGTGGTATTAATAAATTCGAGTTAACCTTCTGAACCTAGAACATGAGGCCACAGGTCAGGTTCTTTGGGTTGAACTCGACAAAATTGTACAATTATTATTTCTTCGCCTTGGGGGCTTCAACCCTCGGGTCGTACGAAAGGAATTTTTATCACGGCTTGGAAGACTCTTTTCACTGAAAGGTTGTGCAGTCAACCCGATAAATATTCAAATACCGTGGTTCACAAAGGAACCCGATATTCTTGGTTCACAAAGAACCCGATAGATGGAAAGCATACCTCAGAACAATGACTTATTTTCTTGGTACTAGCAAAAACATCGACATAAGATACGAAGATTCATTACAAGAGAATATGGCAACAAGGACATTATCAAACGATATTACATAAAAAGCAAAATCCTAATGGAAGTGGACTTCAGCTTCATATTTCTTCTGGCAGAGGGTGCCATCGTAGATCTTCACGTCGAACTTCGACGTGCCGATGTGGAAATCAAAGGCCATGAAGAAGCCTTGGTGGATGTCGTGGTCTTCTGTGAACTGCGACCAGCCACCCTTAAAGTATTGCTCGCCGTCGCCATCATACCACACCTCCACCTCGTATGGGACATCACTGCCAGACTGTTCGTGGAGAACCGCCTCTCGCAGTTCACGCCCATCCATGAAGTTGGTGAAGCTCAGCGGCAGGCGCTGAATCTCGCGGCACTGCGCCATGGCGATGCAGAGGAAAGAAAAGATTCGGGGAGGCGCAGCAGGAGCAGCGGAAGTAGAAGGAGGAGGAGCGACTGGACCTGGAGCAGCGCCAGTCACCTTGGGCTTGTTCTTGCTACCAGGTGGGCGCCCGGGGCGACGTTTAGCCGGAGCGGCCGATGATGATCCTGCTGCGGCCAGAGTGGTGGTGTTCTTGTTTTTTGCTTCCACGAGGGCGACCTCGGCCTCGGGGCGCCACCGGAGAGCCAAGATTCAGACGGGAGCCATCTGCATCAGCCATGAGGACAAAGGAAGAAAGAAAAACCCTAGATGGAGGGAGAAGATGATGCGGCGGAGGAGGAATTTGATTAGGGTTTTTACCCTTGCTAGAAGGTGCTTTATTTATAAGCACGGATTAGCGGGGCCCCATGTTAAAGTAAAGCCCGTCAGCGTATTTTTCAATAGAAGTTAAATTCTGCACATAGCAGACGATAATACCAAAGAACAAGAGGAGAAGGTTGTGGTCGCACGATATGAAAACTTCGACTTGGACTCGGGGGCTTGCAAATAGTAGGCGTTAACAGAAGGAAGAAGAAATGAACTTTGAGCCTATGCTTGACTACAAGTATCCAAACATAGCCTCGGGGGCTACTCCCATCGAGAGCGCTGAGCGCGCACCCGATAGAAGATGAGATAATTAATAATGGAGATGAAGAAGGGTTAATATACAAAATTCGACTATATAGTCGACAAAAGTGCAGATAGACTACTCCCATCGGGAGCGAAGAAGATTAATTTAAAATCCGAATTTCTTTGATTTCATCAATCAAGAATTTGGCTGCGACATAAGATTTTCGAGTTTTATGGTTGAAGAAACCCGAATATTTTCAGTCAAAATTTGACTGTGACATGAGATTTCTCGAGTTGCGTTATCGCAACACAACTCGAATGTCGTGACTTGTCACGAAGGTAAGACCCCGGGATCCGTCCTATGTGGCCTGGTATACGCACATGGATGCGCTCTGCTGGTATGTATCCGTGTCTACGACGCGAAGAAAATCCTGGTGGACACACTGGGTACCCTGAGAACCACTGGGATTCATTCTTTGTAAGTCCTAAATGCGGCAAAAGAGTGGGTTTGACCGGTATCCCGAATTCAAGTCCAAGGGGATTAAATTTGAAGTAGGTGACAAGTATCTGTTCCGGCAGTTAACTGACCTCTTGATCCGTCAGAGTTGTCAGGCTTGTTCATCAAGACCCCTTGCGAACAAATTATCATAAATATAAGTTGAAAGACCAAGTCGAAGATTTGAAGATAAAGTCGAAGAATTGATCAAGTCGAAGATTTGAAGATTAGAGATTCAACCCGAATCTACAATTCTGGTAGAATCTCAGGGGCTACTGACAAGGGTATAGCTAATAGAGCCCATTAGTTGAGTACCCCTGAGGCTCGTTAAGCTAGGCCCAATTGTAATGATAGTCGAATACGAGTTCCTGCCGTATGTCGATATTGTAATATGTATCGGACCCTACCCGATCCTCGAGACCTGGCCACCTATATATAGGGGCCAGTAGGGGACGGTGTAGGGCAGATTGAAAGCAAGCCAGGTCGAACACCCAAGTTTACTTTCGTCACATACCTATTTCGACTAACTTCACCTTCGAGTTCATCCGACGCCCTATCTCCCCGATCCTAAGTCCTTCATCTAGGACATTTGTCGAGTTAACCCCTCGTCACCTGGGTTATGTATATTTGGCTTTTAACTTGATTCCCTATGAAGAGCTTGGCAAAGCAACACTTTTCCAAACAGAGGGCTTTACCTATATGATACCCATGCTCAGCCATGCTCTAGCAGTGTGGTGCTGTGAGGTGATCAATCCTACCTGATGCCTGAAGTTGTGTAGCAAAAGTGTTGTTATCTGCTGCTGCTGTTTGCTGGTGGTGATGGCTTGCTCCTTGCTTGCCTTCTCCTCCTGGTTTAGCTCCTGAGCTTGTCCTTCTCCTCCTGGACTTGCTGCTGATACTTGTCCTTCTCCTCCTGGGCTTGGTCTTGAGCTTCAATCCATCATCATGGTTTTGCTGGATGTTTTCAAGTGTTTGAGTGGTGTTGTGCAAGAACTTGTGTTGTTCTTGGTGTTATTTCTCTGCTGGTCGAATGGGAGCTACTTCCCCTGGTGAAGCTCATCTAGTCGACTGCTTGTTTTGCCAGCAGCTGTGGTGCTGCCAGCTCCAGCTTCCCAGTTCTGTGACTAAGCTGCCTGTGAGCTGTGTGCTTGTATACTTCACTCAGCTTGATCTCATCCACCCCTGGCCGTGCTGTGAAACTGCTATGCACTCTAGTGCTTTGTACCCCCAGTGATTAAAAGAACAGATACTTCACTTGGTCATTAAACTCAATGATGCAATGGCAAAGTATTAGCCAAAGTCTGAGAGTAATATACTCTAACACTTAATCTATTTTCTTTTGTTTATTTGCTTTGTTTTGCAGGTTGCAGATTAAGAAGACTTAGAAGATAAAGTTTCTCAAGACTTAGTCTAGGATTAGTTTTCTGTTATTTACCCTTTTTGTAATTCATTTGCTTAAGCAATTATCTGTAAAGACATTGTATTATTGTGCTTTAATTAATAAAGTGTAATTCCAATTTATTTCATATTCTACTATTAGTTTTGATTTACCATATTATGAAGAATATTGTATAAGTGTTTTATATTTATAAAGTAGCATTCGAACTTACTTTATTTACTTATTTGAGTTATTTCTTTATTAATGATTTAAAAATTCAATTTTGAGAATATTCAACAATCAAATTGAACTTCCTAATTTACTTAAATAACAACATCAAGAGATCATAACAAAACCCATAGCATTCTAATAACCCCTATCTCTAAAGGTGATTAGAAAGGAGCTTTGCTCTCTCAGGTTTTTGAATTTGTGAAAAATTTACTTAGGTTTTTAGATGCATGAATGCACAATAGTCCTATTTCTACCCTTCGCTTGGTCCTAAATGCTGGGATATTACAGGCCTTTCTTTTACTTTTATGTTGAGTCTTCACCTTCTATCTTTATGCACCATCTAAGAGAGCATAGTTGTCATTCTGAGTATAATGTGCATTGTCCCAAAGTTTTCATTGATTGATTCATGATGTTGGTTTCACTTGTTCTTAAATTACTTGTATCTAGTCACCCTCTTAAACTTGAAGGTGTCCTATGCATTTATGTTTTGCTCTCTCATGAAGGACAAGCTGAAAACCATTTGCTATGTTTTTCCATATGATTTGAACACACGTTTGACTTTCATTGTTTCATTTTCATGATCTTTCATTTGTGTTCTTTTTCATGTTATAACATGGTTGCTAAGTTTCTTCTATCAAGATTATATCTTTCATGCCCATGTTTTAAGTTCTTTTGATCCCAGCATACAACGCTTACATATATGATCAAGATTGTGTAGGTGCATGTCACCTCAAAAATTATTTCTTTTGTTATCACTTACCTACTCGAGAATGAGCAGGAGTTAAGCTTGGGGATGCTGATACGTCTCCAACGTATCTATAATTTTTGATGCTCCATGCTTGTTTTTACACCATTTGCTTAGTGTTTCATTACACTTCGTGGCACTTTTATGCATTTTCCGGAACTAACCTATTAACGAGATGCCACAGTGCCAATTCCCTGTTTTCTGCTCTTTTTGTGTTTCAGAAAAGTTACACAGGAAATATTCTCGAAATTGGACGAAACAAAAGCCAGACATCCAGATATTTACCGAAGCTTCCAGAGAACCGAAGAGGAGACGGAAAGGAGCCACAGGGTGGCCACACCACCAGGGGGCGCGGCCTACACCTGGCCCGCGCCGGCCTATGGTGTGGGCCCCCTGGTCCACTTCTGACGCTGCCCCTTCGCCTATAAAGACCTCCCGACGGGAAAAACCTAAACACCCGATCACTTTTCCAGAAACATATCGCGATCCACCACCGTCATCAACCCGAGATCGGGAGGGTCCAGAAGCTCTTCCTGGCACCCTGCCGGAGATGAGAATCGCCACCGGAGGTCTTTTTCATCGCCATGCTTGCCTCCGGCATGATGAGTGAGTAGTCTACCTTGGACTATGGGTCCATAGCAGTAGCTAGATGGTTGTCTTCTCCACCACGTGCTTCATGTTTAGATCTCGTGAGCTGCCTTACATGATCGAGATCACCGTTATGTAATTCTACATGTTGTGTTTGTTGGGATCCGATGAATATTGGTGTTATGATTGAGTTGATGTGCTGAATATTATCTTATGTTATCTCTATGTTGTTTATGATCTTGCATGCTCTCCGTTGTTAGTAGCTATCTTGGCCGAGTAGTTGCTAGTGACTCCAAGAGGGGGTATTTGTGCTCGATAGTGGGTTCATGCCTCTATTTAATCTGGGGGAGTGATAGAAACCTCTAAGGTTGTAGATGTGTTGTTGCTACTAAGGGGAAAATAATATTCATATGCTCAAGGGCATATGCTTTGTTTACATTACACACTTTGCTTAATGCAGTTATCTGTTGTTCGCAACTTAATACTTGTGGAGTTCTCGGATTGATTCGCCACAAGTGGATTATTAGTCATAGATGCAGTTGGATGGCTGATGTCTACGCACTTCTATTCTTGTAGACACTTGTTGGGCCTCCAAGTGCAGAGGTTTGTAGAACAGCAGCAAGTTTCCCTTAAGTGGATCACCCAAGGTTTATCGAACTCAGGGAGGTTAGAGGTCAAAGCTATCCCTCTCAAGCAACCCTGCAATTATGATACAGAAAGTCTCTTGTGTCCCCAACACACCCAATACACTTGTCAGATGTATAGGTGCACTAGTTCGGCGAAGAGATAGTGAAATACAAGTGGTATAGATGATTATAAATAGCAAACGTGATGTGAAATAAATATTGCTGCGAGCAAACAAGTAACAAAGTAGCAAGTAAATGGTATGCAATGCTTGGAAACAAGGCCTAGGGATCATACTTTCACTAGTGGACACACTCCCAACAATATAACATGACTGAACAAATAACTTCTCTTTGCTAAGGCACTCTGAATTACTCTCCTATTGAATAACACTAATCATTGCGTAGTGGCTACAGAAGCACCCCTTAAAGTTCATCAAATACTTGACAAACACCACTCATAGAGATATCCAAATCAGATCACAACTCAAGATAGAAATCATTGCAACTTAGACCAAGTACTAACACGGTGCACACACTGTCACCATTACACCATGAAAGGAGGAATAGATCACTCAAACTATCATAGTAATAATTACTCTCATAATCCACAAGAGATCACGATCATAGCCTAAACCAAGTACCACCACGATGCACGCACTGTCACCGTTACACCATGGCAGGAGGAATAGATTACTTTAATAACATCACTAGAGTACACTATAATAATTAAGCATAGGAGTAGCATAATATCTGAATAATAACATCTACTTGTTCAACATGATACAAAGCTCACGATCACATAAAGATCACATCATGGGAGAGAGAGGTGAACCACATAGCTACCGGTAGAGCCCTCAGCCCCGGGGATGAACTACTCCCTCCTCATCATAGGAGACAGCAAGGTTGATGGAGATTGCGGTGAGGTCGATGGAGACGGCGAAGACGGCGATGGAGACCGATGGAGATGGCTCCGGGGGCACTTCCCCATCCCGGCAGGGTGCCGGAACAGAGACTTCTGTCCCCCAAAATTCGTCGACGGTGGCGGCGGAGCTGCGGAACTCTTTCTGGAAATTTGCCGACTCCCTTAGGGTTTTCCGTCCCGAGGCTTTATATAGGCGAAGGGGCGTCGCGAGAGGGCAGCCAGGGGCTCCTCACACATGGGTGGCGCGGCCAGGGCCTGGGCCGCGCCACCCTTGTGTGAGGGCAGGCTCTGGCCCCTCTCCGGCTCTCTTTCGGATGTCTGGATGCTCCGGGTAAAATAAGACTTCAGGAACTTGTTTCGTCCAATTCCGAGAATATTTCCTGTGTATCACTCTGAAACACAAAAACAGCAGAAAACAGGGAACTGGCACTGTGGCAACTCGTTAATAGGTTAGTTCCAGAAAATGCATAAAAGTGCCACTAAGTGTAACGAAACAATAGGCAAATGGTGTAAAAACAAGCATGGAGCATCAAAAATTATAGATACGTTGGAGACGTATCAGCATCCCCAAGCTTAACTCCTGCTCGTCCTCGAGTAGGTAAGTGATAACAAAATAATAATTTTTGAGGTGACATGCACCTACACAATCTTGATCATATATGTAAGCATTGTGAGCTGGGATCATAAGAACTTAAAACATGGGCATGAAAGATATAATGTTGACAATAAGAACTTAGCAACCATGTTGTAAACATGCAAATGAACACAAACAAAAGATCATGAAAATGAAACAATGAAAGTCAAACGTGTGTTGAAATCATAAGGAAAAACATACAAATGGTTTTCAGCTTGTCCTTCATGAGAGAGCAAAACATAAATGCATTGGACACCTTCAAGTTTAAGAGGGTGACTAGATACAAATAATTTGAGAACAAGTGAAACCATGATCATGAATCAATCAATGAAAACTTTGGGACAATGCACATTATACTAAGAATGACAACTATGCTCTCTTAATGGTGCATAAAGAAAGAAGGTGGTGACTCAACATAAAAGTAAAAGAAAGACCCTTCGCAGAGGGAAGCAGTGATTAAACATGTGCTAGCACTTTTCATTTGTAAAACAGAGAGATAAAAATTGGTTTTGAGAGGTGGTTGTCTTTGTCAACGACTGGCAATGGGGTTCTTACTATCTTCCATACAAAAATGAAGCAAGTTTTTGAGAGAGAGATTGGCACTTTTGTGCTCTTTTATAAAGCTTGGCACTCCTCTCCACCTTTTTTTCCTTTCACAAACCATGGCTAACCGATTCCATCGGGTGCCCACCAACATTCACATTCCATGGAGGAGTGCCTTTTTTCTTTCTTTTTTCTCTTTTCTTTCTTTTTGGAATAAGCAATATGGAAGATAGCAAATCCGACCACTACTTCCCCATGAGCTGAAAACAGTGTCACAAAACGAGAAGTATTTTGAAGGGTTTTTTCAAAGGTAGCACATGAAAATTTACTTGGAATGGCTTGCAAATACCATGCATAGGAATTTATAGTGGACACAATGGAAAACTTGGTTTTTAGGAGTTGGATGCACGAGTAGAGCTCATACTCAGTACAAGGCGAGGGCTAGCAAAAGACTGGGAGCGACCAACTAAGAGAGCAATAACGGCCATAATCATGCAAAGCGACAAAGCGACATTAAAAGAAGCATAAGATGGCATCAAAAGTCAAAAACTAAATGATCATAGAGGCTATTGGCGACTTATTTTGTAGTCAACATGGTGTAAGCATGTGCCAAGTCAACCCAAATAAAGCATCAAAGGAGAAAACCAAATAAATGCTTCCATATAATAAAAACAACGCATGATTTTTTCAAAGGCTCATTAAGCAATCTCAGTCATTTGAGACAAGTCATTCTACAGCAAAACCACTAAGCATACTATCAAAAAGACATCAAGCATGACATGAAAAAACCTAAGCCGCAGTCTACACAAGCTCCTTCTTGTACCACTATTTTGCACAAAGCTTTTTCTCTTTTCCAACACCATTTGAACTTTTTAAATCCAACTCTTTTGAGGAAAACCAACATGGTCCAGAGGCAAAAATACACCTTGATAAATAAATATAAGAAGATCTGAACACAAATCAAGGCGAAAACCAAAACCAAAAGCAGTAGCAGAAAAAGAGAACACTCGTCGAAACAATAAGAGTGAAAAATGGAGTGTTCTTGGCAAATAAAAAGCGGAATAAGTCTCTCTCCAAAACAACATGATGTGATCAAACCATTTATTGCAGCAAACAAAACTAAACTAACTAAGAAAACTAAAACAACTAACGCTCCAAGAAAAACACATAGTGCATGAAGCAATAAAAATATAGTGTCTTGAAAGGTGACCTGATTTTTGCCGATGAAGAAGGGGTGCCTCGGGGGCATCCCCAAGCTTTGACGCTTGTACTTCTTGGATATTTCTTGGGGTGATGCATGGGCATCCCCAAGCTTGAGCTTTTGTCCATTCTTCAACTCATGTCATCATTCTCCAATCCCTACACTTGAAAACTTCCTTCATACAAAACTAAACACAATTCTATTAGCAACATTAGTGCAAGCATAACATATAATCAACCTCTATTTGCTTCAGATTTCAACACAAAACCACCACATATAAAGTATATACTACTGTAGCAACTTCCCCAAAAAGTTCCATGATCAAAAGAACTCAAAAGAAAGCGATAAAGCGGCAAACACAAATATTGGCAGAAATCTGTCAAAACAGAACAGCTGACAAAGGTCGAATTTTTGAGGGGTTTTCTGTTGCTCAAATCAAAAAGTGTTCAGCTAACGAAAGTTTGGATATAACCTGGGGCATACGCACAAGAAATCGGAGGTTCAAAAGATATACAGAGAATTTATACGAATTTTTACGGTGCAGCACCGAAAACAGTTTCAGGATAGCAACATCCCCAAATCTTTACCTCACTCGAATTAGAGGCTTCTCTTGGCACAAAAACGAAATAAACAAGATAAGGAGCAGTCATTACAGTAGTAATAACTTCAAGACTCAAATAAAAGAAAAAGTACTGAAAATAAACAATGGGTTATCTCCCAAGAGTGCTTTTCTTTAACGCCTTTGAGCTAGGCGCAGTAATTTGCAAAGATGCTCATGTGGGCGCCATATAAGAGCTTGAGGCAAAGGCGAGCATCAAAAAGCAAGTATGGAACATATTTAAATCTAAACCACTTCCTATGAAAAATAGTCTTGTAAAGAGACAAGTCATGAAAGCGCAAAGCAAAAAGCATAGGAAGGCAAAACAAGTACAACTTCAAGAATTGCAACATAAAGAGGGGAAACTCAATATTGTTGAGATCCATCAAACCATGTTTCCCTCTCTCATAATAACTTTCAGTAGCATCATGAATAGAATTAACAATATAACCACATAAAGCATCCCTATCATGAGCCACATGCATAAAAGAATTAATACCCACCACAGGAACAATAGTAGTAGGAGCAGATTTATCAGAATAATTATTCTCATCACCATAATCATCATAAATAGGAGGCATATTGTAATCATAACTAATTTTATCCTCAATAGTAGGTGAACTGAAAATAACATAATCATCATTGTAATCATCATAAATTGGAGGTAAAGTATCATCAAAGTAAATTTTCTCCTCCAAAGCTAGGGGACTAAAAAGATCATTTTCATCAAAACTAGCTTCCCCAAGCTTAGACTTTTCCATAGCATTAGCAATAATGGTGTTCAAAGAGTTCATACTAATAACATTGCCATTAGCATGCAAATAAAGTTCCATAGGTTTTTTAATTTTCTCTTCAAACACTTCATGTCCTAACTCAAGATAAATACTATAAAGCTCTCTATTTTTGTTGTTGTTTTCCATTAAGCCTAACTAGTGAAAATAAAAACAAGAAACAAAAAGATGTAATTGCAGAATCTAAAGGAAATAACTCCGAGCACTCACACAGGAGGATGCGAGTACCTTTTACCTTACCTCCCCGGCAACGGCGCCAGAAAAGAGCTTGATGTCTACGCACTTCTATTCTTGTAGACACTTGTTGGGCCTCCAAGTGCAGAGGTTTGTAGAACAGCAGCAAGTTTCCCTTAAGTGGATCACCCAAGGTTTATCGAACTCAGGGAGGTTAGAGGTCAAAGCTATTCCTCTCAAGCAACCCTGCAATTACGATACAGAAAGTCTCTTGTGTCCCCAACACACCCAATACACTTGTCAGATGTATAGGTGCACTAGTTCGGCGAAGAGATAGTGAAATACAAGTGGTATAGATGATTATAAATAGCAAACGTGATGTGAAATAAATATCGCTGCGAGCAAACAAGTAACAAAGTAGCAAGTAAACGGTATGCAATGCTTGGAAACAAGGCCTAGGGATCATACTTTCACTAGTGGACACACTCCCAACAATATAACATGACTGAACAAATAACTTCTCTTTGCTAAGGCACTCTGAATTACTCTCCTATTGAATAACACTAATCATTGCGTAGTGGCTACAGAAGCACCCCTTAAAGTTTATCAAGTACTTGACAAACACCACTCATAGAGATATCCAAATCAGATCACAACTCAAGATAGAAATCATTGCAACTTAGACCAAGTACTAACACGGTGCACACACTGTCACCATTACACCATGAAAGGAGGAATAGATCACTCAAACTATCATAGTAATAATTACTCTCATAATCCACAAGAGATCACGATCATAGCCTAAACCAAGTACCACCACGATGCACGCACTGTCACCGTTACACCATGGCAGGAGGAATAGATTACTTTAATAACATCACTAGAGTACACTATAATAATTAAGCATAGGAGTAGCATAATATCTGAATAATAACATCTACTTGTTCAACATGATACAAAGCTCACGATCACATAAAGATCACATCATGGGAGAGAGAGGTGAACCACATAGCTACCGGTAGAGCCCTCAGCCCCGGGGATGAACTACTCCCTCCTCATCATAGGAGACAGCAAGGTTGATGGAGATGGCGGTGAGGTCGATGGAGACGGCGGAGACGGCGATGGAGACCGATGGAGATGGCTCCGGGGGCACTTCCCCGTCCCGGCAGGGTGCCGGAACAGAGACTTCTGTCCCCCGAAATTCGTCGACGGTAGCGGCGGAGCTGCGGAACTCTTTCTGGAAATTTGCCGACTCCCTTAGGGTTTTCCGTCCCGAGGCTTTATATAGGCGAAGGGGCGTCGCGAGAGGGCAGCCAGGGGCTCCTCACACATGGGTGGCGCGGCCAGGGCCTGGGCCGCGCCACCCTTGTGTGAGGGCAGGCTCTGGCCCCTCTCCGGCTCTCTTTCGGATGTCTGGATGCTCCCGGGTAAAATAAGACTTCAGGAACTTGTTTCGTCCAATTCCGAGAATATTTCATGTGTATCACTCTGAAACACAAAAACAGCAGAAAACAGGGAACTGGCACTGTGGCAACTCGTTAATAGGTTAGTTCCGGAAAATGCATAAAAGTGCCACTAAGTGTAACGAAACAATAGGCAAATGGTGTAAAAACAAGCATGGAGCATCAAAAATTATAGATACGTTGGAGACGTATCAATGGCGGTCTATGTATCTTGTTGTAATGCCCAGAGTAAATCTCATAGTGATCCTCTCGACATATCACGTTGTCTTTATTCTATCAATTGCCCAACTATAATTTGCTTACCCAGCATGTGTTATTTTATCTTATGGAGAGACACCACTAGTGAACTGTGGACCCCGTCCTATTTCCATTATATTGCTATCACCTGTTTACTTTACTCGCATACTACTATTGCTTTCCACTCGATACGCTCATTCCTTTGTTTCAAGCAAACCGGTGAGATTGACAACCTCATCGTAAGTTGGGAGCAAAGTATTTGGTTGTGTTGTGTGCAGGTTCCGCGTTGCTACTAGTTGAAGACGAGTCAACAAGTGTCGTAAACAGTGCCCTTGTTGGAGTGTTACTAGGCTACTCAGCATCACGTTCTGGAGTATTGACTTTTTCCTGGATTCGATAAACCTTGGTTTCTTTCTGAGGGAAAAACTTGCTGCTGTGCTCATCATACCTTCCTCTTGGGGTTCCCAACTAGACGGTGAAAAACCATCAACACCGCGCCGCATGAAGACCACACAACGCCACGACACCACCTGCATCGGGGTGTGGTCGATAGGCCACGCACAGCGAGACGACACCATGGCAACCATCAACGAAGCCTAACGGAAGTGCACAGCCGAGACCACCCAACGCCGCGACACCATCGGCATCGGGGGGGGTGGTCGAAGGCAACGCTCAGCAAGACGATGCCACGGCACCCGAGTGCCACCGACAAAGACAAAGGCTTCACGGCACCAAGACACACAAGCACCGTCTCCAAGCTTTCACAGCAGATCAGAACAAGGACATGGCAGCACCGCGAGGCCAAAGCCTCACCGCCGAATGCACCCCCATTCGAGCAGCAGCATGAAGTTCCAATGTGAATCCCTCAAGAAGGAAGAACGACGCCAAAGGCGCCGTCGTCACTGAGCTTTCGCCCGGAACCACCACACTAGCGGAGAGAGTCTCTCCAACCACGTCCCCAGGAGGGTTTGCGACACCAAGCAGCGCTGCCGTGGTCTGCTCAAACAGAGATAGAGCAACGGATTTCACCGGAGGCACACTCCGGCCTGTGCCTCCGGCCAGATCCCGGGGAGCACCCGACACCAAACAAGCTCCACGCAGAGAGCACCCTCGCTGAGCACATGCGGAAGGGAAACCGGCAGACCAAGCAGGATCTGGCCGGATCCGACCGCGTGCGCCGCATCCCACCAAGCCGGCGGCAGGCCGGAGCGAGCCCGGCCAAGCACCACCGCCTAGACCCACCGCCTGCGCCGTGCAGAGAGGTCCCGCCGCCAGCCCATCCCGCAGCCGCAGGACCACCACAACAGCTTCACCGCCGAGCGCCGAGCGACTCCAGGGCCGCCGCGCAAGCCGGAGAGTCGTCGGAGCACGGCGTCTTCCAGAGCCTGCCGCGCACGCACCACCGAGCAGAGGAGACGAGCTCAGAGCTGAGGAGCGCTGGGGCAGCAGCCCGCCACCACCAGCCACCGGAGGGACTTTGCCCAGCGACGTTTGCCGGCGGCGGTGGGGGGAAGGGAGGAGGAGGGGGCGGTGGAGGTGGCGGCTAGGGTTTCCACCCGAGTCGCTCCTGTGGAGCGATGCGGGGGCTGGGCGTTTAACCTCTCTTTTTGGGTATGATAGTTTTGGTCCTTCGTACTTTTCCAAGAATCATTGATCAATCTAACAGCTCGATCAAAACCAAATACACAATGACAAAAGGAGCACGCAGCGGACAATGGCTGTCATGTGCTTGACGAGTGTCCAAGTGAAGTGATCAAATTCTTTTCTGCTTGTCGATTTCAGCGATAGCGATCTTTATTCTCGGGGACATGGCCCAAAATGAAAGATGCCCCGGCCAGGTTCGGTTGTGATTAGGAGAATTCAGATGAATCCAAAGATAAATAAGCCCAAGACTGGGAAAGCATGCGGCCCATTGTAGTTAGGCGAGTTCTCGACGCTGAGTGTCTACCGGACCAATTTTTGCTCCGGACTCGATGTTGAGCGGTTTGGTGAGGCACACGGTTTAAGATGATGTGTGTCAGTGTAAGAGCATCTCCAGCCATCCCCCCGACTTGGCCCCCGGCGGCCGTTTTTTACATCCGGACGGCAGTATTCGGCCCAGTCGCGCCCCCGATTCCTCGTTTCCCCTGGATTTGGGCCTAAATCCATCCGGCGAGCCCAGGCCAACCCCGGTCCCCTGGGGCGCGCTCAGGGACTCCGGACGAGAGAAAAGCAGAAACGGGCCCGCTCTGTCGGCGAGAGAACACGCAAACCCTACAATTTGGACGCAAATCCCCATCCCCCTCCTGTCGTTGCTCTGTCGCCACCGGCACCACCCCTCGCCAATTCGCTGGCCGGTTGCCTGAACTTCGCCGTCCCTCCTCCCACCAGCCTATATTCCACCGTCCGGCGTGCCGTCTGGCCATATTCTGCTATCGGGGAACTCCTCCCGTCGCGCCTCGTCGACACGCCCTGCAGGTGTTCGTCCATTTGCTTGGCCGAAAATGGACTCCGACGACGAGGAAGAGCAGATGTTCGCCGAGATGTTTGAAGAAGAGATGGCAGCCGCCGCCCAAGACGATGAGCATATGCTTATTTTAGCTTGCTTGTCGGGCTTGTACGCGGAGGTGGCCACCGGTCGCCGTGGTGGGTCGGCACCAGGTCGCAAGAAGTGCAAGTCGAGGCAGCGAATGGAGGGCTACTGCATACTCTACGCCGACTACTTCGCCAACAATCCATTGCACGGTGAGGCTGTTTTTAGGCGTCGTTTCAGGATGAGCCGGAAGCTTTTCCTAAAAATTGTCTATGCCCTTCGAGACTACGACTCCTATTTTATATGCAAGTTAGATTGCACCGGTATGGCAGGGTTTTCCGCCCTCCAAAAATGCACGGTGGCTATGCGGATGCTGGCATACGGAGCTCCTGGTGATACTATCGATGACTATCTTCGGATGGCGGAGTCCACCGCCTTTGATTGTTTCTACCGGTTCTGCAGGGCGGTGATTGCAGTGTTTGGGGACACCTACTTGAGATCACCCACTTTTCAAGACACTGCTCGGATCCTCGCTTTCAATGAAGCTCGAGGATTTCCGAGGATGCTTGGAAGCATTGACTGCATGCATTGGAAATGGAAGAACTGTCCGTTCTCCTGGCAGGGAATGTACAAGGGTCACAAAAAAGGCTGCACTGTGATACTTGAGGCAGTGGCTACCCATGATCTCTGGATTTGGCACTCCTTCTTTGGTATGCCGGGATCCAACAATGACATCAACGTTTTGCAGTGCTCGCCGATCTTCTCCAAGCTTGTTGAGGGTCATGCTCCCCCGGTTGACTTTGTGATCAATGGCCGACACTACAACAAGGGATACTATCTTGCAGACGGTATCTATCCAAAGTGGGCAACATTTGTGAAGACTATCTCGAGTCCCATCCTCCCGAAGGAGATGGAGTTTGTGAAGGCACAAGAAGGTTGTCGAAAGGATGTCGAGCGTGTGTTTGGTGTCCTCCAGCAGAGATTTGCTGTAGTCCGGTTCCCCGCAATGAGTTGGTCCAAAGATCAGATATGGGAGGTGATGAACTGTTGTGTGTGCTTACACAACATGATTGTTGAGGATGAGCGGAAGCATCCCAACCCGGAGAGCGAACAAGATCTACCATATGAGAGAGAGGGTCCTCTTGCACAGCCTAATCACCAGGTGCCGGCATCGTGGGCTGCGTTCATCGCTATGTGTCAGGAGATTCGAGACTCCACTATGCATCAACTACTGCAGGATGATCTGGTGGAGCACATATGGAGGTTTCGAGGCAACACCCACTAGTTTCCATTTGATTTGTTTGAAAACTTGTCAATTTATTTGCTTGTTTTGTTTAACTGTATGAGATTCGCCGAACTGATGTTTATTTGAGCCGAATGTTGGCAAACTATATGAAATTCGCCGAACTGGAACGTCTATTTGTAAAAATAAGTCAAAAACGCCGATTTCCGGGCGTATAGCTGGGGCGCCGGCTGGAAGTTCGGCGCTCCCCACGCCTGATTTTCGTCCAATCCGGCGAGAATTACCGCCGGATTTGGCCGTGGGGGGCCCAAACGGCTGGAGATGCTCTAAGCTCACTGAGGACAGAGTTACAGACCGGCATGGCCAACCCCTTCATCAACCCCATATTATATATGCTTTTGCATTATTTTAGTACTCTCTTTTTCGGCATTACATCATTATTTTCTCATAATTGGATGCTATAAATGCTAAAAATGATAAGCACAAAGAATATCAAAGGAAAAATAATGAGAGAATTAACATTTATTTGTGTACTTTTCATATTTGTATTACTCGTAGTAAACGGGGGTGGCATTTTGGCACCCGGGAGCATATGCTATCGTTTTTTAAATCTAGTTTAAACAAAGTTTAAAATGTCAAAAAAATTCAACGAAACTTTTGCGTGTAGATCTCGTCATTCTATAATCTCACAAAATTGTTTCACGAGAAACCGATATTTTTGTGTTATATGTGAAAAAAGACAAAATTCGGTGCTAAAATAGGCATTGTACGAGACAATTTTTTTATCTTTTTACAGAAAACACAAAAGTATAGTTTTTCACGAAACTTGGCGCATGCATATAGAATGTCGAGACGTACGTGTTAAATTTTTGCTTGAAATTTTTTCATGTTTTTTAAAATATTTTTTCAGTGGTGGGAGCATATGCTCCCATGTCCCGACTCGAATTTCTCCTATATTTTAATGTATAGTGCGTAGCTGTGTAAATACTCGTGAATGGAAATGTCTAGATTTTGCTCATGAGTTTACCTGATCATTCTATCAACATATTCTTTATCATACAAATTTAAATATCTTGCCCAAGATAGGCAAGGATACAAACATATATATGTAGTATGCATACAATCAGCAAATTTATACGACAAGACATGTAATGCTTTCTCGCAATTGAGAGGACTATCTTTAATAATACCTCTAAGGGCCAATGCATTTAAATTATGTTTAAACCTAATTACATATTATGTTTGAAATTTATCATACCACAATACTTACGACGGCAAATTTAATAAATTGAGTTGTAAACAAGTGCACAACTTTAGTATAAATACTTATATTTATTTTTAATCACCGCATGCCCACAAACAACCCAGAAGAGGTCAATGTCAAGGATCTTACTTAGCTGACGTATCTTGAACACAATGATCTATACTTGTTGACTCTTTTTGTCACACATACATATATATACTACCTTTCTTCTCATTGAATGCTCTTGCTAACCAACACATTATGGGGCCATAAAAAGATAGTAAGTCCATGTACCAATGACATGTAGAATGATTGTTGAGTTGCCGAAGAGAGAAACGGAGAAAGAGTCTTGTTTTCTTTTAACTAAGATATCAACTCTTACCAAGAAAGATGATACATTTTTCTCCATTATCCTAGATGTATTTTTTGTTCACCTATATTTTAGTTTAATTTTATTGGTGCCACAATTTTAGGTGTGGAAACATTTATTGTTGAAGATAACTCTAAGAGAATATTCATTGTACATCATTTTTTTTGTCTTCTATAAATGGCATAGCATAGAAAGTTAATTTGCTAGTTTGATCCATACAGTGAGCCACTTATTCTTACACAAATAGTACTAGCTCCGTACAAAGTTAATCCATAACCATGCATGCCTTTTACACGTTGTTGAGTTGGTAGATCCGAGATTCATAGACCCCACCAATTATGCCGTACATTCAAGCAAGTATTGATTTTGTAACATGCAGCTCACGCGGTCACGGAAGCCTGTTGAGCCTGAGTTGAGCGCCGTGCTCTGGCTGGAGCATGCCGACGGGGAACGGCGCGTGCCTATAGGACGGCGAGAGGTCGAAGGAGAAGCGCTGCAAAATCATGGCGAGCCCCATCTTGGCCTCGAGCAGCGCGAAGTTCTGGCCGACGCAGACGCGCGGGCCCCAGCCGAAGGGGAAGAACGCCGGCGCGTCGGCCGAGGCCTTGGAGATCCCCTGGGCGAACCTCTCTGGCCTGAACTCGTCGGCGTCGGCGCCCCAGACCTCCCTATCGTGGTGGACGCACAGCAGCGGCAGCGTGAGCACCACCCCCGCCGGGTACCTGACGCCGCCGAGCTCCATGGGCTTGTACGTCTTGCGGTGCACCGCCGTCAGCGGCGTGTACAGCCGCAGCACCTCGTACAACACCATGGTCACCTGAAAATCGGACAGGGAATCAGAGTCTACCTGTAGGATGAAGATGGCAGCATTATACAATTAACTTACGATTTTCAGGCGGCTTAAGCCGTCGTAGTCCGGCGCGCTGGCGCCGAAGACGAGCATGACCTCCTCCCTGGCGCGGTCCTGCCACTCCGGGTGCATGCAGAGCAGGATCATCGTCCAGGTGAGCAGCACCGACGTTGTCTCCGCGCCAGCGAAGTAGAACATCTTGCATTCTCCGATCACGTCGTCCGTTGTGATCCCATTGTTGGAACTGCCGTCTCCCCTGCAGTGTTCCATGTTGGACTCCAGCAGCAGCCCGAGAAGATCGTCGCTTGTAGCTTCGCCGGCTTTCATGGCGTTCTCTCTTTTCGTGATGATCCCTTTTAGGATCCCGTCGATCTCCGTGGCAATCTGCTTCATCCTTCGGTTGTTTTTGGTTGGCAAGAACCTGAAAGCCGGCGAAAGTGCATCAGTAGTACAAATCTGCAGTACTGTAGTAGCCAGAGTAAACGCAGAAGGGGAGTAACAGAGAACTCACAGGTAACCAGGGATATGCATCGTGCTCATGGCCTGCATGACGAGCTCGACCTGCTTCCCTTGAAGCTGGAATATCCTCCTGCCCTCGGCGTAGCTGCTGCCGAATGCGGCGCGGGAGATGACATCCCCTGTCAGGTTCTGCATATCAGGCCAGACATCAACCTCGCATGGCAGATCACCGGCGGCTAAACCTTCCCATTTCTGAACCAGCTCCGTGCAACATGCGGCGAAAGCCGGCAACATTCGCTGAAAATGCAACACAATTTTAGGTACAGTCTTAACTATGGTTTGTGTCAGCACAGCCACAGCGATTGCCAGTTTGTGTTGTCAATAACAGAACAGAAATCAAACCTTGATCTTCTCCAGATGGAAGGCAGGGTTGATGATCCTCCTATGCTTAGCCCATTTTTCTCCCTTGTGGCTACCCAAGCCATTGTGCAACATCCTCTGAAGTCGGCCAAACGTGAGCTTCTCAAAGTGCCCGAACTTGTTGGACAGAACTTCTCGCACTAGTTCAGGTTCTGTGATGGTCACTCTAGGCACTGGCCCAAACCAAGTGATCGATATTTTACCTGTCAAACCATTTTGCTAATTAAGGTGAAGCTTGTTAACAGTTCTTTAGATTGTAGATATAATATACACGTTTGAGTATTTATTTTAAGTTGGTCGATGTATCTGCATGGAGTAATTGTGAGACTACGTGAGAATGGAAAATTCTCTGTGGCTTCTATGTACAATGCGCTCGTTTCATCAGGCTTACCAGTTTTAGATAATAAGAAAATCTGGAAGATGAAGATCCCGCTTAAAAATAAATTTTTTGCATGGTATCTTCGCCGAGGGGTTATTCTTACTAAAGATAATCTTATTAAGCGGAATTGGCAGGGAGTAAAACATGTGTTTTTTGTTCTCAAGATGAGACAATAAAACATTTGTTTTTCCAATACAACTTTGCACGTTCTAGTATTGCCAATGTCTTCGGATATTGGGTACATGGTATCGATAGCAAGTACAGAATTCTTCTTCGGGTGGGAGCGATGGCATTAATTTGGTCGCTTTGGCTATGTAGAAATGACAAAGTCTTTGATAATAAGTCATCTTCTCTCTTGCAGGTTATCTACAGATGTACGGGCACTCTTCGACTATGGTCACAGCTTTATCGCTCGGAGGACCACGACCTCTTTTCGGAAGTGTGCACGCGCCTGGAGGATACGGCGAGGGACCTTTTCTTGTATCATGGATGGCAGCATAATCTGAGGATTGACCCTCCACCAGCCTAGGCGTTTTACAATTTCTCATTCTGATATGTAATTCACCTACTTTTTGCTTTTCTTAGAACTGTTTGAACCTTGTTTGTGTCGGCTGTGTGCATCTTTGCTATGGAGAGGCCGGGTGTAATACTTAACTTAAGTAATAAAGCCCATTATCGAAAAAAAATTGTGAGACTGCTGTCAGATGTGATGCGACCAACAATGTTGCTAGAACATAAGAACGTTGGAGACTAGACTGTGGGAGACTACTATGAGATGCCACCAAAGATGTTGCTAGATCATTAGATTTCATAAATACTACCTCAGTTCTATTTTAATCGACGCCCGCGTGAGTACAAACAAGGCATAGTCCGCGTCGATTAAAGCGATACGGAGGGAGTAGTTAATTAGGATGCCCGACGCATATATTGAAAAAATGATGGTGGGATCTAGGCCATCTTTGATTTCTAGGATAGGGAAATCAAAGGAATAAGATTATAGACGTAGAAACAGGAAAGGATGACGGGCTTAAACCTCTCCTTGTTCCTTGTGCATAGGAACTGAAGAATGAGGTTTAAGTGGATTTTCGTTTCCTCTACGTTTTTCCTTGAAATTGAGATCCAAATGGAAAGTTCCTCTGATTTTCCCTTCCACCTTTTTTGGGAATAAAAAGAGTGAACAGTAGCATCCCTAAAAAAAATTCGTAACCCTCTACTTTTCCTCCATATTTCCTCGAAATCAAAGGAGCCCCTAAGATTTATTCATTATCATACTACCGTGGTTGTGTGGGTACCTTTCCAATTGGACTATTGAGTTGGTCTTTCCCCTATGGAGTGATGCTGGGGCTGCTAGCGTAGCCAATAGAAGTAAGGCTTTGGATTCAATCATGCAGCACGGGATTTTCTTGTTAACGTTATTCTGGCGTTTGATACCCCTCTGCAACTCTGCTTGTGCTACTGTTCTTATCTGTGAAGGAATTGCAGTATAGTTGAATTAACATTCAAAATACAGTGGGAAAATTGGCTCAATAGCGATGCCTTTAAAAAGCGACGTCCAAATTTGAGGTCGCAAAGACATCATCATATGAACCTACTTCTCACTGAAACATCCATTCTGTTTTCCAACACATGATAAAGCATTTAAATATTGCAGATGACCAAATTGCACCCAGAAATGTATACTCTGCTGCACACACCCAGTGGAGCATTTCTTGATTTCTGTAAGCCGTTCGACCTTGACATTTTGTGCCTCATGCGGATAAAATTTATATAGCACACCCAAACCACGCATTTCTTGACATTTCTAAAGCCGTTCGACCGACAATTTAATCCTCATGCGGATAAAATTTAGCTTACATCGCAAGACACAGAAAATGCTATCCCACTCTACCAGCCCGTTGAAAAAGTAGTGTTGTGATCTAAGGTCTATTCATCATCATACTACTCCATCCCTATACAATTATCGCACATTCTGTGTTTAGTCGAAGTTAAAATTTACAAGGTTTGACCAAATATAATAGAGAATATCGACATCTAAAATATATGATCAGTATTATTAGAATCGATATAAAAATTTCCATGCTATATGAATTTGGTATTATGAATATTCATAATTTTTGCTACACTTTTAGTTAATACAAAATTTAACTTTGACTAAACCCAGAGGAGAGCATTCCAATTAGGGTCTGCTTGGATTGGCGTTTTTTAGCCCAATACCCGGGTTTCTCTCGGAGCCCATAAATATTCCGACGGAGGCCAGTTTTACCACTTGGTTGACCATTTTTTTTCCACCCCATCTCAGTTTCGGCCCATTTTCCCGGGTATAGCTCACGGGCCTGTCAGGGCCCTTTTTCTTTTCCAGGCGGGTTGGTGCGTGACCAGTAGAATACCCGGGTTAATTATTTCAGCCGCATGTCTTACCCTCAATTTTTTTTATATTTCAGCCGCATATTATTACTGGACAGCCAAGCGGGGCCTTAGACTATTGAGTTGGTCTTTTCCCCTATATATGGAGTGATGTTGTCTACTAGCGCAGCCAATAGAAGTAAACCGTTGGATGCAATCATGCAGCACGCAGTTTCCTAACATTAATCTAGTAGCATTAGATACCTCTCTGTAATTCTGGTTGTTCTGCCCGTTCTTATATCTGTGACGTAATTGCAGTACAGTTGGATTAAACTTGAAAATGTAGTCAGAAAAAAATGAAGTGGGGAGATAGCCCCAATAGCGATGTACATCTAACAAATGAGATCCAAATTTAGGGCATCATATGAACCTACTTGTCACTGTCAGCAAAACATCCATTCTGTTTTCCAACACACAAAGCATATATGCTGCATACCCCTAGCGGGCATTTCTTGACTTTTGCAAGTCGTTCGACAATGACATTTTAAGCCTCGTGCGGATAAAATTTAGCTTACAACGCAAGCGACAGAAAAATATTATCCCAGTCCATCAGGAATAACAAAAAGTGAACCCTTTCGAGTTTCGAGCGCACGTGTTTTTGACCGTGCGGCGAAGTTAAACTAATGCAGCCAGAAAACATCACGGACTTGTCAAGAAAAAGAAAGAAAGCAACAGTGAACAAGATTACAAGAACACGCACCGTGCTCCTTCATGGCCTGGTGGAAGAACGGCAGCGCCCGCGGCACGATGTCGTGGCAGCCCAGAGGCATGGTCCGGGACCTAGCTTCCTTGTTGAGCCGCACGAGCAGCGGCGTGTCGCCGGGAAGGGAGCGGTACGCCGTGCCCCGGAGGCCCTGTGAGCGCAGCGCCCGGTCCAGCCGCCGGGGCGTCCACCACGCCCACTCCAGCGCCCTCACGGCGCACCACGCCAGGGCGGCGCCGGCGACCGCGTACAGCACCAGCTGCTGGTCCTCCAATGGAAAAGCAAACGGTGAGCTCGTGGCCATGCTCAACGGCTTGTGGCGTTGTTTGTTCGTGGGGAACAAGGTCGGAGCAGGGGAAGGGGAGTGAGGGGACTGATATTTTTCCGTCCCTCGTGCTGATCAAGAGGGTGTACAGGTGGTGGCTACTCACCAAAAGGGAATAGCTACATGGGAGTGAGGGAAGTTGCCAGGAAACAACAGGATGGGCCCTAGCAACTTGCCACGTGACAATTTTTAATTAAAATTTACCGTCCACTAAAATTCGAGGATATGGTAGTTCAGGGAAACTAAAATTTACATTAGCTCATTATAGTTTCCCTACTAGAGGGACACGAAATATGCTAATCAAGTTGGGGTACAGATGGTGGATACTCACCAAAGAAGACATCCCAGGGTATGCGAAATGCTTATTCCTAGGATAGGAAAATTCACAAGAAACTCCTTGTTGTTTACGGTTTCATAAAAAGCTTATTTCATGGATATTTTTATCTCATAAATTCATACATATACCTAGTATATTATATGCTTTATCATTATTTTACTAATGTTATTTTTGGCATTACAATATTGTTTTCTCCTGATGGATGCTATAAATGCCAGAAAATGGTATGAACATAGAATATTACTGGAAAAATCATAAGACAATAACCATTTTTTTGTGTATTGTTCATATGTGTAGTACTCATAGTAAACTCATATATTATTGTGTATAGTGTGTGGTCGTCTAAATACTCATGAATGGAAATCTCCAGATTTTTGCTCATAAGTATACCTAATCACTCTATCAAGAGATTCTTTAGCATATGAATTAAAATATCTCTACCAAGATAGGCAAGTATACAAACATATATATGCAATATATTCATACAAGTCTAGAAATAAAATGGGAAGACATGCGATGTTTTCTTTCCTTGTTTTCTCGCACTTGGGAGGATTTAGTTTAAACATATTTCCAGGGGTCAATGTATTAAAAAACTATTGTAGATTTTATTACATATTATGTTTGAAATCATAACACATTAGTTACGACGATAAACTCAATAATTTGAGTTGTAAACAAGTGTACAAACTTTAGTATAAATATTTATATTTAGTTTGAATCACCTCGGGGCTCACAAACAAGCTAGAAGTCAAGATGGGAATGGTCTAGGTTGGCCCTCTGGGTCACTGACTCGGCCTAATTTTTTGAGGCACTTGGGGCACTCGGGTCGGCCTTGAAGTCTTTTTTGGGCAAAAAGAGTTGAATTTAACCGACCCTTTGAGTCATCGGGGTCGGCCCATCAAACTCCTTCATCTCACATCGCCTAACAGTCGTCGCCCCCACGCGTACATCTCTGTCACTGGCGGCGCTGCATTCCTCTCATGCCCCTGTTCGTGGTCTCTCTCCTGACATGCCTCCCAATTCCTGTCTAGCTCCTCCTCTTCTCAGTCGCTGACAGCTTGCCGTCATCCCGGTCACCGCCTGCTTGTGGCCTTGTTCCTTCTCAAGATCGTATTGTGCTCCCTCTGTGCGTCCTCCCTTTCCAGGTGTCGCTGCAAAGCACAAGTCAGATTTGTTCTTCAGATGAATTATGAGGATGATGTAGGTTCTTGGAATCCTAGTTAGTGTTTTAGCAAAACAGTAGTTAGCATAGATTATTGAACAATTCTATGTTGATGTGACTGTCGTCCCTTCTATACCCTTTGTCCCTGGTCTGGTGATACTTTCCTGATCTCATCTAGACTGAGTTGTGCTAGATTATAACAGGGATGTACCATATCACTCAATTTCATCAAATTTTAATTGCAGCTACTTGTGATCCATTTGTTGTTACTTATATAGCTGAGAGCTAGATGCTAACCGAGCCAGTTGTGATCCAATTGCCATGATGTCTTAGGTTTTGAGTACAAGTAGCTAAAGAGTTTGTCTTTGCTACACTAAGAAGTTATAACCTCATATGCTCGTTACTTTCTCGTTGGCTCTTATACGGTTTGTGTGAAATTCATTTTTAGACTTACCTGTAAGACACTCCAGAATGGTTGGAACATTGGTATGTAATGCTTAAGTATAAGTGTCAGTAGTTACGTTTGTGAAAAAATTTGAACTTAAGGCTAGTTTCAAGATCAGAGAAATTACTTTTGATGTGCAAGGAAACTAGATTGATCCAAATGTAGTTCATCTTGTGTCTACATGTCCCAGCTATCCTATTTGGATACATTTTGATCCGATTCGGTCTATTAAGGGCATCTCCAGCGGGCCGACCCATTTCAGTGTCCGAAACGGTCCGTTTGGGTTGGCCCGCGGACACAAAAAATGCGCATGTCCGGATGGGTGGGGAGGAACCCAATGGGCCGACACATAATGTTTTTTTTTGCCCTCACGAGTAGGCCATTCTTGCATTAATAAAATATTTTACATATTACAAAAAAGAAAAAACATGAAAATATATAAAAGATAAAACCCTAGCCTAAACTAGGGTTGTGGCATCGCCGGCAGGGCCTACTCATCGTTGTCATCGCCGGAGAGGTCGATGAAGGGCCCCTGTGGCCATGACCAGTTGGCTATAGGCGGCGGTGGAGGTCCTGGCAGCGGTGGAGGCCCTAGCGGCGGAGTCGGCGTCTCGGGAGCCCAGCCCAAGATAGGCGGCACGCCCGCTGGCCACCCAGGTGCAGCTCCGGGCCAGGCGTCCCAGGGCTCCACCCTGGCCTCGCAACATGGCCTCGTCGGCGGAGTGCGTGGCGGCTGCATCGGCGGTGGCACAGGCGGTGGGGGCGGCGCCATCGAGAGGGCCAGGGCGTCCGCAAGCTCCGAGAAGGCCCTCCTCTCCTCCTCCTGGCTGATGAGGACCGCGACGGCGAGCTCCTCCTCGTCGATGAGCTCGGGAGGGATCTCAAAGGCCTCGCCACGATCGGCGGCCTGAAAGTAGTGGTAGACGACATGGTGAACCATGTCGTCCGCGTCGTTGCGGATCACCCGGCCGTTGTAGATTTGGCTGGAGACCTCGCCGCTGACACGAGGAGGAGAAGGACGAGGTGGCGTCTGGGCCGGCTCGTGGAAGTCTGTTTATTAGAAAGCAACAATACTCACTTGTGAAACCAATGAGATTCTAGACATGATTGCAATTGAAACTACTTGCTCAGCGTCTGGTTCATCTCATCACCATGACTTAAACTAAGTGGAGGATATTTGTATACTGAGCTGGCTCTTGATGTATTTTACCACCCTAGTGTCAGCAATGAAGAAGTTCCCATTTGAGTGTGATGATCTGTAATGACATTAACTGAAAAATGTTGTAAACACTTATGAACTTTATACATAACAGAACTTCATGCATGCATATAAATGTTCTGCAAGTTATCTATAAGATACCCAACTATAAGATAACCTATGCCAGGCAAATAGTAAATTAGGCATAAATCAGTTCTTTGCTGATCCACAAAAGGTTGATATAAACCAGTGCTGCAAACAAACTGTTTGTTTGTGAGAACGCCTTTGAAGAATGTTTGTGTAATTATACTATAGACCTCAAAGTCCCACAATGGCACATCTAAACAAAAAACGTTTTTTATGAAGTTCTTTTAGCAAGATGATATTATGTTTTATGTACTTTACTTTATATGTTGCACCACATATAATCATCCGGCATTTTTCAGATCACTAATAGGTCTCCTTGCTCACTATGATGAATTTAGTCTAACACTAGCACCTTCGGCACCTTCGGCTCCTTGTCCCCGCTTGTTGGGTGGGCCGGTCGATATTTGGCGGTGGGAGTCGGGCGGCTAGTCGGCCACCGTGATCAAATTAAGACGACGATAATCGGGAGGGGGGTCGACTGTCGCCGAGACCACACGGTGACGGCAGCTTGAAACATCTCGATGTGTATCTTTTCTCGTAGCCAGACGGATTTGAATGCTCGTACTTGTGTACTCACGATATATAAGGAGTAGGATCAATCGTGTTGTACACAGATTGGAGGCAGCATAGGACAAGGCAAAGCCGGAGCTAACTACGATACAATTAGGAAGAATCAGCGCCGGCCAGAGCAAAGCGCAAGCCAGCGCGTGGCGACATACGAAACAAAAAATTCATCACATGACGGACGAAACAAATGACGAAAACACCAACGAACGAAAGAAACATGTGTATCTGCTTTTATTATTAGATAATAGAATAATATGATTATGAATTAGAACTAGAAAAAGAAAAACTGGTTGGTCGACAAACCAAGCCTCCCTTACACTCTCGTTAGAACCATGATGTGCAAGCTTGCTTCTTGCAGACAATCTTAAGGGGATGTTTGGTTCCTAGCCACGATTTGTCAAGCCAAACATTGATAGTTTGTTGTGTGTTTGATTCTTTGTCATACTTTAGAATTGTCTAACTTTATTATTCATGTGGTCCACCTATCATAGAGTGAAATATTTGTCAACTTTTGCCACACTTTATGGCTTCAGTTTTCTTAGCCAAACTTTATGGCTGTATGGCTTAACTCATTATGTAAGTGTGGCTAGAAATCAAATATGCCCTAAATAATCGCAATGTCGAGCGCTACTAATAGCAGTTGGCAATCATCTGCTGGCACACACTCGTTTGTGGGCTCCATGGCTTAACTCATTTTTTTTATTTTTTTGAGAAACACGTGCTCTTTATAGATTCATAGTCAAAAAGTCGTTATAAAGAGCCTCGCGGATATAATTTGGAGGAACACCACGCCACACGGAATTAACAGAAGATAAACACTTTTTAGCTAAATGATGAGCCACAACATTGAGCACGCGAGACACATGACGAAACTCACAAGACGAGAACACCCTAGAGACATTCTTGATATCCTCAATCACCACACTACACGGCGAGCGGTCAGTGACCGAAGATTTTATTTGTTGTATTACCGATAAGCAGTCAGAAGCAACGATAATCTTTGAAAACCCTTCCTCAAGAGTGAAAGAAATGGCTCGACGGAGAGCAATAGCCTCCGCTAGCTCTGGTATCGAGATATTGTCCCCGCGCTCGCCGCAAGCGGCCAGGCAAGTACCAGTATGGCTTAACTCATTATGTAAGCCGATAGAGCTGTATCTTTTCTTTACCTTCTTTCTGCTCCTCATCCTTAAAAGAACCCGATTTCCATGTAAGAATAGAGAAGCCAATTTCACCCATTCTTTTTGAGGAACAGGCAGTCGAACCGTCATTCGATCAGAGAAAGAGTTTTAATTACAAAGAAAGGGTCAAGACGAGTTGGCCAACCCATAGTTTTAATTTCGAAAATAGTTTCATGGACACCACGGTATCTGATTTGATTGTATCCCAAGAAGATACATAGGAATGTTGCACGCTTGAGATCCATACTCTTTGTTCTCTTTGATGTACCATCTTCCATTAGCTAAGTATTCGCTCCGTTCCTTTCTATAAAAGGTTTTGGCAGACTCATTGAGCTTACCAAAACGTCTTATAAACCGAAACAGAGGATGGTAGTATAGACGAAACAACTCGACCAAATGACCAAATTCCTCCCTCCTCATCGCTCCCACGGGCGACGGGAGGAACCCTAGCCTACCAGTCCGTGTCCTCCCCTCCTCTCCTCCCTCTCCTCGCTGCCGCCGGACAGCGCCGCCGGACGAAGGCTGGGCGCGGGCGGCGGCGGGGCCCCTCCCTCTCCCTCGCACCGGGAGCTCGGCGCGGGCCAATTTCGCAGGGCCGGGGCGGCGCGCTGACAGGGGCGTAGCGGCGCGGTGGCTACGACCATGGCATGGTGACCTGCGGTGGTGGGGCGAGCTCGTGGTGGCGGAGGCGGTCCTGGCGACGGGAGGCCGCTGCTGCTGCGGGCGGCGCGGATGGCGGCTATAGGCCAGAGATCTTGACCTCCCGGTGACAAGCGTGTCGACGGTCAGACCTCCGGCGTTGGCTGGCATGGTCTGAGGCAGCGCAGCTCCCCGATGGCGACAGGTGGTGCTGGCCAGCGACGGCGGGGCCTCGGCCTAGATCTAGGCCCATCTGGGCCCGATCTGGGTAGGGCGGGCCCAGCTATCCCACTGGTTTCAGGGGTTCCGGTGGAACCCATCCCCTGGCCATCTGCGGCTGGGGTGCTAGATCCGGGCTTCGGCCTAGATCTGGCGACCGCTTGGCAGTCCTGTTTTGGGCACTCTGGAGGCCTCTCCGGCGTACCTCGCTATCCGGAAGTTGATGATTTCGACCATGCCTGGCTGATCTGAGGGTCTTGTTGTGCTCATGCCTGCCACTAAATAGGTGCGAGATCTTGGATGTGGGGCGGCGGCCTCGAATGGTGGACCGGGCGGACGACTCTACGGGGAGCGACATCACGGTGGTGGTGCCCTTGTTTCTTGGTCATTTGGATGGCAAGGATCAAGGAGGCGGGAGTTCCTGGAGTTGACGGTGCTTCGGCAAGGGCTTCTCCCAGATCGTGTCCTAAGGGTCGGGCTCGAGGACAGTGGGAGGTCCAAGATATCGGGCATATACGAGGGTTTTTCCGGGCGAAAGCTCAACGTTTTGATGCCAACGATGGCGACGCATGTGGGTGTCGTAACCCTCTTGAGGGCGCTATTGTGGTTACCTTTGTTGTGCTAGGGCTCCGGGTGAAAACCCTTGACCTTGCGGTCTCGACGACGGCGGCACAGGCGTTGTGATATTTTTGGGGGCATTGTCGTGGAGCTTCGATCCTTCTTGGTTTCGGTTTAGTGTCTTTGGTGGCAAGCCCTGGCTCTTCCTGTACCTGCTTTTTTTTTATCTTTGATTTGCTTTGTAAGAGGTTCTCATCACTTTGTATCAGTTTGACCGTATGACTTTATTTATAAAGCGGGACGAAAGCCTGTTTCGAGAAGAAGGAACATCGTTCTTTTTTTAATAAAGAGCCCGTTTATTACATAAAAGGTTTAAACATACACGCGATCTCTACATAACAACAATTCACACAATATCATTCTTGTAACTCATCTATCTGTGCGAGTTCAGTCCTGGACGCTCATGCAGTTCCAACTCCCACTTGCCACTGCTAATCTCGAATGCCCGGATCTCAATGCGTGGCTAGTGGCCTAAATTAAGGGTGTATTCGGAATCTCTTCACGCCGCTCCGCTCAGTGAATTGTTAAGTCAGCGTGCGCGGAGCTCATTCTGAGCAACTCCCACAAATTGTGATGTCGCTCCGTCCGCTCCCGGAGCACTGCTTGAGGAGCGAAAGGGGATCCGAACGTGTCCTAAAGCTCTGGGGAAAGCCGTAGAGATTTCGCATTTGGGTCCTTCGTACTCATCCAAGAATCATTGATCTATCCAACAGCTCGATCAGAACCAAAGACAGGATGACAAAAAAGAACACGCAGCGGACAATGGCTGCCATGTGCTTGACCCAGTGTCAACTGTCAAGCGAAGTGATTAAATTTAGCATCCTGTTTGTTTTTTCTGTTGTCGATTTCTGATATCAGTGGGCCACGGACCAATGTAATAAAGCCCGAGCCCGGTTCAGTTGTGATACTGATACAGAAGAATCCAGATGGCCTCAAACATAGGTTAGCCCAGTAGTCCGGGAAAGCATCCGGCCCGTTTTATGATACCGGTGCCCGGATGGCTTCTTCCCAAAAACTGAATCCAGATGAAACAAGTGAGATGGCCACTTTCAGAAAAGCTTTTCTTAATTATCCATAGAAAAATGGCATGCTTTGATTGGATTGATTGTAAATCTTTTATTCCAGCACCCACTATGGAGTAACTCTGTTTATAAGAAAGAAAAAATGCAGAGACCTAGCAAGTCTCCTCCTATTTCTTGCGACCGACAGCAGGTAAATGATAATGAAACAAAAGAGTGAAACAGTAGCTAAGGCTTGAAAAAAGAGAGTGAAGCAAGGATAACGGAGAAGCAGCACGCAAAAGGCAGTAGCGCCGTCGGAGCACGCGCGACGCAAACAGGTGGCCGTCCACGTCTCTCTCGCTTTCGTCGAAGCTGAGCCAAGAACCATCCACCACGATCCATGAATCACCTTTAAGGCTACCAATGGAATAAAAATAGTATCTTACGTTTCGTTCCAGCACAAAAGGTCCTGCACTTGTTTATGAGCAGGTACGCATCCAATTCCGTCCTACTGGATGCCTATAGTTTGCCACGGAAGAAATATCTTCTCCATATACAACTCCGCAATTAAATGTGAGCTATGTTCCTTTAGTGTTTTTTCTGAATTCAGAAGTTGAACTTCTCGAAGGACGAAATAATAATTTGAGAAGATCGGAATAAGCAGGGGGATCGTGTACTCCTACTACCTGGAATCTATACCTGGTTGGACGGCCCAGAGTTATCCATTCCTCGAACGCGAAGGGGGCATCGCTGTCGGAAGAGGCAAGCAGCTGTCGCGGAGAGACTTTTCGATTCTTTCCGTCGTGCCGCGTCGCCGTCGGCACCGCCCGCCCAATTGGGGAAGCAGAGCTTGCGGGCTAGCAAATCCCTACGGGATAAACACGTGTAAAAGTAATTCCCGGTGCGGCTAAATTTTGGGTCCGATAAGACCGAACAGTCGACTGACGATCAGCACCCCTGCCAGTTGAGGCGTTTTTTGTGCTCTGCTTGTGCGCGACGGCGACACGTCCACAAGCCTAGATATTCTAAGAATCTAGTAGTAAGTTAGAGTGGAATGAAGTGGTGGTAAATTATTAGTACGAGGCTGCCGGAGTCAAAACCGTGAGCTAGAGCCCGTACTGTCAGCCGTGATCCCGTGACACGGGCCTCGGTTCGGGAAGTGCAGGGTTGCTCGACGAGCTGATGTGTGTGTTTAGCGCCATGGATTACGCAGGTTGAACCGACCGTAGAGTTTAATTACCAGTAGCACGAACATGTAAGGCTTTGTTCAGTTGTACCCAACTCGGCTGGGATCGGGCCTGAATACCCGTCTGACAGCCGGGATCTGACTCGTTCGGGTTTAATCCCGTTCCAATCTTATAACTTGTTCGGTTAAACCCGACCGGTGTTGAACCCCGCCCCCCCTCCCCGAAACCCCTCGTTCCACCGGGTTTTAGAAACTCTAGTCTACACCTGTGGATAGCATCCCAGCGATACGAGCGAAACGACACAAGCGAACCCTTCGTCCCTCTCCTCTCTCGCGACCGCGGCGGCGACGGGGACGATGGAGGGGACGGCGGTGTCAACGAAAGCGACGGCGGCCGCTGAATAAACTGGAGGAGAGGAGATCGGCGCCCTTCATCACCGCTCTCCACCACGGACCCCTTCCCCACCTCCGATGGCTGCTCGTCGAGATCTTCGGCGACCTTCCCCAGCCCCGACTGCGGCTGCTAGAAGGTAAGTTCACCTCCTCCTTCTAATCACCTTCCCCTCTTCTTGTAAGAAATCTGGGAGATGTTGCGACCTGGAAGTTTTTGGTTTCTTGCTCACATTCGGGACTCCTGGATCTAGAAGTTGTGCATTGTAGAGGCCCAGTCTCACCGGCGGCTCCGCTCCAGACCGGCGTGGCTCTACACCTGTACCTCGCTATCTAGTGTTAGAAGAAATGCGAGGGGGAAAAGGTAGGGTCGACGGTTACCTGCGAGGACGCATTAGATCGTAGCAGGCCACCTGCAATCATCTTATTGCTATGCTAGTGCTGTAATCTTGCAGCCACTTGCTAAATTGATAGCTTAGAAAATAGAATACCATTACCATGCATGTATTCATATATATACCACTGTGATTTTTAGCAGCTGTCATATTGCTGCTAGTCTGCAAGCCATTATGATTATCATACTAGGTAGGAAGGCGCGGCTTGCCGCGCGCTTGCCCTTCTACGGCTGGCAAGCAGATATAAAGACCGATAAAAATGTGTATTTAGATCTAACATCAGGTTTGCGAGAGAAATTTATGTGTTAACTCCATAGCTGTGTAATGTAGAAAATGTTGATAAACAGAAGACATAATTAGTGGGAAATGACACACTTTATTGAGGATAACAATCATCATCATTTTCCAAAAAACATTGACAATTTTTGACTGTGTCATACATCCATTAGATACCAAATTACAGCCTACCAGATATTAGTAAGAAGGAGACAAAAACATACCAACAGAAAACAAAAGTAAGGCAAGAAAGGATCAACCTACAAAATATGGGAGGCAACAATAAGTTAATAACAATCTCCTTCCAAGGGAATGGCTTCTTCCATCATCTCTGATGAGGACGGCCTGCAAATATATTTATTTCTTCAGTCAGAACATAAGGAGGTGAAAATGGAGTCAGGGTACTGGGCACCTTGTTATGTGCTTGAGGTCATGGGACATACCTTTGTAGAAGATGAAGTCTAATCGTGTGTAGCAGCCGGCACACCGATGTCACACCTCCGCTCTTTCTGAAGGCCACAAAATCCTGCGCCAACCCTCAGGACACCTCTCTCTCCATAGCCAAGGGGGTGGACCCGAGGAGAAAAGTACTGCACCATGCGCTTAAAGCAACGCCATATAGAGTCATGCATCATAATTCTGCATTTTGTGCGGAATTATAGGATAGGGAGATGAACAAAGGCCAACAAGCATGCTACAAGATTCAAACCTATATGCAGTTTATGTTAGAGCAACAAAAGAGAAAAATATTATAGAACCATCTCCCTTCTCAAGTCCCTCCTATTCAACAGTTCAATCTATATTTCCCACAAAAAAACAGTTCAATCTATATGCATGCCTCTTAATTGGGATTGGAGTTATAAGAATTGTCGATCTATTCCTTTTCCAGATTGGATCACTTTTCTTTGTAAACTCTATCTTATACAGTAGCTCTCAACTCACTAAGGTAATGTATGATGCTGATTAGCAAGCTATTCTATGCTCAAAGGATTTTTATATATCAAAATGATTCTTTAAAAGACTAATAATGATTGTGTGGATGCAGAATGCACTGTGCACCTTCACCTCGCCATGGCAAATGGCAACCTCGAATCCTCGATGGCCTCTACTCCTCATTGCCATGGTGGTTGACACCCGCTGGTAAGCTTATGTGCAACAAGGTGACTGCGGTGGTAGGCCAACAAGGGATCTGAGTGTACCGCCACCTTGGAGCCAACCATGCCACACACAACGGGAAGCATTATATTTCCTTCATTTTTCTGTCTACTATTTCTTACTTTTGCTCATTGCAATTTCTTGTTACAGTTCACAATAGGTAAACTGCTTTGATATCATGAAATCCGGCGATTAACATCTTTCAAGAGCTTAGTAGTGAATCATGGTAAATTTTGGGTGATTAGCAATTAGCACATCTCCAGAGTAACTATATTTTTACTGACTTTGTATAGGCGGCCATAGTTGTGGAGCTTGTTATACAGATCATGTTGCTTGGTCCTTGTACACTGTTTGGATGTTGCCTTGAGCAAAACAAACTCCCCTGTGGTTTGATGTTATCAGATTTACTTATCTAAAAGCAATACAGAGGGCTGAAGCTTGTTTATTGATCTCATATATTGTCAATGGATCCTTAAATTCAACTCTAAACAATGAGAATTCATAAATAATTATCAAGGATATGTCCAAATTTGCCAATAAATCATTATTTTTACAACTAACGGTTGAAAAGGGATACCTAGCTATACAAATAAGGGGAAGTACAAAAGCTCAAGTTAATTACAGCTTAATGCTAACATCTTCAAGTTTAGCAAGTTTTCACATCCTAATCATGCAAAATCCAATAGAGATGTATCATAAATTCATAATTATGAAACTCGTAATCATGACTCGGCAAAACAGAATGAAGAGCACTATTATATATAAAACTATGAGCATCCCTCCCCTGCAACTATATGACCTATATATGCTTTATCATTATTTTACTAATGTTATTTTTGGCATTACAATATTGTTTTATCCTGATGGATGCTATAAATGCCAGAAAATGGTATACACATAGAATATTATTAGAAAAATCATAAGACAATAACCATTTTTTTGTGTATTGTACATATGTGTAGTACTCATAGTAAACTCATATATTATTGTGTATAGTGTGTGGTCATATAAATACTCATGAATGGAAATCTCTAGATTTTTGCTCATAAGTATACCTAATCACTCTATCAAGAGATTCTTTAGCATATGAATTAAAATATCTCTACCAAGATAGGCAAGTATACAAACATATATATGCAATATATTCATACAAGTCTAGAAATAAAATGGGAAGACATGCGATGTTTTCTTTCCTTGTTTTCTCGCACTTGGGAGGATTTAGTTTAAACATATTTCTAGGGGTCAATGTATTAAAAACTATTGTATATTTTATTACATATTATGTTTGAAATCATAACACATTAGTTACGATGATAAACTCAATAATTTGAGTTGTAAACAAGTGTACATATATTTATTTTGAATCACCTCGGGGCTCACAAACAAGCTAGAAGTCAAGATGGGAATGGTCCAGGTTGGCCCTCTGGGTCACTAACTCGACCTAATTTTTTGAGGCAATTGGAGCACTCGGGTTGGCCTTGAAGTCTTTTTTGGGCAAAAAGAGTCGAATTTAACCGACCCTTTGAGTCATCGGGGTCGGCCCATCAAACTCCTTCATCTCACATCGCCTAACAGCCGTCGCCCCCACACGTACATCTCTGTCACCGGTGGCGCTGCATTCCTCTCATGCCCCTGGTCGTGGTCTCTCTCCTGACATGCCTCCCAATTCCTGTCTAGCTCCTCCTCTTCTTGGTCGCTGACAGCTTGCCATCGTCCCGGTCGCCGCCTGCTTGTGGCCTTGTTCCTTCTCAAGATCGTATTGTGCTCCCTCTGTGCATCCTCCCTTTCCAGGTGTCGCTGCAAAGCACAAGTCAGATTTGTTCTTCGGATGAATCATGAGGATGATGTAGGTTCTTGGAATCCTAGTTAGTGTTTTAGCAAAACAGTAGTTGGCATAGATGATTGAACAATTCTATGTTGATGTGACTGTCGTCCGTTCTATACCTTTTGTCCCTGGTGTCTGGTACGGTGATACTTTCCTGATCTCATCTAGACTGAGTTGTGCTAGATTATAACAGGGATGCACCATATCACTCAATTTCATCAAATTTTAATTGCAGCTACTTGTGATCCATTTGTTGTTACTAATATAGCTGAGAGCTAGATGCTAACCGAGCCAGTTGTGATCCAATTGCCACAATGTCTTAGGTTTTGAGTACAAGTAGCTAAAGAGTTTGTCTTTGCTACACTAAGAAGTTATAACCTCATATGCTCGTTACTTTCTCGTTGGCTCTTATACGGTTTGTGTGAAATTCATTTTTAGACTTACCTGTAAGACACTCCAGAATGGTTGGAACATTGTTGTGTAATGCTTAAGTACAAGTGTCAGTAGTTACGTTTGTGAATTTTTTTGAACTTAAGGCTAGTTTCAAGATCATAGCAATTACTTTTGATGTGCAAGGAAACTAGATTGATCCAAATGTAGTTCATCTTGTGTCTACATGTCCCAGCTATCCTAACCTCATATGCTCGTTACTTTCTCGTTGGCTCTTATACGGTTTGTGTGAAATTCATTTTTAGACTTACCTGTAAGACACTCCAGAATGGTTGGAACATTGTTGTGTAATGCTTAAGTACAAGTGTCAGTAGTTACGTTTGTGAATTTTTTTGAACTTAAGGCTAGTTTCAAGATCAGAGCAATTACTTTTGATGTGCAAGGAAACTAGATTGATCCAAATGTAGTTCATCTTGTGTCTACATGTCCCAGCTATCCTATTTGGATACATTTTAATCTGATTCGGTCTATTAAGGGCATCTCCAGCGGGCCGATCTATTTCGGTGTCCAAAATGGTCCGTTTGGGTTGGGCCGCGGACACTAAAAACGCGCCTGTCCGGATGGGTGGGGGGCACTTCACTTTATTGAGCTTCTCAAATCAATTTGGGGCACTTCACTTAAAATGTCCCTAATAGGAATTTGGGGCACTCAATGTAAATGCCCTAGTTTAGATTTAATTAGAGGCACTCCAATAAAAATGCCCCAAAAACTTTTAGAGGCATGAGTAAAGGAGGCATATTTTAAAGTGCCCCTATATGTCTTTAGGGGCATTTTATATAACTTTAGAGGCACTTTGAAGTGCCTCATATTAACATCCGTGTTGTAGTGGTATGCGCTCTCCTTTTCTACTACTAAGAGGTCTCAGTTTTGTCTTAACCACTAACACTTTACAGTTTTGACCAGGCTTATAAAAAATCACCAACATCTATAATACCAAATAAACCATAAAAAATGCCAAATAATACTCTATAAAAATATTTTATATTGTACTGAAATATCTAATTATATCAATTTGGTGTTACATATCTTGCTAAATTGGACTGAGTCACATATATTTTTTGGATAAACTAATATGTCTTGTATTTCAATAATAACATATCATTAATTGACAACATATATATTTCACACCACAAATGTGCGATACATCCAAGCGAGCTAGCTAGTTATACACAATATGTCTTGTATCGCTATGCATACAAGATGGATTTACTTGAGGTATACTTTCTTTGATAACATCTAAAAAATGGAGCTGGTAGACTATTATTCCACACAAGTAGTCTCCATTGTCAAGGAATCATCCCCACTCTTAAAAATGAAAGAAAATACTCAACGGAAAAAATCGGAAGCGACATAGCATTGCTTCATTAATTTGCTCGCATGAAACTGCTCACCTGCAAAATCCGGTGTTCCGTTGGAAAATCGCTTTGGAGCATGGGCTTCATGGATGGAGCCTATTTTTATTTTATTTTTTGTAATTGAAATTTTAAAGTTTCAAAAAAATCTAAGAAAAATATGAGGATGTAATAAACTATGTACACTACGAGTGTGCAAATTTTTAATGTGACAATACCTTATATTTTAGGCTCAACAAAAAATAAATTGCAGACAGTTTTGAATATTCAAAAGTTGCCTTGCTCATTCTCCCTAATCTGCAATTTGTAATTTTTGCTAAGGATAGAATATACTTCATAATGAAAATTTGCACACATGTAAAATAATTCATTAAATACATTCTCATATTTTTTTTGGAAAACTTATAAAGCCTTAAATTCTATTTTTCAGATCTATTTTTAAAAAGAAGATCACTGAAGCTCGGGTGCCAAATTAATGTACTCCGTGGGCTAGTGGTCTAACGTGGCCGGGAAGCCAGCGTAAATGTAGGTTGGAAGACGGTGGATCACGAGTTCACGACGAATAATATTTTTAGCGAGAGTTGAACCGTCTTCTATGAAACTAATGTATGCCAAACCGCAAACGACGGGATGTCCATTTATTTGTTGATTTTGATTTAACATGTGCTCCGTTTGACTTTGATGGCCGTTTCCCTGGATCAAGGAGACATCCATGTAGCGATAGGCCGGTAGCCGCCGAGCTAAGAAGCAACACCATATTTTGTGTGTACAAGATTGCAGGAACATGCGTAGTACCTACCAACACTACCGGAAAAACATGGGGTGCCGTGCAGGCATACTGTGCCGTGCGTGGACACGACGACGCACGGCATCCTTCTACGCACGACAAAGGCTACGAAAAACGCACGGCAAAGAACCACGTATGGCAAAGGGGAAGAAAAACGCACGGCAAAGTGAGGCAGCACGGCAACAATCCATCTACGCGCACGGCAAAGAGAAGAAGCACGACAAAGGAGAATTTGCGCTGCCGTGACACAAACTGTGCCGTGCGGCATAACGGGAAGCACGGCAAAGCACCCTTTGCCGTGCGTCATGACACCACGCACGGCAAAGGAGCCTTTGCCATGCTTCGTATTCTTTGCCGTGTGCAAAATATCATTTTTATCTAGTTTTCTTTCTATTTTATTCTTTTTAATACTTATATTTATTTTTTCAATTAGTTTTATATTTTGTTGACTATTTATTAGTGTTACTTAAGAAGATGTGTATATATACATGCTTGCATACAACCTACTCTACATCTTCATCCCCTCCCACATATATCAGGGTTTCGGAGCACCCGCTGCACCCGCGCGGTCTACCCCCCTAGATTATTCGGGACGGCATCGTGGCGGTGGGCTAGTGTGTTCCTTTGGCTTTGGTTAGGTCATATGTATGTGTAAAGCAAAGGTTTTGACATACATAGCCCCCGAAGCCCGGTCTACGGAGAAACCCTAGCCCGTCGCGGTCTTCCCCTCTCGATTTTTCAAAGTGTTATCGCATGTGTGCCAACGGGGTGGTCACACCTCTCAGATAGCTCTACCACTATCTACATATATTATGGCCACATGATAGCTTTGGAGGGGGTTGCTACCTCTGAAGCGCGATGTACGGCGAAACCCTAGCCCGCTGCACCCGCGCGGTCTACCCACCTAGATTATTCGGGACGGCATCGCGGCGGTGGGCTAGTGTGTTCCTTTGGCTTTGGTTAGGTCATATGTATGTGTAAACCAAAGGTTTTGACATGCATAGCCCCCGAAGTCCGGTCTACGGACAAACCCTAGCCCGTCGTGGTCTACCCCCCTCGATTTTTCAAAGTGTTATCGCATGTGTGCCAACGGGGTGGTCACACCTCTCAGATAGCTCTACCACACCTATCTACATATATTATGGCCACATGATAGCTTTGGAGGGGGTTTCTACCTCTGAAGCGCGATGTACGGTGAAACCCTAGCCCGCTGCACCCGCGCGGTCTACCCCCTAGATTATTCGGGACGGCATCGTGACGGTGGGCTAGTGTGTTCTTTTGGTTTTGGTTAGGTCATATGTATGTGTACATCAAAGGTTTTGACATGCATAGCCCCGGAAGCCCGGTCTACGGAGAAACCCTAGCCCGTCGCGGTCTTCCCCCCTCGATTTTTTAAAGTGTTATCGCATGTGTGCCAACGGGGTGGTCACACCTCTCAGATAGCTCTACCACACCTATCTACATATATTATGGCCACATGATAGCTTTGGAGGGGGTTTCTACCTCTGAAGCGCGATGTACGGCGAAACCCTAGCACGCTGCACCCGCGCGGTCTACCCCCTAGATTATTCGGGACGGCATCGCGGCGGTGGGCTAGTGTGTTCCTTTGGCTTTGGTTAGGTCATATGTATGTGTAAAGCAAAGGTTTTGACATGCATAGCCCCCGAAGCCCGGTCTACGGAGAAACCCTAGCCCGTCGCGGTCTTCCCCCCTCGATTTTTCAAAGTGTTATCGCATGTGTGCCAACGGGGTGGTCACACCTCTCAGATAGCTCTACCACACCTATCTACATATATTATGGCCACATGATAGCTTTGGAGGGGGTTGCTACCTCTGAAGCGCGATGTACGGCGAAACCCTAGCCTGCTGCACCCGCGTGGTCTACCCCCCTAGATTTTTCCAGACGGCATCACGTCGGTGGGCTAGTGTGTTCCTTTGGCTTTGGTTAGGTCATATGTATGTGTAAAGCAAAGGTTTTGACATGCATAGCCCCCGCAGCCCGGTTACGGAGAAACCCTAGCCCGTCGTGGTCTACCCCCCTCGATTTTTCAAAGTGTTATCGCATGTGTGCCAATGGGGTGGCCACACCTCTGAGATAGCTCTGCCACACCTATCTCCATATATTATGGCCACATGATAGCTTTGGAGGGGGTTGCTACCTCTGAAGCGCAATGTACGGTGAAATCCTAGCCCGCTGCACCCGCGCGGTCTACCCCCCTAGATTTTTCCGGACGGCATCGCGTTTGTGGGCTAGTGCGTTCCTTTGGCTTTGGTTAGGTCATATGTATGTGTAAACCAAAGGTTTTGACATGCATAGCCCCCGAAGCGCGATGTACAGAGAAACCCTAGCACGTCGCGGTCTACCCCTCGATTTTTTAAAGTGTTATCGCATGTGTGCCAACGGGGTGGTCACACCTCTGAGATAGCTCTACCACACCTATATCCATATATTATGGCCACATGATAGCTTTGGAGGGGGTTGCTACCTCTGAAGCGCGATGTACGGTAAAACCCTAGCCCGCTGCACCCGCGCGGTCTACCCCCCTAGATTTTTCCGGACGGCATCGCGTCGGTGGGCTAGTGTGTTCGTTTGGCTTTGGTTTGATCATATGTATGTGTAAAGCAAAGGTTTTGACATGCATAGCCCCCGCAGCCCAGTTACGGAGAAACCCTAGCCCGTCGCGGTCTACCCCCTTGATTTTTCAAAGTGTTATCGCATGTGTGCCAACGGGGTGGTCACACCTCTGAGATAGCTCTGCCACACCTATCTCCATGTATTATGGCCACATGATAGCTTTGGAGGGGGTTGCTACCCCCGAAGCGCGATGTACGGCAAAACCCTAGCCCGCTGCACCCGCGCGGTCTACCCTCCTATATTTTCCCGAATGGCATCGCGTCGATGGTAAACAATTTTTCTCTAGGTTTGAATTTTTTTCCCGCTTGTAGGTCATATAAAATGACGTCACGCGAAGGTTTTGTATTTTTTTCGATTTTTTTTGAATTAGTTACGCCCGATTCGGGACCAGCATGAAATGATGGCGCACGAAAACTCCCGCTCGCGGCCAGGCGGTGCGGAGTCCCCCTTTTTTCCCTGATGTTTAGTGAAGATATGACATGCTGCGAATCTAAAAATGATTTTTACAAAAAATCAGGAGGTTTACTTTTTAGCGCTAAAGTGCAAAACCACCCCTGTTCCAGCGAAATCGGCAGGAACTTGCGCAAAATTCAAAAAATACCTCCAAAGGCTGTGCAACAAAATGAGAGCTGATATGTGTATCCCCAGGGTGTCTACTATTTATGTGGGGTGTTTTTCCTAGCTTTCGATATCGCGTTTCGGTAGCCGCTTCACAAAAAAACCCTATTTCGGCACTCTGAAAATGAAAAAAGCACTTTTTGTGGGACGAAATGAAAATCGGCCTCTGTGGCGTTCCTTTACATCCCAAGGGACACGCACGTGTCCGATATGGCCTCGTTCCGACAAACTATGTCATGCTCATGGTCGAATCTAGCTCATTCAACCTAGAAGTCATGCAACCTCAAACATGATAGGTCATTTCTGTGAAGGGACTTTCTGGTAAACAATTTTTCACTAGGTTTCAATTTTTTTCCCGCTTGTAGGTCACATAAAATGACATCACGCGAAGGTTTTACATTTTTTCGATTTTTGTTGAATTAGTTACGCCCGATTCGGGACCCGCATGAAATGACGGCGCACGAAAACTCCCGCTCGCGGCCAGGCGGTGCGGAGTCCCCCTTTTTTCCCTGATGTTTAGTGAAGAAATGACATGTTGCGGATCCAAAAATGATTTTTACAAAAAATCAGGAGGTTTACTTTTTAGCGCTGAAGTGCAAAACCACTCCTGTTCCAGCGAAATCGGCAGGAACTTGCGCAAAATTCAAAAAATATCTCCAAAGGCTACCGCAACAAAATGAGAGCTAACATGCATATCTGAGGGTGTCTACTATTTATGTGGGGTGTTTTTCCCAGCTTTCGACATTGTGTTTTGGGAGCTCCTTCACAAAAAACCTTATTTGACACTGAAAAAATAAAAAAATTCGTTGTCGTGCATAGACGCACGACAAAGGGGGCAGCGCACGGCAGAGAGCCTTTGCCGTGCATAAGCGCACGGCAAAGAGGCCGCCACATGGCAAAGGCCCCTAGGCCGCACGGCAAAGACGCCCGGCACGGCAAAGGGAGGGGATAGGGTTAAGGCCCCGCGCGACCACTCCCTCCTCCCAGCCGCCTCCCTCCTCTCCCAGCTGCCACCTCCTCCCTGCGACCTCGCCCGCACGCGCAGCTGCCGCCTCCGCCCGCGCACGTCCGCCGCCGCCCGCGCACGGTCCGCCGCCGCCTCCCCCCCGCGCACGGCCCGCCTCCCCCGCGCACGGCCCGCCTCTCCCGCGCACGGCCCGCCTCTCCCGCGCACGGCCGCCGCCCGGCAAGGCCGCCACCGCCTCGAAGCCCACCGGCGCCGCCCCCCGCGTGCCCTCAGCGGTCTCCCCCGTGCGCCCTCCCACCGCTCCCCCATGCGCCCTCCCACCACCGCGACCGGCTTGGTTTGCCGGTGTTCTTCGCCACCTACAGGTAATTAGTTAGAAATGTAGTATAGATTAGTGTAGATATTTAATATAGATTTTAGGCTAGATTTTAGTATAGATTTTAGGGTAGATTATAGTGGACATGGGGCGGCATTGTCGCGGCGGTGTTTGACAGGGCGGCGTCGCGGGGGTGTTTGACGGGGCGGCGTCGCGGGGTGTTTGACGGGGCGTCGTCGCGGGGGTGTTCACTTGCATGACTAATTGATTTTTGTCGCTATGCAGGAGATGCTTAGAGGTGGACATGGAGGGCGTCGTCGCGGGGGTGTTCACTTGCATGACTAATTGATTTTTGTCGCTATGCAGGAGATGCTTCGAGGTGGACATGGGGGGCGTCGTCGCGGGGGTGTTTGACGGGGCGGCGTCGCTGGGGTGTTTGACGGGGCGGCATCGCGTGGGGCGGAGCTTCTTCGACGACTCTCTCACGCGTCTAGGGTATAAATATCTCTCTCACATGTACCTAGGTTTTATTTTTGTGTCTAGATCACCGAGTATGTCACGTTACCTAGGCGTCTATTCCCGACCGTAAGGGTTACGCGGATAAATATGCATTAGTGGTCTCGCATATTATGAATCGTAACTCTTACGACATTTATCGGGACAGCCGGTGGATGCGTAGTTGAGTACATTTTCCTTGTTCTACTCTGTTCCGAGTCAGGATTTCGGCAACACTTCCCCGTTGTTCTCCGGATGCACATCCCTCTCGGCTATTTGTTGAGACGTGTATCGGGAGAACATCGGGGAGGTGCTGCCGAAATTCTATCTCGGATCGGGGTAGAGCAGGGAGAACGTACTCAATCTACGGATCGGGCGGCTGCTAGGAGCCCACCTAGTAGAGATTCAGGTTGATACATGCGTAAAAAAATAAAAATATGATGCATTTAGTTCCGATTTGATATAAATGCTATGTTTCGTCTGTTTTGGTGCTGATTAGAGGATGGATAATCGTGACTGGATGTACGATGGCAGAATCAGTCAATGGGATTATACTGAGGAATGGGGACAAAAGACCAAGCAGTTTGTCGACGGGGTGTTTGACATCCCTAGCAGACCTAGAACAGTTTGGTGCCCTTGTAGTAAGTGCACTAACGGAAAGTCACAGGACAAGGAAACTATGAGTACTCACCTGCTCAAGTTTGGGTTCACATCGTCCTACAAGACTTGGACTTTCCATGGAGAAAAGGCAAAGAAACGTGCTAGGAAGGAGGTGCTACAGATTCAACCCAGGGGAGAATATGATACTGGGTTTGATCGGTGCTTAGAAAACTTGGCTAATGGTAATGTGCCCGAAAGCCCTCATGTAGAGGCGGAGACACCTCAGGATGCGGAGACAGCTGAGGAGCTGGAGGAAAACACAAAGCAGTATTATGAGACTCTGTTTGCTTCGCAGAAACCCCTACATGAAAATACAGAGGTTACCCAACTAGATGCCATCGCTCGCCTTATGGCCTTTAAGTGCCACAGGAACTTGTGCAGAGATGGGTTCAATGAACTTCTAGTCGTCATTGGCAGCATTCTGCCGAAAGGGCACCTCTTGCCGCAAAACTTCTACTATTCGACCAAATTGCTCAGTGACCTTAAGATGTCATGTCAGCAGATACATGCTTGTCCAAAGGGATGCATGCTATTCAGAGGGGAGCATACTGACACAAATTATTGCATCAAATGCAAATCCTCTAGGTACTTTGAGGTTGACCCCAATGGTGATGGTCAGAAGAGGCAGACCACGATTGCCAAGAATATCCTCCGCTATCTTCCAGTTCTACCGAGGATTCAGCGGCTCTTCATGACCGAGGATACTGCCCAGTAGATGAGGTGGGCCGTAGAAGGAAACGGATACACCGACAAGATGATACATCAGTCGGATGGTAGTGCATGGAAGAACTTTGTCACGAAATATCCGTTAAAAGCCGGTGACCCGAGGAGCATAGCAGTTGCGATATCAACCGATGGGTTCAATCCATATGGCATGTCGGCTGCAGTATACAGTTGTTGGCCAGTGTTTGTTATTCCCATGAACCTCCCCCTGGTGTCTGCATGAGATCAGAGAACATGTTTGTGTCGATGATAATCCCAGGGCCGAAATAACCGGGTAAGAACATGAATGTGTACCTAGAACCGCTGGTGGATGACTTGCTTCGTGGCTGGGAAGGTCGCAGGATCCGAACATATGACGCATCAAAGAAGGAGTACTTCAATATGTATGTCTGGTACCACATGTCCATGCATGACCTGCCAGCATGTTCTTTGTTCTGCGGGTGGTGTACACATGGGAAGTGGCCTTGCCCAGAGTGCAGGCAGGCTGTGACTTTCTTCTGGCTCGACAAGGGAGGCAAGTATTCCTGTTTTGATGAAGCTCGACAGTTCCTTGAGCAGAGTCATGAATACAGGAGTGATGTAAAGAGTTTCAAGAAAGGCCGTGTTGTGCATGACCCAAAGCCAATTATGAAGTCCGGAACAGAAATCAAGGCCGAGTTAGATGCTCTTCAGCCTAGGCCTGATGGGAATGGTTTCTTGGGATATGGGGAGACACACCAATGGACTCACAAGCCGTGCTTATGGAAGCTCCCTTACTTTGAGGATCTCGAGCTCCCGCATAACATTGATACAATGCACACCGAGAAGAATATCAGCGATGCCATTTGGAGCACCATGATGGACACTGAGAAGACGAAGGATAACATAAAGGCTCGAATTGATCAAGAGAAATGGTGCGATAGGTCAAATTTGAACATGCAGCCACCTCATGGTGCTAAAAAAACTTGGACTAAGCGACAAGCTCCGTTCTGCCTTACAAAGACCCAAAGAAGAGAGGTATTCATGTGGATGAAGGACTCTTTGTTTTTCCCCGATGGGTTCGCAGCCAACTGGATGAGGGGTGTGAACATGGAAACGTTGCGAGTACAAGGGCTCAAGAGTCATGACTACCACATATGGCTTGAGCGGATAATGACGGTGATGATTCGAGGCTATGTCCCTGAGCAGACTTGGCGAGTGCTGTCGAGGTTGAGCTTTTTCTTCCGCCAGATTTGTGCTAGGGAGTTAGACACTAAAGTGATTGAGAAGCTGGATAAAGAGGCACCCGTTTTGCTATGCGATCTAGAGAAGATCTTTCCTTCAGGGTTCTTTAATCCGATGCAACATATGATCTTGCACCTCGCAGCCGAATGTTTAAAGGGGGGCCGAATTGGGCCTGTTGGCAGTATCCGCCCGAGAGGGAAACACAAAAGCTTCGTCAAATGACAGGCAATAAATGCAAGATCGAAGCATCCATATCCGCGGCAGTCCTTAACGTGGAGGTGGCAAACTTCACCACTAAGAACTATGATCCCAACATTCCCACAAAGCACAACCCGGTCCTCCGTTACAATGCCGCCAGCAATGAAGATGTACCCAAGCTTAGCATCTTCATAGGGCTTGGTGGCAAGTCAAGTGGCACGAAGCCGTACAAAACGAACCTACATGAGCGGGCCTTGATCCACTCGTATGTCTTGAACACCATGGTGGAAGTGAAGCCGTACATCAAGTAAGTGCTAACCATTTAGTTATTCGCAAACATGCATGGCCTTGAACATGCACTCGTATGTTTGTTGCTAACTCTTCCTCTTTTCATCGGTATAGACAATTCATGGATATCCATTGGAGGTATACCCACAGGGAGCCTACCCCGGAAGAATCCAAGCATATTTTCGATAAGGGTGGCGGTTTCGGTTTCAGTAGCTGGTTCTGTGCTTTGGTACTATTCTATCCTAATTTCCTTGCGCCGCCGACATTTATCGGGCATTTCTCATTCTAAACTTCTCATGCTAAACTTGTAGGCAAGAACTGACAAAGAGATGAACCCAGAGCTAAGAAAAATTGCTAGGGGCTTTAACCATTCCGTCTACATGTTCAACTCTTATGATGTGAACGGGTATCGCTTTCAGACCCATAAATACACAACAAGCCGGCCCAACGCGAAGACAATAAATAGCGGGGTGGTATGTCAAGGTGATGATGGACTCCATTACTATGCAAGAGTCGAGGGTATATACGAGCTGAATTACGGGTTTGACAAAGGGCTAAATCCCATCGTATTCAAATGCCATTGGTTCGACCCACGTCGGGTGAGACGGGATCCTGAAATCGGATTGGTCGAGGTTGAAAGAAGCTCTGTTTATAAGGGAGAGGATGTGTATATTTTGGCTACCCAGGCCTTTCAAGTATTCTATCTCCCATACGCGTGCAAAAACCTGGCGAAACGTCTACATGGATGGGATGTTGTGTTGACGGTACCTTCACGCAATAGGCCGCCCCCGCCAAACAAGGACGATTACCACCGCGTAGACCCCTCAACATCGAATGTCAACTTTTATCAGGAAGAAGGGCTCCCCGGTCATTTCACCATCGGCTTGCCGGCTGTTGATGACATGGTCGTAGACGATGAACAAGAAGATGCGGGCATGGAGGAAGACAATGCAGAAGATGAAGCTAAGGATGTTTGTGCCCCCAAAGACATGAGTTTGCTCAAGGCGTTCAAAGCAGGCCTTGACCTCGGTGCAAATGGACCACCTCCAGGTTTCATTGATGATTATTGGTTCGCTGAGCCTGATGGCGATGATGAAACATGTGGTCCAATTATGGATGTCGAGCCTGATGGCTACTGATCTATGTAGTAGTAATTGTGAGGCTAGACTATTTGTAATAACTCTGTGTAATAGTGATTTTCGAGCTAGTTTATTTGTAAGAACTCCGTGCTATATTTGTGAGAACTCTATATGCTATTTGTTGCTTTTACTAATGTATCTCGTCCTCCATGCTTTCAGTAATATTCATCTACTTATAATCTATTTTGCTTTCAGTAATATTCATCTTTTTATATTGCGTACTAATAAACCACTCTCTTTATTGTGTTTGCAGGTGATTGAAACATGCCAAAAAAAGGGGCAGTTTTGTAAAGAAGCTCCAGGACTTGGCTGACGCTGTGAGGCCTTCGAGTTCTTTGAGGCGGGCACCTCCTAGCCCCCCTCCTGAGCGTCGTGGAGCACGTAGGAAGAATGCGACACGGGAAGCTACCCCCCTCCTCCTAGCCCTCCCGCAGCCGAGGAGGAGGATGAGGAGCACGGTGGTGGGGAGGACGAGGAGCACGGTGGTGGGGAGGACGAGGAGCACGGTGGTGGGAAGGACGAGGAGCACAATGGTGGGGAAGACGAGGAGCACGGTGGTGGGGAGGACGAGGAGGACCTCTCGGAGGATGAGGGGTTGGGGGGCTTACCGTTTGAGCCTCACCCAAACCTAGTTTGGGAACCGCCGGCGGAGGAGGAGTACATTGCACGTGAGGGGAGGCTACAGCCACGTGACAGGAAGTCATATCAGCGTGGGAAAACACAGCTCCCCAAGCTAAAAATGTGGTCCAGCAGCGATGTTGTTCTAGTGCCCGCTGGAAGGAGGTACATGCTACTTTTGACATTTCGTTGTCGTAATTTTATCATTATCAAATTTTTTATGACATACATACTGATTTTGCCTTTTCATTGTGCATGTCGTTCAAGTTTGCCAACCCGACGAGGAAGCCGGGACGTGGCTACGCGAACATCCTTGGAGGCCTACTTAGGAGGTATTTCCCTAGGCTTGTCAATCTCCCTAGTGGTGGCCGCGACGTAGCTTGGACTTGGCGGCACTACAGCTACGCGCCAGATCCTCATCGCAAGTACGAGAACATGCAGGAGGTGGTTGTACACAAATTCTGGGTATGTGACTTTTGACTTCTTAGCATTCAAACACTCCTTGGTTGACAATAGTTGCACTAATGTCCCTTGTTTTACCTATGTGCATGGTTGCAGCAATACTTCAAGAGGGCTGAGGGTCAGGATTGTGCGTGCGATCATATCTTACACACGCTGGCCACGAGTAGGGTGACTGGGATGCACTACGAGGCACATGTTCAGTGCGTCCGCAACTGGCACGCCGACCGCAAAGTTTGGATGTCTAAGGACGACGCTCGGGAGACGCTCATGCAGCCGTGGCAGTACCGACAGGTATTTGCATTTATGTGTTATTGATTTCTTTATCACCATGTAGTTAATGTTGTAATAATGCGTGGGTCTATCTTGTGTATGTAGAACCCTCCTCAGTACGTCGGCAACGACGAAGAGTGCTTTCTGGCGATGGTCATGTGGTGGACATACCCCCAGTACCTCAAGAAGCACGCGGTGGGCAAGCTGTCGCGGGCAGAGATGCGAGGTGGATCACATATCCTAGGCAGCCTCCCCCTCTCCCTTCACCTCCAGGAAGAGGTGAGCAAATGGTTCCTTCATTCTTTGGTTTCACGTTATACATTGTTAACTCTACAAGGGTTTTCCACTTCACTTAATTGCATGTTCTCTTTTGCAGGAAACAAAGACAGGAGTGACGCCAAACAAATTTGCCTTCATTCGAAAGATGAAGACCAGGAAGACGCCGCATCCTGATACGGGGTCCATGTGGATCAATGAGCAAGCCGAGACCCAGTGTAACGCGTATGTCTCGAAGTTCCAGCAGAAGCACGGCGAGAGCTCCCAGCCAGAGACCGAGAACTTTGACGTTGAGGTTGCGGTGCTTGCGGGAGAAGGCATGAAGCATAGACGCCTATGGATTGGTGACGGGGTCGTCGACCCAGGGACCATTCCAAGTCTCCGCCAGATCCGTCATGGGCGTACAAGCGACCAGCCTCAGGTATAGACCCGTCCACGGGCTTCGGATCTAGCTGTCGAGCAGTTACGGGTATGTTCTTTCTCGGTCCTCTACGCTTGTTTACATGCTTTCCATTGCAATGTTAATGACATCACGACAACACAACGTAGGTGGAGATGGAAGAGGAGGCCCGGCAGGCGGCAAGAGGAGGCCCAGCAGCGGCAGACGCTTCTGGAGCAGCAGCTTAGTCAGCAGCAGCAGGCGACGCAGCAGATGGCCCAGCAGCTGGCCCAGCAACAGCAGATGATGAACTGGTTTATGAACCAGTCCGTTCTAGGTTCTCCATCGGGGAGTTTTCCTACTCCTCCTTTCGCTTTCTCGTGGGTAAGTGGTTAACTTAATATCTCCATCTTATTTTCTCTTGTCTTAGGTCTAATCCACACATCAAATGCAGCAACAACAGATGAACATGCCGAACATGCCGCTCATCCAGCCACCGCCACCGCCCGAGCAGAGCCCGACGACACCTCACACCGTCAACAATCCCAACATCATCCGGAACCTGACGCAGTTTCCATTTCCAGGTGAGTTCTCCTTCACTTGTGCCCAACGAGCTTCTAGGTTGTAGAATGCCATGACACTTGTGCCCAATTTAGCCATTCCATGCCACCATGTTTAATTCTATATCAATATGCAAATTTGTGGCCTATATGCTCATCAATATGAAAATGTAGCCTATATGCTCATCACTTGTCAATATGCAAATTTTTAGAATGCCATCACTTGTCCCCAACGAGCTTCTAGGTTGTAGAATGCCATCACTTGTCAATTCTATGTCAATTGCCAATTTGTATCCTATATGCTCATCACTTGATAAGAATGCTAATACTTGTAGCCTATATGCTCATCACTTGTCAATATGCAAATTTGTAGAATGCCATCACTTATCCCCAACGAGCTTCTAGGTTGTAGAATGCCATCACTTGTCAATTCTATGTCAATATGTCAATTTGTATCCTATATGCTCATCACTTGTTAAGAATGCTAATACTTGTTGAAAATGTAGGAGAAGGACCAAGCAATGGAGAAGAACAAGGTCGATGGCATTATGCACTTGTATGATGGACATAGACTTCTATCGACTCTATGTATGTAGTGTGCACGTGAACTTGTAATAATATTGCATGTTTAACTTGTTATGTGGACTCTATGAAAATTTGGACCTATTTGTGATGTGTTTGATGTATTTGAAGTCAAATGCATGCATACATGCATGTATTTGGTATGTTTGAGGTTATATGTATGCATTTGGTGTATTCACGGTTATATATATGCATATATGTCTATATTCTATTTTAAAATGCAGGGATTAAAAGAAAAACAGAAAAAATCTGAAAAACTGGGGGCTCTTTGCCGTGTGTATGCACACGGCAAAGGACCATTTGGTCACTTTGCCGTGCGCATACACACGGCAAAGAGCCCACGTGGCGGTCACCTGTGCGTCGCACAGCCGGCTGGGTGTGTCTATCTCGGGCTTTGCCGTGCGGTCTTCCAGCTGGGCGCACGGCAATGAGCAACGCCACAGCCCACGGCAATGAAGTGCCCACAGCAAAGGATTTAGCACGGCAAAGGTCTTGATGCACGGCAGCGTATGTGCGCACGGCAACGAGATCGACGCATGGCAGCGTCTGCACGCACGGCAATGAACTCGACGCACGGCAACGCTCTAGAGCACGGCAAAGATCCCAGGGCGCATGGCAACGATTTCGTCCCACGGCAGAGGCTTTGCTGTCGGTTTCTGGCACGACACGCGGCAAAGAATCTGTTGTCGGGCAGTATGTTGCCGGGCAGTACGTTGCCGTGCGCTCGTTGTCGTGCGTCGACGCTTTGCCGTGTGTTCTGGATCCTTTGCCGTGCCTTTATCCCACACGGCAAAGACTTCTATTCCGGTAGTGCAATTAACTTGGCCAGCGGATTGCAGTAACGCTTATATAAATCCCAAACGTGTGAGTTGGTCCATCTGATGCGTTATCGTGTATGTCAGGTCACCCGTGGCATGCTGACTGGGGCTTTTACAATCACGTACTCCACTATGAATGTACCATACACACTACTAGCCCTACTCACGTATGTTAACTGCTCGAGTTGAATAATTAGGAAGCAATCCTTGTCATCATCCTGCTATCACGCGCGCGAGGCCGGAAAGGAGCAGGAGATCACGAGAATACTGGAAGCATTTGGATGCCGGATTTGTCTCGTGCCTAGGTGCGCTGAGGGGGCCATCACAACGAAGCATTATTGCATGCTTGAGATCCATTGAATTTCTCACTACAGGAATGGTGAAAGACGCTGACGGCCAGCGTCTACGCCGACGGCCAAATGTCGGTGCCGTCGGCGTAGGCTATATTTTAGGCAGCCCACGAAGCTGGCCGTCGACGTAAGATAGCTACGCCGACGGCCTTTTATACGCCGACGGCAATGCCCTCGGCATAGCTATTTTTCATTTTATCACATTAATCTTAGAAAAATCATAACTAAATCATTCTAATTCACAAAAATACAAATAATATATCAAAATTTGCAGAAAAATACGATCTATTCATCTAAACCTTCAAAAATTTAGAACTAATTAATTTAATTAGTTAGGATTTTCAGTTTAGAGATTTAGGGTTTTGATTCAGTTGGAAGTCGAGAAAATTTGAACTAGAGCCGCATCATAGTTTGCCCATAATTTTTCTAAAAAATCATTTTCATGTTCATAAGTAGAAGTTTTATCAGAGATCCATAAATAGTTCTGTAAAATTCAACCCCTAGCTAAGAAGGTTCATGCCCGCCGTTTCGACCGCATTTTGAATCGAGCATAAGAAGTTCAAAAAAAATTCAAAAAAATGTAAAGCCTTCGTATTGTGTCATTTTATGTTACCTAGTTGTGAGGAAAAATAATAAACTTGGACTATTGCAAATATTGTAGAAACCCCTTCTCAGAAATGACCTATCATGTACGAAGTTGCATGGCTTTCAAGCCAGATGAGCTAGGTCATGACCTGAATCATAGAATAGTTTGTTCAAATGACCCCATATTGTGCACATGTATGCATATTGGGATGGGAAACAAAGTTCATATTGGGAGTTATCATTTTCTATGCATAAAAAAATCAATTTTCATTTTCTAAGTGTCAAAATTGGGTTTTTTTGTGAAGGAAGTACTGAAAATACATTACAAAATTATACCAACCTAATTTTCAACAATAGTAGGAAACATTTTATATATATATCACCAATTTTTTGTGTGTATGAAGCTTTGCATTAACCTTTCACAAAAAAGACAAACTCTTGCCGATTTAGTAGGAAGCGGGGTAAATTTGAACTACAACTGTATCATAGTTTGCCCATGTTTTTTTCAAAAAATCATTTTTAGGTTCACAAGTAGATGTTTTATCATAGATCCATAAATAGTTCTGCAAAATTAAACCCCTAGCTAAGAAGGTTCATACCCGCCGTTTTGACCGCATTTTGAATCGAGCATAAGAAGTTCAAAAAAATTCAAAAAAATATAAAGCCTTCGTATTGTGTCATTTTATGTTACCTAGTTGTGAGGAAAAATAATAAACTTGGACTATTGCAAATATTGTAGAAACACCTTCTCAGAAATGACCTATCATGTACGAAGTTTCATGGCTTTCAAGCCAGATGAGCTAGGTCATGACCTGAATCATATAATAGTTTGTTCAAATGACCCCATATTGTGCACATGTGTGCATATTGGGATGGAAAACAAAGTTCATATTGGGAGTTTTCATTTTCTATGCATAAAAAAATCAATTTTCATTTTCTAAGTGTCAAAATTGGGTTTTTGTGTGACGAAAGTACTGAAAATACATTACCAAACTAGACCACCAAAATTTTAAACAATATTAGGACATATTTTATGAATATATCACCAATTGTTTGTGTGTGTGAAGCTTTGCATTAACCTTTCACAAAAAAGACAAACTCTTCCCAATTCAGCAAGAAGCGGGGTAAATTTGAACTACAGCTCCATCATGGCTTCCTCATGATTTTTTTAAAAAATCACTTTTAGATACACAACATGTTATTATATTAGAGATACACAAAGAGTTTTGTGAAATTCGACCCCTAGCTAAGAAGGTTCATGCCCACCGTTTATCAACGGGGTAAAGTGAGGGTTAACGGGGTAAAGCGGGGGTATGACATAAAAAAACTATAAAAAAATTGTTTATCATGTGGACTCATTAGTATTTGACATAAGAAGACTAGGTGTGAAGGTTTTCCTTTTTTTTGATTTTTTTAATTTTTTATGATTTTTTCAATGTAAATCTCATTAGTTCGAGATATCACTGATGATACATTATATTCAAAATGAGCATAAGAAATTCAAAATTAAATAAAACATAAAAACATTACATATGGATGTCATATTTGGATTCCTCTCATTTTTCTTATCGATTTAGACATATAATTTATCGAATTCCGATTTACAGATTTAAAGATATAAATTATTCAATATATTTATTAATTATTCATTGTTATTTACTTATTATATAGTTTGAAATTCAATATATTTATTACTTATTTATTGTTGTTTACTTAATATATAGTTTGGAAACTTAAAACCAATGCCGTGTGACATAGTGGTATAAGGGTTAATAGGATTGATATGGTAGTATTATCAACAAGGTATAATTTGCTTCGTGGACACTCATCCGGATGGAACAGAGAAGTTAAGCGTGCTGGAGGTGGAGTAGTGTGAGGATGGGGAACAGAGAAGTTAAGCGTGCTGGAGGTGGAGAAGTGTGAGGATGGGTGACCGACCGGGAAGTTTGACCAAGACTTAAATTTGACCAAAGATTAAGTATAATTAGTGTTAAAAATATTCCAATTGAGAGATTAGTGAGGCAAACAGTTCAGAAAAAATTAAAAAAAAATTCAATTTTTTTAAACTTTAAAAAATATATATAAATAGGCTACGCCGACGGCTTTGCCCTCGGCATAGCCTACGCCGAGGGTAAATGCTACGCCGACGGTAAAACAGAGCTCCGCCGAGGGGCATCTACGCCGAGGGGCTACGCCGAGAGCAGCCCTCGGCGTATACTACGCCGACGGCAAAACATGGCTACGCCGAGGGCAATTGGCCGTCGGCGTATCTCTTTATTCCTGTAGTGTCTGTTCTGCTTCGTGTATAACATCTTTCCACTAGCTGCCAATTTGTTCGATTCCACCTCGGCCGGACCAAGACCAAGCATAAAAAAGAGCGAGGCATCACACCATGCATGAACCAAGCATGTGGATCTTTCTGCGAGTGTGGAACACCCAAATCTCTTTGCATGGTCCAAGCTAAAAGCTGTCTGGTGATTTGTGAAAGCTGTAGCGATTTCCCCATTGGGATCCTTCGTACTTTTCCAAGAATCATTGATCAATCTAACAGCTCGATCAAAACCAAATACACAATGACGAAAGGGAGCACGCAGCGGACAATGGCTGCCATGTGCTTGACGAGTGTCCAAGTGAAGTGATCAAATTCTTTTCTGCTTGTCGATTTCAGCGATAGCGATCTTTATTCTCGGGGACATGGCCCAAATTGAAAGATGCCCCGGCCAGGTTCGGTTGTGATTAGGAGAATCCAGACGAATCCAAATATAAATAAGCCCAAGACTGGGAAAGCATGCGGCCCGTTGTAGTTAGGCGAGTTCTCGACGCTGAGTGTCTATCGGACCAATTTTTTTTTGCTCCGGACTCGATGTTGAGCGGTTTGGTGAGGCACACGGTTTAAGGGCATCTCCAGCGGGCCGACTCAAACGGACACCGCGGGTCCGTATCTGTCCTACCGGACAAACAGGCCAAAAAACCAGCACCCAGCGGGCCGACCAACTGGACCCCGGACCGCGGGGCCGTCCGCGCGCACCCATCCGTGACCCAATTTTGGGTCAAAGATGGGAGCGCGCGGACACCGCGTGGACGCGCTCTTGTCCTCCCCTGGCCCAACTGTCAGCTGCCCAGTTAGCCATTTCCACGCCCTTCCCCAAATTCCTTCCTCCCTCTCCGCCGGCGCCGCCGTAGTCGCCGGCCGTAGATAGCGTCGGTGTCGCCGGACACGCCGGACCCCAATCCTAGCCGTCGTTCGCCCGCCGACGCGTCAAAGGCAAGACCGGAGGGCCGCCGTAGAAGCTACCGGATCTCCACCGCTGCCGCCACCACCTTCCGGCCTACGCCTCGGCAGCGGTGACTCCCCGCCCCGTTGCCCTCTACCTGTGGAAGCTCTACGCCGCCGCCTCAGCCACAGCTTCACCGCCAGGAGGCTGTTTGACGCCGGCACGCTCCGCCGCTCCGAAGGTGCTCGACCTTTTGCCCACACCATTTGGTGCGCAGATGGACTACGAATCGGTGAAGTACTACTACGACACCTTCATCGACACCTCGTCGGACGAGTCCGACGGCGACATCGACATTTTGATGGCGGCGGCGACATTCATCCACGAGCACAATGAAAGCCAGCTGCCACGCCATAGGGGTTCGGTCCCTGGCCGTGCGGCCAACCTGGAGCGTAATCGAGAGGCAGGGCACGTGCAGCTCTACAACGACTACTTCCACCCCACCGAAGCCGTGTTCAAGGCCCAGTTCCGGCGCCGCTTTCGCATGTCGAGGAAGGTGTTCATGAACATCATCGAAGGCGTGAGGCTGCACGACCCCTACTTCCAGTGCAAGTCCGATGCCACAGGTAAGATTGGCTTCACTTCTTACCAAAAGTGCTCGGCTGCCATTCGCATGCTTGCATATGGGTGGCCGGCGATCTTGTTGATGAGTACATGCGCATGGGTGAGTCGACTTGCCTTGACTCAATGTACAAGTTTTGCCGGGCTGTCATCGATGTGTTTGGCGAGCACTATTTGAGGGAGCCCAATATGGAGGACACTGCCCGACTCCTCTCCATCAACGAGAAGAGGGGCTTTCCTGGCATGCTTGGCAGCATAGACTGCATGCACTGGGAGTGGAAGAACTGCCCCTTTGCATGGCAAGGGCAGTACAAAGGGCATTCTGAGGGGTGCACGTTGATACTAGAGGCCATTGCATCACATGATCTTTGGATTTGGCATTCATTCTTTGGCATGGACGGCAGCCACAATGACCTCAATGTGCTGCAGCGATCTCCAGTCTTTGCTAGACTGGCCAAAGGCAATGCCCCTTCGGTTAACTATGAGATCATGGGCCATTCATACACGAAGGGGTACTATTTGGCTGACGACATCTATCCCGAGTGGTCGACTTTTGTGAAGACTATCCGTGATCCTCGGCACCCCAAAAACAGTAGATTTGCAAAGGAACAAGAGGCTGCAAGGAAGGATGTGGAGCGTTGATACGTCTCAAACGTATCTATAATTTTTGATGCTCCATGCTTGTTTTTACACCATTTGCCTATTGTTTCGTTACACTTAGTGGCACTTTTATACATTTTCCGGAACTAACCTATTAACGAAGTGCCACAGTGCCAGTTTCCTGTTTTCTGCTGTTTTTGTGTTTCAGAAGTGATACACAGGAAATATTCTCGGAATTGGACGAAACAAGTTCCTGAAGTCATATTTCACCGGGGAGCTCCCAAACATCCGAAGACCTGACGGAGGGGGGCCACGTGGCCCCTTGTGAGGCCGCGTGGCTCCACCTCTGACAGCCCCCCTTCGCCTACATATACCCCCTGACGAGAAAAACCTAAGGCCCGATCAGTTTTCCAGAATACATCGCGATCCGCCGCCGCCGTCGACCCGAAGATCGGGAGGGTCCAGAAGCTCTTCCCGGCACCCTGCCGGAGAGGGGAATCGCCACCGGAGGTCTTCTTCATCGCCATGCTTGCCTCCGGAGCGATGAGTGAGTAGTCTACCTTGGACTATGGGTCCATAGCAGTAGCTAGATGGTTGTCTTCTCCACCATGTGCTTCATGTTTAGATCTCATGAGCTGCCCTACATGATTGAGATCACCGTTATGTAATACTATGATGTTGGTTTGTTGGGATCCGATGAATATTGGTGTTTATGATTAAGTTGCTGTACTGAATTATATCTTTTGTTATCTCTATGTTGTTTATGATCTTGCATGCTCTCCGTTGTTAGTAGCTATCTTGGCCGAGTAGTTGCTAGTGACTCCAAGAGGGGGTATTTATGCTAGATAGTGGGTTCATGCCTCTATTTCACCTGGGGGAGTGACAGAAACCTCTAAGGTGGTAGATGTGCTGTTGCTACTAGGGAGAAAACAACATTCATATGCTCAAGGGCATATGCTTTGTTTACATTACACACTTTGCTTAATGCAATTATCTGTTGTTCGCAACTTAGTACTTTTGGGGTGTTCGGATGATATCCCCGGGGGTGGATTATTAGTCATAGATGCAGTTGGATGGCGGTCTATGTATTTTGTTGTAATGCCCAGAGTGAATCTCATAGTGATCTTCTTGACATATCACGTTATCTTTATTCTATCAATTGCCCAACTGTAATTTGTTTACCCAGCATGTTATTTTATCTATGGAGAGACACCACTAGTGAACTGTGGACCCCGGTCCTATTTTAATCATATTGCAATCACCTGTTTACTTTTCCCGCACTGTTTACTTTACTAGCATATTACTACTGTTTTCCACTCGATACACTCATAACCTTTGTTTCAAGCAAACCGGTGAGATTGACAACCTCATCGCAAGTTGGGGACAAAGTATTTGTTTGTGTGTGTGCAGGTTCCACAAACACCTTCAGTCGTCATCGTCTCTCTTCTCCTGATCGATAAACCTTGGTTTCTTAACTGAGGGAAAACTAGCCACTACACTCATCATACTTTCCTCTTGGGGTTCCCAACGGGCTGGTCATCACCACGCACAAGGACAGTTTGCTTCCACATTAAACAGCAAGCAGCTACTTTTCTGGCGCCGTTGCCGGGGAAGAGAGAAGACTTCTGAGAGGGGAGTTCTTCGCACACACATTCTTTACTTTGTTATTTGTTTTGCTTTACTTTATTTTATTTTACCTGCATTGCTTTTTATCAAAAACCCAAAAAAAATTAGAATCCTTGGTAGTTGTTTTTACTTGTCTTGCTTTATCATGCTTTCTATCAATGGTTGGTTTCTTTGAAACTAAATCTTTTTGGCAAGGTGGGTTCACGGAAGAGCAGCAAAATTATTATGATGAACACCGCTTGTCACATAAAGGGAAACACTTATGGGAACAAATCAATAGATTATATATCATTGCTAGAAATGTGTGCTCTACTTATAATGTTACTTATTGCTTTGATGAATCTTGTTGCTGTAGGAGGTATAAACACCTCCCTTTTCAATGTGAGTATAATGATGATGTTACCATATCTTCTTATATTAATGGAAATTATGACTTTTATGATGTGGAACAAATTGAAGAATTTATTGCTGGGAAGGGTGCATTCGAACTTGCTTATTTGCTTGAAAATACTGATGATGCACCTTATAAATATGAGGTTTATGATATACTCACATTTTGCTTTGATAATTACAAGGAAGGAAATGGCTATATTCTTAAATATCTTAATAGATGCTCTCCAACGGAAGAGACTAATGCCTTGAAGGAGCCTATGGAAGAAGAAATTGGAAGCTCATTGGATGAAAAAGAGGAGGAGAGTGATGATCAAGAGGAGGAAGAATGGAGTTACCCATGTCTACCTCCCAATAAGAGTAACTCTTTAACTAATACCTTATTTGATCGCCCTCCATGCTTAACAAAGGAGGGTGAGTGTGATATCTATATTGTTGAGTTTGTTCATGATGCTACTGAAAATTATTATGAGAGAGGTAAATACGGTTGTTGGAATTTTCATGTTACTAAAACACCTCTCTTTATATTGAAAGTTCTAAAGTTGCTCTTGTTTTATCTACCCATACTTGTTACTATGTGTTTCTTTGATTTATTTTCTTACAAGCTTCCTATGCATAGGAAGTGGGTTAGACTTAAATATGTTTTATATTTGCTCCTTGATGCTCTCTTTTGCTTCCAATTCATATTTCTTATGTGAGCATCTTCGCAATTTTCTGCGCCTAGCTCAAAGGCGTTAAAGAAAAGCACTCTTGGGAGATAACCCATTGTTTACTTTTCAGTACTTTTTCTTTTATTTGAGTCTTGGAAGTCATTACTACTGTAATGACCGCTCCTTATCTTGTTTATTTCGTTTTTGTGCCAAGAGAAGCCTCTAATTTGAGTGAGGTAAAGATTTGGGGTTATTGCTGTCCTGAAACTGTTTTCGGTGCTGCACCGTAAAAATTCGTGAAAATTCTCTGTATATCTTTTGGACCTGCGATTTCTTGTGCATATGCCCCAGGTTATATCCAAACTTTTCTTAGTAGAACACTTTTTGATTTGAGCAACAGAAAATCCCTCAAAAATTCGTCCATTATCAGCTGTCCAGTTTTGACAGATTTCTGCCAATATTTGTTTTTGCCACTTTATCGCTTTCTTTTGAGTTCTTTTTGATCATGGAACTCTTGTGGAAGTTGCTACAGTGGTATATACTTTATATGTGGTGATTTTGGGTTGAAACCTGAAGCTAAAAGAGGTTGAATATATTTTATGCTTACACTAATGTTGCTAATAGAATTGTGTTTAGTTTTGTATGAAGGAAGTTTTCAAGTGTAGGGATTGGAGAATGATGAGATGAGTTGAAGAATGGACAAAATCTCAAGCTTGGGGATGCCCATGCATCACCCCAAGAAATATCCAAGAAGTACAAGCGTCAAAGCTTGGGGACGCCCCCGAGGCACCCCTTCTTCATCGGCAAAAATCAGGTCACCTTTCAAAACACTATATTTTTATTGCTTCATGCACTATGTGTTTTTCTTGGAGCGTCAGTTGTTTTAGTTTTCTTAGTTTGTTTAGTTTATTTGTTTGCTGCAATAAATGGTTGGACCCCAACAAATTTCCTTTGGAGGAGATGTACTCGTTTTCATTTGCAAAGAATGCTCTAGTTTTCACTCTTATTAAAAATCGAGCGTTCTACTTTTTCTGCTACTGCTTTTGGTTTTTTGTTTTCGCCTTGATATGCGTTCAGATCTTGTCATATCTTTTCATCAAGGTGTATTTTTGCCTCTGACCTTTATTAGTTTTCATCAAAAGAGGTGTTTATAAAAATTTCGAATGGTGTTGGAATAGAGAAAAAGCTTTGTGCAAAATAGTGGTACAAGAAGGAGCTTGTGTAGACTGCGGCTTAGGCTTTTTCATGTCATGCTTGATGTCTTTTTGATAGTATGCTTAGTGGTTTTGCTGTAGCATGACTTGTCTCAAATAACTGAGATTGCATAATGAGCCTTTGAAAAAATCATGCGTTGTTTTTATTGTATGGAAGCATTATTTTGGTTTTCTCCTTGATGCTTTATTTGGGTTGACTTGGCGCATGCTCACACATGTTAGACTCTTCCAAAGTCGCCATTAGCCTTCATGATCATTTAGTTTTTGACTTTTGATGCCATCGTATGCTTCTTTTAATGTCGTTTTGTCGCTTTGCATGATTATGGCCATTATTGCTCTCCTAGTTGGTCGCTCCCAGTCTTTTGCTAGCCCTCGCCTTGTACTGAGTATGAGCTCTACTCGTGCATCCAACTCCTAAAAGCCAAAGTTTTCCAAAGTGTCCACCATACATACCTACTAGCAATTTGCTATTCCAAGTAAATTTGACTTGCTTTTATATTCTCTTCAAATTAAACTCTTACCAGTGTTATGCGAAATTCGGTCAGTAAAGCTCTCACGAACCGGAAGGCACACTTTACTTTTTCCTGTTCTTAAAATTTTGACATTGTGGTCTTTTATGTTGAGTTGTTATGCTTGCAAGTTGTAAGTTGGATTCTAGCCCAGCCATGCTGTCATGGGGCAAGCTTTCAACATTGCACTTCTTTTTGAGTTGATATCGTGATCTTTTGTTTATGGATGCCCGCTGTGTGAAATGAATTGGGAATCTTGTGAGGATCATGGAGTTTTTATATGTGTTAGGGAAAAGCCGGGCCGCCAATCTAAGCCATGCATAATTCATGGTGGAAATTTGCAGCATACCCATGGTGAACATTCGACGACGCATCTCACAATAAAAAGCTAAACAATATAGCAAATAAAAGAGATGTCGAGGTGTTCATTATCTGCTTGTCCTGTCATTTTGGTGTGGGCTTGTTCCATGTCATCGGGCACGGAGGTACCCAATTGGCGGTTCTCAATGATATGCATATACTTACAATGACAAGAGCCTTGCTTGGGACTCTCAGTAAATTAGCATGGTTTGGGTACTTGTATTCACGGGACACGAGGTTTTCAACTTATGATTTGTCAAGCATATGCACCATAATTGTTCTCGCATTAACTTTAACCATTCAAGATGCTTATGATGGGGGCAATGAGAGCTCAAAGCCGGTAAGTACCATAATTTTTGAAGGTTATAAAACTTGCAATCACTGCTTCCCTCTGCGAAGGGCCTTTCTTTTACTTTTATGTTGAGTCACCACCTTCTTTCTTTATGCACCATTAAGAGAGCATAGTTGTCATTCTTAGTGTGATATGCATTGTCCCAAAGTTCATTGATTGACTCATATTGTTGGTTTCACTTGTTCTTAAATTATTTGTATCTAGTCGCCCTCTTAAACTTTGAGGTGTCCTATGCATTTATGTTTTGCTCTCTTTGAAGGACAAGCTGAAAACCATTTGTATGTTTTTCCTTATGATTTGAACACACGTTTGACTTTCATTGTTTCATTATCATGATCTTTTGTTTGTGTACATTTGCATGTCTACAACATGGTTGCTAAGTCCTTATTGTCATGATTATATCTTTCATGCCCATGTTGTAAGTTCTATTGATCCCAGCTCACCAATGCTTACATATATGATCAAGATTGTGTAGGTGCATGTCACCTCAAAAATTATTCTTTTGTTATCACTTACCTACTCGAGGACGAGCAGGAGTTAAGCTTGGGGATGCTTGATACGTCTCAAACGTATCTATAATTTTTGATGCTCCATGCTTGTTTTTACACCATTTGCCTATTGTTTTGTTACACTTAGTGGCACTTTTATACATTTTCTGGAACTAACCTATTAACGAAGTGCCACAGTGCCAGATTCCTATTTTCTGCTGTTTTTGTGTTTCAGAAGTGATACACAGGAAATATTCTCGGAATTGGACGAAACAAGTTCCTGAAGTCATATTTCACCGGGGAGCTCCCAAACATCCGAAGACCTGACGGAGGGGGGCCACGTGGCCCCCACACACAGGGGCGGCGTGGCCTGGCCCCTGGCCGCGCCAGCCCCTTGTGAGGCCGCGTGGCTCCACCTCTGACAGCCTCCCTTCGCCTACATATACCCCCTGACGAGAAAAACCTAAGGCCCGATCAGTTTTCCAGAATACATCGCGATCCGCCGCCGCCGTCGACCCGAAGATCGGGAGGGTCCAGAAGCTCTTCCCGGCACCCTGCCGGAGAGGGGAATCGCCACCGGAGGTCTTCTTCATCGCCATGCTTGCCTCCGGAGCGATGAGTGAGTAGTCTACCTTGGACTATGGGTCCATAGCAGTAGCTAGATGGTTGTCTTCTCCACCATGTGCTTCATGTTTAGATCTCATGAGCTGCCCTACATGATTGAGATCACCGTTATGTAATACTATGATGTTGGTTTGTTGGGATCCGATGAATATTGGTGTTTATGATTAAGTTGCTGTATTGAATTATATCTTTTGTTATCTCTATGTTGTTTATGATCTTGCATGCTCTCCGTTGTTAGTAGCTATCTTGGCCGAGTAGTTGCTAGTGACTCCAAGAGGGGGTATTTATGCTAGATAGTGGGTTCATGCCTCTATTTCACCTGGGGGAGTGACAGAAACCTCTAAGGTGGTAGATGTGCTGTTGCTACTAGGGAGAAAACAACATTCATATGCTCAAGGGCATATGCTTTGTTTACATTACACACTTTGCTTAATGCAATTATCTGTTGTTCGCAACTTAATACTTTTGGGGTGTTCGGATGATATCCCCGGGGGTGGATTATTAGTCATAGATGCAGTTGGATGGCGGTCTATGTATTTTGTTGTAATGCCCAGAGTGAATCTCATAGTGATCTTCTTGACATATCACGTTATCTTTATTCTATCAATTGCCCAACTGTAATTTGTTTACCCAGCATGTTATTTTATCTATGGAGAGACACCACTAGTGAACTGTGGACCCCGGTCCTATTTTAATCATATTGCAATCACCTGTTTACTTTTCCCGCACTGTTTACTTTACTAGCATATTACTACTGTTTTCCACTCGATACACTCATAACCTTTGTTTCAAGCAAACCGGTGAGATTGACAACCTCATCGCAAGTTGGGGACAAAGTATTTGTTTGTGTGTGTGCAGGTTCCACAAACACCTTCAGTCGTCATCGTCTCTCTTCTCCTGATCGATAAACCTTGGTTTCTTAACTGAGGGAAAACTAGCCGCTACACTCATCATACTTTCCTCTTGGGGTTCCCAACGGGCTGGTCATCACCACGCACAAGGACAGTTTGCTTCCACATTAAACAGCAAGCAAGCGTGCATTTGGTGTCCTCCAATCTCGCTTTGCTGCAGTCAAGTATCCTGCAAAGACATGGAGCCAAGAGCGCATGTGGGAGGTGATGACATGTTGTGTGATCATGCACAACATGATAGTGGAGGAAGAGCGCGACGATAGCATCTATGATCAGGGGTGGCAGTTTCAGGGTGAATTGGTTGCACCAATTCCGGGGCCTGCATCATTTCAGGATTTCCTACATTGTCATCACGAGATTCGTGATCGTGAAGTCCATCAGCAGCTGCAAAAGGATTTGGTTGACCACATGTGGCTACTTGTGGGAAATATGCCAGGAGCCGATGAGGAAGACAACTAGTGCACCCACTTTTATATTTGCTTTCGTTTTATTTCAAACTATGTTTAATTGTAAACATTTTATTTAGATTATGAACTATGTTGTGTACTATTTATATTGAATTTATGTATGAACTATGTGTCTCAGTGGCTTCGCCCAGAAAATGGCAGTGCCGCCCAAAAAATCGGTCTCACTGGCTTCGCCCAGAAAAATGGGTAGCGCCGCTGGGTGCACCGCCCGACCCAAACGGACCGAGGCCGGACGGGAGGCCTTTTCTGTCCGGGGCCCGACCCAAACGGACCGATTCGGACGTTTTGGCTATCCAAAATGGGTCGGCCCGCTGGAGATGCCCTAAGATGATGTGCGTTGGTGTAAGCTCAGGGAGGACAGACCGGCATGGCCAACCCATTCATCAACCCCATATTATATGCTTTTTCATTATTTTAGTACTTCCTTTATTTACAAATATTTTGCGTTCTCGGTTTGGTCAAAGTCAATCCTTCTGAACTTTGACTAAATATCTATGAAAATACAAACATTTACAATATAAAAACTATTGTATTAGAATCTTCTCAAAGTATATTTTCATATTATGTCTATTTGGTATTATGGATATTGATACTTTTTCATCAATTCTTAGTCAAAATTTACAAATTTTGACTTTAACTAAATCCAGAACGCGAACTAAATAAAAACCGAGGGAGTACTCTCTTCCTCGGCATCACGTCTTTGTTTTCTCATGATCGGATGCTATAAATGCTAAAAACAATTATAAGCACAAAGAATATCATTGGAAAAATAATGAGAGAATTAACATTTATTTGTGTATTGTTCATATTTGTATTACTCGTAGTAAATTCATAATATATTTTTTATGTATAGTGCGTAGCTGTGTAAATACTCGTGAATGGAAATGTCTAGATTTTTGCTTATGAGTCTACCTGATCATTCTATCACCATATTCTTTATCATACGAATTTAAATATCTTAACCAAGATAGGCAAGGATACAAACACATATATGTAGTATGCATAGAAGTCAGCAAATTAATACGAGAAGACATGTGATGCTTTCTCGCACTTGAGAGGATTTTGTTTAATAATACTTCTAAGGGTCAATGCATTTAAATCATTTTTAAACCTAATTATATATTATGTTTGAAATTTATCGTAGCACATTAGTTACAATGGTAAATTTAATAAATTGAGTTGTAAACAAGTGCACAACATTAGTATAAATACTTATATTTATTTTTAACACCACGGGCCCACAAACAACAAGAAGAGGTCAATGTTAGTGATCCTACTTAGTTGAGGTATCTTAAACATAGTGATATATACTAGTTGACTATTTTTGTTACTTATACATATACATATACTATCTTTCTTGTTATCGAATGCTCTTCCTAACCAACACGTTATGGGGGCATAAAAAGATAGTAAGGCAAGTAGTGGTTTTATTTTACCAAAGCCATGTAGGATGATTGTTGAGTTGCTAGAGAGAAACGGAAAAAGAGTCTTTGTTTTCTCTTGACCAAGATATCATCTCTTACCAAGAAAAGTAGTACACTTTTCTCCATTATCGTAGATGTAATTTCTTGTTCACCTATATTTTAGTTTAATTTTGTCGGTGCCATAATTTTAGGAGGTGGAAACATTTATTATTGAAGATAACTCTAAGAAAATATTCATTGTACGTTATGTTTTTTGTCTTCTCTAAATGACATATAACACATAGAAAAGACGGTCTTATCAACCATTATGCTTACAAAGATGTTGCCTGCTTTAATTTGGTAGTTTGATCGATACAGTGAGCCACTTATTCTTACACAAATAGTACTAGCTCCGTACAAAGTTAATCCATAACCATACCTATTACACGTACGTTGTTGAGTGGGTCCGACTTCCGAGAGTCATAGAACCCACCAATTATGCTCTACTAGTATATTCAAGCTACTGTATTGATTTTGTAACATGCAGCTCACGGAGCAAGCCTCTTGAGCAGGAGTTGCGCGCCGTGCTCTGGCTGCAGCATGCCGACGGGGAACGGCGCGTGCCTGTAGGCTGCCGAGAGGTCGAAGGAGAAGCGCTGCAGAATCATGGCGAGCCCCATCTTGGCATCGAGCAGCGCGAAGTTCTGGCCGACGCAGACGCGCGGGCCCCAGCCGAAGGGGAAGAACGCCGGCGCGTCGGCGGACGCCCTGGAGATCCCCTGGGCGAACCTCTCAGGCCTGAACTCGTCGGCGTCCGCGCCCCAGATCTCCCTGTCGTGGTGGACGCATAGCAGCGGCAGTGTGAGCACCACCCCCGCCGGGTACCTGACGCCGCCGAGCTCCATGGGCTTGTACGTCTTGCGGTGGAGCGCCGTCAGCGGCGTGTACAGCCGCAGCACCTCGTACAGCACCATGGTCACCTGAAAATGCGGCCGCAATTACAGGATACAGCACTAGACATTAGCTCCATGGACATGAATCAGAAAATCAGAATCTACCGGTAAGACGACGATGGCACTTCAACTTACGATTTTCAGGCGACTTAAGCCGTCGTAGTCTGGCGCACTGGTGCCGAAGACGAGCATGACCTCCTCCCTGGCACGGTCCTGCCACTCCGGGTGCATGCAGAGCAAGATCATCGTCCAGGTGAGCAGCACCGACGTGGTCTCAGCGCCGGCGAAGTAGAACATCTTGCATTCTCCGATCACGTCGTCAGTTGTGATCGGAGAATGCAAGATGTTCGAGCTGCCGTCGTCTCCCCTGCAGTGCGCCATGTTCGACTCCAGCAGCAGCCCGAGAAGATCGTCGCTTGTAGCTTCGCCGGCTTTCAAGGCGTTCTCTCTTTTCGTTTTGATGTTTTTCAGGATCTCCCCTATCTCCGCAGAAATTTTCTTCATCTTTCGGTTGTTTTAGGTTGGCAAGAAGCTGCATATGAAAAATGCATCAGTGAATAAAGCTTCAGTACCGTAGGAGCCATGCAAACTAGTACTATTGCTTATCCGGAGTAAACGCGAAATGAGAGTACTAACAAAGAACTCACAGATAACCAGGGATATGCATCGTGATCATTGCCTGCACGACGAGCTCGACCTGCTCCCGTTAAGCTAGTGGTCCACAGTTCACCAGTGGTATCTCTCCATAAGATAAATAACACATACTGGGTAAACAAATTACAGTTGGGCAATTGATAGAATAAAGATAACGTACACATGTCATGAGGATCACTATGAGATTCACTCTGGGCATTACGACAAAATACATAGACCGCCATCCAACCGCATCTATGACTAAAAATCCACTCGCGGGGAATCGTCCGAGCCTCCGAGGATCCCTTGAGTATTAAGTTGCGAACAACAGATAATTGCATTAAGCAAAGTGCGTAAATTAAACAAAGCAAATATCCTTGGACACAAGAATGTTGTTTTCTCCCTAGTGGCAACAGCACATCTACAACCTTAGAGGTTTCTGTCACTCCCCCAGATTAAATAGAGGCATAAACCCAACTATCGAGCATAAATACTCCCTCTTGGAGTTACTAGCATCTACTCGGCCAAGATAGCTACTAGCAACGGAAAGCATGCAAGATCATAAATAACATAGAGATAACATAAAGATATATATTCAGCACATCAACTTGACATAGTACCAATACTCATCGGATCCCAACAAACACAACATGTATGATTACATAAAGATAATCCTGATCATGTAGGGCAGCTCACAAGATCTAAACATGAAGCACATGGTGGAGGATAAAATCATCTAGCTACTGCTATGGACCCGTAGTCCAAGGTAGACTACTCACACATCACTCTGGAGGCAACCATGGTGGTGTAGAAGGCCTCCGGCAGGGATTCCCCTCTCTGGCAGGGTGCCGGAAAGAGCTCCTGGATCCTCCCAATCTTGCGACGGCGACGGCTTGCAGTATGTTTCGTGGAAAAGAGATCCATCCCTTAAGTTTTTTCCGTCGAGGGGACTTTATAGTCGAAAGGGCATCGTCAGAGGTGGGGCCAGATGGCCTCACCATGGGGTGGCGCGGCCAGGGGCTGGGCTGCGCCCCCTGTGGTGAGCCGGGCTCCTGGCCCCCCTCCGTCTCATCTTCGGTCTTCGCAAAGCTTCGGAGGTTCGGCTTTTGTTTCGTCCAATTCTGAGAATATTTCTTGTGTAACTTTTCTGAAACACAAAAACAGCAGAAAACAGGGAACTGGCACCGTGGCATCTTGTTAAGAGGTTAGTTCTGGAAAATGCATAAAAACGCCACGAAGTGTAACAAAACTCAAAGCAAATGGTGTATAAACAAGCATGGAGCATCAAAAATTATAGATACGTTTGAGACGTCTCAAGCATCCCCAAGCTTAACTCCTGCTCATCCTCGAGTAGGTAAGTGATAACAAAAGAATATTTTTTGAGGTGACATGCACCATCACAATCTTGATCATCTATGTAAAGCATTGAGTGATGGGATCAAAGAACTTAAAACATGTGCATAAAAGACATAATCTTGACAATAAAAACTTAGCAACCATGTTACAACATGAAACGAAACACAAACGGAAGATCATGAATAATGAAACAATGAAAGTCAAACGTGTGTTCAGATCATATGGAAAAATATAGCAAATGGTTTTCAGCTTGTCCTTCATGGAATAACAAAACATAAATACATAGGACACCTTCAAGTTTAAAAGGGCGACTAGGTACAAATAATTTAAGAACAAGTGAATCCATAATCATGAATCAATCAATGGTAAACTTTGGGACTATGCACATTAAACTCAGAATGGCAACTATGCTCTCTTAGACGGTGTATAAAGGTAGAAGGTGGAGACTCAACATAAAAGTAAAAGAAAGACCCTTCGCAGAGGGATGCAGTGATTGCAAGTTTTATAAACCTTCAAAAATTATGGTACTTACTAGCTTTGAGCTCTCATTGCCCCCATCATAGGCATCTTGAATGGTTAAAGTTAATGCGAGAACAATTATGAGCATATGCTTGACAAATCATAAGTTAAAAACCTCGTGTCCCGTGAAGTACGAATACCCAAACCTCATGCTACTCGACTTAGGGTCCCAAGCAAGCTCTTGTCATTGTAAGTATACACGTATCATCGAGAACCGCCAACGGGGTACCTCCTTGCCCGATGACATGGAACAAGCCCACATCAAAATGGCAGGACAAACAAACAATGAACACCTCGGCATCTCTTTTATTTACCATTGGTATAGCTTTTTATTGTTAGATGCATCGTCGAATGTCCACTATGGGCATGCTGTAAATTTCCACCATGAATGATGCATGGCTTAGATTAGCGGCCCAGACGTTTCTCTAACACATATACAAACTCCATGATCCCGCAAGATTCCCAACTTGTTTCACATCGCGAGTATCCATAAACAAAAGATCACGATATCAACTCAAATAAGAGAAGTGCAATGTTGAAAGCTTTCCCCATGACGGCATGGTTTGGCTAATTTCCAACTTACAACTTGCAAGCATAACGTCAACATAAGAGAGCCACAATGTCAAAATTTTAAAAGCAAGAAAAGTAAAGTGTGCCATTAGGTTCGTGAGGGCTTTACTGACTAATTTTCGCATAACACCAAAAAGAGTTTAATTCGAATGATAGATAAAAGCTAGTCAAATGTACTTTGGAATAGCAAATTGCTAATAGGTATGTATGGTGGACACATTGGAATAACTTGGTTTTTGGGAGTTGGATGCACGAGTAGAGCTCATACTCAGTACAAAATGAGGGCTAGCAAAAGACTGGGAGCGATCAACTAAGAGAGCAATAATGGCCATAATCATACATAACGACAAAACATCATTAAAAGAAGCATAAAGTGGCATCACAAGTCAAAAACTAAATGATTATAGAGGCTTATGGCGACTTGTTAGAGTCAAACATGTTGTAAGCATGCGCCAAGTCAACCCAAATAAAGCATCAAGGAGAAAACCAAATAAATGCTTCCACATAATAAAAACAACGCATGATTTTTTCAAAGGCTCATTAAGCAATCTCAGTCATTTGAGACAAGTCATGCTACAGCAAAAATCACTAAGCATACTATCAAAACGACATCAATCATGGCATGAAAAAGTCTAAGCCGCAGTCTAAACAAGCTCCTTTTTGTACCACTTTTTGCATGAAACTTTTTCTCTTTTCCAACACCATTCAAACCTTTTTAAAACAACTCTTTTGATGAATACCAACATGGAACAGAGGTCCAAATACACCTTGATGCAAAGATATAACAAAATCTAAACAAAAATCAAGACAAAAAAGAAAGCTAAACGCAGTTCTAGAAAAAGAGAACACTCGTTGAACGATAAGAGTGAAAACTAGAGTGTTCTTGGCAAATGAAAAATAAGTACATCTCCTCCAAAAGAAATTTGTTGGGGTCCAACTATTTATTGCAGCAAACAAAACAAAATAAAACTGAAAACAAAAGTAAAGATGCTCCAAGAAAAACGCATAGTGCAGGAAACAATAAAAATATAGTGTGTTGAAAGGTGACCTGATTTTTGCCGATGAAGAAGGGGTGTCTCGGGGGCATCCCCAAGCTTTGACGCTTGTACCTCTTGGATATTTCTTGGGGTGACATGGGCGTCCCCAAGCTTGAGCTTTTGTCCATTCTTCATCTCATCTCATCATTCTCCAATCCCTACACTTGAAAACTTCATTCATACAAAACTTTACACAATTCTATTAGCAACGTTAGCATAAACATAATAGTAAATCAACCCTTTTTGGTTCAGGTTTCAACTAAAAAACACCACATATAAAGTATATACTACTGTAGCAACTTCCCCAAAAGTCCGTGATCAAAAGAACTAAAAAAGAAAGCGATCGAGAGGCAAACACAAATAGTGGCAGAAATCTATCAAAACAGAACAGCTGACAAAGGTCGATTTTTTCGAGGACCTTTTGTTGCTCAAATCGAAAAGTGCAAAACTAATGAAAGTTTGGATATAACCTGGGGCATATGCACAAGAAAGCGCAGGTCAAAAAGATATTCTGATAATTTTCACGAATTTTTACGGTGTAGTACTGAAATCTGTTTCAGGACAGCAACTTCCCCAAATCTTACCTCCCTCAAATTAGAGGTTCTACTTGGCACAACAACGAAATAAAAAGGATAAGGAGCGGTTATTACAGTAGTAATAACTTCCAAGACTCAAATAAAAGAAAAATTACTAAAAAGAAAACATTGGGTTATCTCCCAAGAGTGCTTTTCTTTAACGCCTTTGAGCTAGGCTCAGTAATTTGAGAAGATGCTCACATAAGAAATATGAATGGAAGCCAAAAAGAGCATCAAGGAGCAAATATAAAACACAATAAAGTCTAACCCACTTCCTATGCTTAGGAATCTTGTAAGAAAATAAATCAAAGAAGCACATAGTCACAAGTATGGGTAGATAAAACAATAGCAACTTTGGAACTTTCAATGTAAAAAGAGGTGTTTTAGTAACATGAGAATTCCAACAACCATATTTTCCTCTCTCATAATATTTTTCAGTAGCATCATGAACAAACTCAACAATATAAATATCACACTCACCCTCCTTTGTTAAGCATGGAGGGCGGTCAAATAAGGTATTAGTAAAGAGTTACTCTTATTGGGAGGTAGACATGGGTAGCTCCATTCTTCCTCCTCTTGATCATCACTCTCCTCCTCTTTTTCATCCAATGAGCTTCCAGTTTCAGCAATTTCTTCTTCCATAGGCTCCTTCAAGGCATTAGTCTCTTCTGTTGGAGAGCATCTATTAAGATATTTAAGAATATAGCCATTTTCTTCCTTGTAATTATTAAAGCAAAATATAAGTATATCATAAACCTCATATTTATAAGGTGCATCATCAGTATTTTCAAGCAAACAAGCAAGTTCGAATGCACCCTTCCAAGCAATAAATTCTTCAATTTGTTCCACATCATAAAAGTCATATTTTCCATTAATATAAGAAGATATGGTAACATCATCATTATACTCATATTAAAAAGGGAGGTGTTTATACCTCCTACAACAACAAGATCTATCAAAGCAATAAGTAATATTATAAGTAGAGCACACATTTCTAGCAATGATATACAATCTATTGATTTGTTCCCATAAATGTTTCCGTTTTTGTGACAAGCGGTGTTTCTCATAATAATTTTGCTGCTCTTCCGTGAACCCACCTTGCCAAAAAGATTTAGTTTCAAAGAAACCAACCATTGATAGAAAGCATGATAAAGCAAGACAATAACAGACCAACAAAACTAACAACTATAGTAGGAACTATTTTTTTTTTATTTTCAATAAAATGATGCAAGCAAAAGTAAAATAAAGCAAAACAAGAACAAAGTAAAAGATTGTGCGTGAGAGACTCCCTTTGCAGAAGTCTTCTTCCTTCCCGGCAACGGCGCCAGAAAACTCATTGATGGCTTGTAAGTAAAGCTCGTTGGGAACCCCAAGAGGAAGGTATGATGAGCACAGCAGCAAGTCTTTCCTCAGTTGTGAAACCAAGGTTTATCGAACTAGTAGGAGAAAGCCAAACTTTAGAAGGTGATTCTTGCTAGCTTCGTGACACTCCGAACAATGGCGCCAGGAATATTGTTGGTGTGTCTTCACCCAGCAGCAACGTGAAACCTGCACACAACATAACCAAGAACTTTGCTCCCAACTTACGATGAGGTTGTCAATCTCACCGGTTTGCTGTAAACAAAGGATTGAGCGTATCGAGTGGTAATAGGATAATAGTATGCAATAAAGTAAACAGTGCGAGTAAAAGTAAAATGGTATAGCAATGTAAAGGAAATTGGACCGGGGTCCACAGTTCACTAGTGGTGTCTCTCCATAAGATAAATAACACATGCTGGGTAAACAAATTACAGTTGGGCAATTAATAGAATAAAGATAACGTACACATGTCATGAGGATCACTATGAGATTCACTCTGGGCATTACGACAAAATACATAGACCACCATCCAACTGCATCTATGACTAAAAATCTACTCGCGGGGAATCGTCCGAGGACCCCTTGAGTATTAAGTTACGAACAACAGATAATTGCATTAAGCAAAGTGTCCAAATATCCTTGGACACAAGAATGTTGTTTTCTCCCTAGCGGCAACAACACATCTACAACCTTAGAGGTTTCTGTCACTCCCCCAGATTAAATAGAGGCATGAACCCAACTATCGAGCATAAATACTCCCTCTTGGAGTTACTAGCATCTACTCGGCCAAGATAGCTACTAGCAACGGAAGGCATGCAAGATCATAAATAACATAGACATAACATAAAGATATATATTCGGCACATCAACTTGACATAGTACCAATACTCATTGGATCCCAATAAACACAACATGTATGATTACATAAAGATGATCCTGATCATGTAGGGCAGCTCACAAGATCTAAACATGAAGAACATGGTGGAGGAGACAACCATCTAGCTACTGCTATGGACCCGTAGTCCAAGGTAGACTACTCACACATCACTCCGGAGACGACCATGGTGGTGTAGAAGGCCTCCAACAGGGATTCCCCTCTCCGGAAGGATGCCGAGAAGAGCTCCTGGATCCTTCCGATCTCGTGATGGTGATGGCCGCGGCTTGCAGTATGTTTCGTGGAAAAGAGATCTGTCCCTTAGGTTTTTCCAGTCGAGGGAACTTTATAGGCGAAAGGGCATCGTCAGAGGTGGGGCCAGCTGGCCTCACCTTGGGGTGGTGCGGCCAGGGGCTGGGTCGCGCCCCCCTGTGGTGAGCCTGGCTCCTGGCCCCCCTCCGTTTCATCTTCGGTCTTCGCGAAGTTCGGTAAAAATAGGAGGTTCGGCTTTTGTTTCGTCCAATTCCGAGAATATTTCCTGTGTAACTTTTCTGAAACACAAAAATAGCGGAAAACAGGGAACTTGCACTGTGGCATCTTGTTAATAGGTTAGTTCCAGAAAATGCATAAAAACGCCATGAAGTGTAACAAAACTCAAAGCAAATGGTGTATAAACAAGCATGGAGCATAAAAAATTATAGATACGTTTGAGACGTATCAGAGGTCGATGAAGGGCTCCTGCGGCCATGACCAGTTGGCTATAGGCGGCGGTGGATGTCCTGGCAGCGGTGGAGGCCCTAGCGACAGAGTCGGCGTCCCGGGAGCCCAGCCCAAGATAGGCGGCACGCCCGCTGGCCACCCAGGTGCAGGTCCGGGCCAGGCGTCCCAGGGCTCCACCCTGGCGTCGCGACATGGCCTCGCCGGCGGAGTGCATGGTGGCTGCATTGGCGGTGGCCCAGGCGGTGGGGGCGGCGCCATCGAGAGGGCTAGGGCATCCGCAAGCTCCGGGAAGGCCCTCATCTCCTCCTCCTGGCTGATGAGGACCGCGACGGCGAGCTCCTCCTCCTCGGTGAGCTCGGGAGGGATCTCAAAGGCCTCGCCACAATCGGCGGCCTGAAAGTAGTGGTAGACAACATGGTTCACCATGTCGTCCGCGTCGTTGCGAATCACCCGGCCATTGTAGATTTGGCCGGAGACCTCGCCGCTGACACGAGGAGGAGAAGGAGGAGGTGGCGGCTGGGCTGGCTCGTGGAAGTCTGTTTATTAGAAAGAAACAATACCCACTTGTGAAAGAAATGAGATTCTAGACATGATTGCAATTAAAACTACTTGCTCGGCGTCTGGTTCACCTCATCACCATGACTTAAACTAAGTGGAGGATATTTGTATACTGAGCTGGCTCTTGATGTATTTTATCACCCTAGTGTCAGCAATGAAGAAGTTCGCATTTGAGTGTGATGATCTGTAATGACATTAACTAAAAAATGTTGTAAACACTTATGAACTTTATACATAACTGAACTTCATGCATGCATATAAATGTTCTGCAAGTTATCTATAAGATACCTAACTATAAGATAACCTATGCCAGGCAAATAGTAAATTAGGCATAAATCAGTTCTTTGCTGATCCACAAAAGGTTGATATAAACCAGTGCTGCAAACAAACTGTTTGTTTGTGAGAACACCTTTGAAGAATGTTTGTGTAATTATACTATAGACCTCAAAGGCCCACAATGGCACATCTAAACAAAAAACGTTTTTTATGAAGTTCTTTTAGCAAGATGATATTATCTTTTATGTACTTTACTTTATATGTTGCCCCACATATAATCATCCGGCATTTTACAGATCACTAATAGGTCTCCTTGCTCACTATGATGAATTTAGTCTAACACTAGCACCTTCGGCACCTTCGGCTCCTTGTCCCCGCTTGTTGGGTGGGCCGGTCGATATATGGCGGTGGGAGTCGGGTGGCTAGTCGGCCACCATGATCAAATTCAGACGACGATAATTGGGAGGGGGGTCGACCGTCGCCGAGACCACATGGTGACGGCAGCTTGAAACATCTCGATGTGTATCTTTTCTCGTGGCCGGACGGATTTGAATGCTCATACTTGTGTACTCAGCGATATATAAGGAGTAGGATCAATCATGTTGTACACAGATTGGAGGCAGCATAGGACAAGTGACAAGGGTATAGTTAATAGAGCCCGTTAGTTGAGTACCCCTAAGGCCCGTATGGCTAGGCCCAATTGTAATACTAGTCGAATACGAGTCTTTACCGTATATCGATATTGTAATCTGTATCGGACCCTACCCGATCCTCGAGACCTGGCCACCTATATATAGGGGCCAGGAGGGGACGGTGTAGGCCAGATTGAAAGCAAGCCAGGTTGAACACCCAAGTTTACTTTCGATACACACCTATTTCGACTAACTTTACCTTCGAGTTCATCCGACGCCCTATCTCCCCGATCCTAAGTCCTTCATCTAGGACATTTGTCGAGTTAACCCCTCGTTAATTGGCGCCGACCGTGGGGATCTTGGGCGTTGGAATCATGAATTCGACGGCTTTTTCGCTTTTAGCCAACATCAGTTCAGAGTTCGACGGAAGTCAAGAGATGGAGTTGACAATCGGAAGCTTAAACATCCTCATCGGACCATCGGGTTCATCTCGCCTCTCAGATCCGACGAAACAAGATCTGTCGACAAGTGAGCTCAAGACAACAGCAATGATGGAATATTCTGAAGGCTCTTCCAGCGAGGTAAACTCGCCGGTCAGCCCAGAGGAAGTGCAAAAAGGAAAGATCGCAGAGGACAACGAAGAAAAGGAAAATTTTGACGTAGAAGTCCAACTCGAAGATCTCATGATCTGCCTCGACGATATTGCGGACAAGTCAACAGATACATGGAAAACAGGATTAGAGCTTTCTGAGAATAGCAACTTGATCCTCTCAAGCTTCAAGGGTGACATCGGCAAACAATGCCAGGTGCTCGCCATTATAGGTGATAACTCAGAAGAATTCAACGAAAACGACAATCCAGTACTAAACCCAGCAAATATCGACAGAGGAGCAAATCACATAGCAGAAGGGCAAACACAAGAATCCCTCACAACCAGGGAGAAAATTCGACTATCAGTCGACGAATGGAGGATAATAAGAGAAGCCGTAGAACACGGCACGCCAATACCATCAAATTCCAGCAAAAACCTGCTTTTGGGGTATCACTACGCCCTAAGGCAGCAGGCCAAGCAATTAGCAAAGGAGAAAACAGAGATACAAAGAAGAAAAGATTCAGCCATTGCAGCTAGCGAAGCTGCTCGGAAAGCACGAAGCGACGCATCATACAGCAACGCAAGGAAAAATCGTCGACACGGTTCAAGGTACGACAACCTCGAATACTCCGACAGGCAAAGTATTTCCAAAAACCTCGACTCGTCCTTCCTATCGGTCGACGAGCAGGGAAATATCCTACCAAAAACTCCTGAAGCAGCACTAGTGGCAGCACAAGCATATCTACTTACAACTCGACCAAGTCCAGGAGATCCTAGAGAGCATATGCATAGAGCAGCACTGAACGGACTCAACATGGTGGGCCACAAGCTATCAGCAAAAGGAGAAGAAGAATATCATCACAAGGAAGTGCACAAAGCAAGGTCACCTCGCCGTCACAATAGTCCTCGGCGCAGAAGCAACAAACACCGATCTCGATCGCCATCACCAAAGCAGCACGGTGGAACCCAAAGATCACGATCCCCAAATGAAAAACGCGACTATGAAGACGACGAAAAAGAGATGGGGCATCATGCTTTACCCGCAGGGTTCGCACCACTCCAGTTCCCAAGGGATTCAAGCTACCTCATGATCAGCAAAAATACGACGGATCACAGGAACCACAATCATGGCTCGCAGATTACTTACAAGCAGTTCAAATATTAGGAGGAACCAAGGAAATAGCAATGCAAAGTTTGCAACTACACCTCACCGGCGCAGCAAGGTCATGGTTGAGCAAACTAGAGAAAGAATCTATTGGAAGCTGGGAAGACCTCACAAAGCAATTTACAAGCAACTTCAGGTCGACATACAAACGACCAGCATCAATAGAAGAAGTCAAAGCATGTGTGCAACAACGCGACGAGACATTACGAGCATACATCCAAAGGTGGAGCCTTATCAAAAATTCAGCAGTCGAAGTTTCAGACGAAAGAGCAATAGATGTGTTCATCATTGGATTAAGACGAAGAGACCTAGTCGAGGAGATGGGTAGAATCAAGCCGAAAACAGTGTCAGACCTTATGGACACAGCAAACAGGTTCGCAGATGGAGAAGATGCGTGCAACAATAAGAGGACACGATCTCCAGAAGACGATAGAAGAAATAGATACGGAAGTCAAAGGAGACGGTCCAGAAATTTCGACAACTATGGCCCTCATAGCCAAGTCGCCGCAGGATACAAAGACAACAGCTATCAAGGAAGTGATTGAAGAAGTTCAGGATATCGAAGTTACGGAAAAGAGGACTATAAAAAATTCCCCGTAAGAGAATCCAGAGAATACAACCCCTCGCCAGAAGACATGCTCAATGGACCTTGTCATATACACTCAGCGTTCGTCGATGGGAAGCGAGTATCAAGGCATGCAATGAAAGATTGCACAACATTCTTAAAACTTCAAGAGGCGGCAGTAAATAAGCAAATCGAAGCAAGGCGACAAGGATTCGAAGGAAACAACAACCCTCCGGCGAAGCAGCAAGGAAACAATGGAGCGCCTCAAGGACAAGACCAGCAAAACCAGGGACAGGACGATGACGAAGGGTATGTACCATCAAAAGGACACATCATATCAATGATACAACCTATACCCAAGTCGAACAAAGAAGAGAAGAGCATAACTCAACAAGTCAACCTAGCAGTCATATCACCTCCAGCTACAACGGAGTATCTGCACTGGTCAGAGCAACCAATAGAGTTCAACAGAGAAGACCACCCTATAACAGTACCTCGGTCGGGAAACGCGCCTTTGGTACTCAAAGCTCAAATCGGCGCGTATGATGTCGACAGAATATTCATGGATGCATGGAGTGGAATTAACCTGATATACGCAAAAACACTCCGAGCAATGCATATATCACTAGAGTTCCTGAAGCCAATAGATTGTTCCTTCCATGGAATCGTACCAGGAAGTGCCAATTACCCGCTGGGTCGAATAGCACTCAACGTTTGCTTCGGCAACCGACAAAACTATAGAAGAGAAAAGCTAGATTTTGAAGTTATGGACTGGCCATCTCAATATCACGCGATCCTCGGACGACCCGCGTTTTCGCGATTCATGGCAGTACCTCACTATACATATCTGGTACTTAAGATGCCAGGACCAAGAGGAATAATTACAGTGAAAGGAAGTTTTGAAGTTTCAGATCTCTGCGACAGGGAGTTCCACAAAATGGCGCAAAACTTCGGCATGATAGCCAACTACGCAGAGAAGGCGAAAAGCACGACAACAGAAGGCATCAAACCACTCGAAGGACACGCTGCGGAGCCAGAGATGAAGAAACCGCGAATAGGAGCATCAGAAGAGGACAAAAATACAGGAGAAAAGGAGAAAGCTACGACAGCATAAGCATCAAAAGCACAATAGAGTAGAAGAATAAGGCTGTAAAAGCCACGAGTTATACCAGGGGCAATGCCCTCTAGATCCAGAACATGGGCCATAGGCCGGATCTCTTGGGTCACCTCATGTATCTTACATCGCAAATATAATGAAGACAAAACGTTCCTCATATTCGAGTTTATGAGTCTTTCAAAGAAAAAATGCGGCAAACGCACGAGTCATACAATAACGCTCTGAGAACAAATTTTCGTCATAAAGTCACGAAAAACAATACTCTCGCGTTACACACACAAAAGTATATTACAACATTGGGTTGTCAGAATCATCTACACCTAAAGGGTCTAAGTAGTGAAACTCGCGGAAAAACGCGGAGTCTTCTTGCAACAACCTGGCTATAATTCGTCGGGCAGGCTGTAAGGTACTCTCTAAGTGTACTCGAAGGCTTGCCCCACCGGGAGGATAGCTCAGCGACATAGAACTATAATTGAGTCTTGGTTGCCACTTGCGTATCCACCCAAGAGCAAAGTTGGCACCTGCTACTAGGTTCAGTTCTATCAACCGATGGATTCGCTGGCTGGACCTAAAAACGTCAAGGAGCAATGGAAAAGTAGCAGGCAGAGGATTGCGAGGAAGCATCACCGAGTGCATAGTTACGAGAGCTCTCCTGCAGCCATCCACTGCCTCGCCAATATGCTGGGCACGGTCCTGAAGCAATACAATAGCGCTTCGGCGTCGAGGATCAGACCATAAATTTTCAACACCTGCGGACATCTTTTCCAGAGCCGCACTTCGTTCGGTAACCCGACGATCTTCAGCAGCGAAATCCAAGCAAGTGCCTACAAGGGCAAAGGATATCACAAAAGTAACAGTAGAAAGAGAAGAAAATAAGTCGAAAGGAAGCTTACATCGCAACATTTCACAGGCGGATTCGACGATACCAAGAATGAAAGAATTGCATTCTTCATGATGCAAAATCTTTGCCGTCAAGCTGGACACTTCATCACTAAGAATCGATACCTGCTTCGTCAGGGCAGAAGTTTTGCTAGCCTTATCAAACGCCATCTGAGCTTGGCGTTTGGCTGAAGTCAAGCGAACCTCAAGGTCAGAAATCCTTGAAGAATATTCTGCGCACTGATCGCATCGACTAGGAGGCGACGAAATCCTCGAACTCAATGTATTGGCAGAGAAAGGAGCAGGCCCGCAAGCCAAAGGGTCATCGACATGCGTCAACTGAAAGCAAAAGAAAAGGGGAGAAGAAACATTTCAGAAAGGCAGCACAGGACTTCATAAAAAGATATATTTACATGAGATCACAACCCTATGACTAAAGTTCTCGGGTTGCATGCGACTAAAAGTCTTTACATTCAGAAAGGAGAAACTCGAAAATACAAAAGAGCCGAGTCTACGCCACCTCAGCATTTTGCTCCGTGGCAGAAGAGGGCACAACAGACTCCTCGCCAGAAGTCGATGGCGGCACTGGATCTTCCACCACTGGAGGGGGTGCAGCAGATGCCGCAGAGGATGCCGAAGGGGAAATAAGCGTCACCAATGCAGGCGCCAACTTCTTCGCCTTCTCGAAATAAGCCTTCATCTCGTCGCGGGTGCGGCCATGGGGAGTGTTCACCCTCTCCCAGTTGAAGTCCGCACCATGCGCAAGGGACAATGCGATAGCACCCTCAGCACCACGCTTAATAGAAAGCCCTTTCAGCTGGAGGGTGGGGTCTTCAGTTGTATCGAAGGACTTGGCAAGATTATTCAGGTTTTCCTTCGGAACGGCTGCCCCTTTTCTTCGGCCACAACCCGACAAAGAGCCGTGAAAGAGCGCGGTTAACTAACTCGAAAGTTTCCTGGATAGATATCCAGTTTTCCTCGAGAAGGTTAACCGCAGTCATCAGAGGGTCACCGTCCGATTGCAGGGCCGACGGAGATACCCCAGTAAATCCTGAATGACACAAAGAAGGTAGAAAAGAACAGAAGGAGGAAGATGTCAGCACGTACAACAGTGCAACAGAAGTCGAAAATAGGAGACAAGTCGAAACACTTACTTTCAGCAGCAGTGGACATTGTGTGGAGACGCTCCGCCATGGCTTGCTCTCGTTGGGCATGATCCTTGTTGGCATCAGCTAAAGCTTTTTTAGCTTTCTTCGCCTTACCAAGCGCAGATTTCTGCGACTTCTCAGCGTTTGCCTTGGCAGTGGCTGCAGCATCGTAAGCTTTCTGAGAAGCACGAAGCTCCGCCTCCAGCGATGCAATCCGGGCATTGGCTGTCGCTAGAGCAGCTACAATGGAAGAAGAAAGGAAATCAAAAAAATAGCACAAGATATGCAAGGAGGAAAAACCATGAATGGATGGAAAATATACCTTCGGAAGCTTTCGCAACCCTTAGGTACTCAGCGCATTCAGTACCCAAGGCGACAAATCTCTTCAATAAAGCCTAAGAAGAAAAAGAAAAAGTGTGGGAAAGACATGCGAGTATACGCAAGGGAGATAAGTCAGGAGAAATTACTCACGTCATGAGGGGAAGCCGAGGATTCATGGGCTTCTAGAGAAACTTCGGGTTCCTTAGCCTTCTTCACGCGCTTGGGGTTTCGGGGCACATGAACCTTCTTAACAGAAGCCCTAGTAACCCTAGGCGCAACTACTTGAGTCGGGGGCTCATCATCAACAGCAGGATCTCTTAAAGGAGTAGTCGGGGCAGCTTTTGATGGTTCTTCGTCATCTCTGCACGAAGCAAAAAATATTATGAATCACGGGACGGATACAAGGCAAGAAAAGATGCAATTGAGGAACATGAGTAAGAACACTTACGACGCTAGGAGGTCAAAGAGATCCATATCTTCTGTCAATACAGGAGATTTCTCCGCAACTGTTTGTTGCAGAGAGGAACTCGTAGAAGCGAATTCGTCGACTCGTTTCCTCTTCTTGTCCAAGCCAGTGTCTTCAGGCTGCACAGGAGGAAGCGATGTCGACGAACTAGTATCCTCTTCTGATTCTTCGGCATCATCTCCGTCCTGATTGTCATCAGCCTCGGGGGCTTCAGATACAGACCTGGCCAGATCAGCCGGAAGGGGCCCTGTCTCTGGAAGTGGGGGGCGCGAGAGGAGAAATTGGTGTTCCTGCACGAGAGTGTGTTGTTAGAATAAATAAGAGAAAAGAAAACATAGTTTGAGAAACACGAAAATCGACAACAGGAAGAAAGGAAGTAAGTAGATATATACCTCAGGAAGAGGGTGTACGGAGTCAAAGAAATCAGCAGTCAAGTCAGCAACTGCATGATCCTTGGTGAGTTTGGTGAGATTCCTGACCCATTTGTCGACATCTTCTTTCACTATCAGATCTTTAAAAACATGGGTAGGTGCTACACGTGTGATGATGACGCCAGAAAAGAGCTGTGGCGTGTAGTTGATGTGGGAGCCAGTAAGTCCTTATGCGTGGTGATGACCAGCCCGTTGGGAACCCCAAGAGGAAGGTATGATGAGTGTAGCGGCAAGTTTTCCCTCAGTTAAGAAACCAAGGTATATCGAACAGGAGAGGAGAGACGGTGAAGACTGAAGGTGTTGTGGAACCTGCACACACACAAACAAATACTTTGTTCCCAACTTGCGATGAGGTTGTCAATCTCACCGGTTTGCTTGAAACAAAGGTTATGAGTGTATCGAGTGGAAAACAGTAGAGTATATGCGAGTAAAGTAAACAGTGCGGGAAAAGTAACAGGTGATTGCAATATGATTAAAATAGGACCGGGGTCCACAGTTCACTAGTGGTGTCTCTCCATAGATAAAATAACATGCTGGGTAAACAAATTACAGTTGGGCAATTCATAGAATAAAGATAACGTGATATGTCAAGAAGATCACTATGAGATTTACTCTGGGCATTACAACAAAATACATAGACCGCCATCCAACTGCATCTATGACTAATAATCCACTCCCGGGGATATCATCCAAACACCCTAGAAGTATTAAGTTGCGAACAACAGATAATTGCATTAAGCAAAGTGTGTAATGTAAACAAAGCATATGCCCTTGAGCATATGAATGTTGTTTTCTCCCTAGTAGCAACAGCACATCTACCACCTTAGAGGTTTCTGTCACTCCCCCAGGTGAAATAGAGACATGAACCCACTATCAAGCATAAATACCCCCTCTTGGAGTCACTAGCAACTACTCGGCCAAGATAGCTACTAACAACGGAGAGCATGCAAGATCATAAACAACATAGAGATAACAAAAGATATAATTCAGTACAGCAACTTAATCATAAACACCAATATTCATCGGATCCCAACAAACCAACATCATAGAATTACATAACGGTGATCTCAATCATGTAGGGCAGCTCATGAGATCTAAACATGAAGCACATGGTGGAGAAGACAACCATCTAGCTACTGCTATGGACCCATAGTCCAAGGTAGACTACTCACTCATCGCTCCGGAGGCAAGCATGGCGATGAAGAAGACCTCCGGTGGCGATTCCCCTCTCCGGCAGGGTGCCGGGAAGAGCTTCTGGACCCTCCCGATCTTCGGGTCGACGGCGGCGGCGTATCGCGATGTGTTCTGGAAATCTGATCGGGCCCTTAGGTTTTTCTCGTCGGGGGGTACTTATAGGCGAAGGGGCGATGTCAGAGGTGGAGCCAGGGGCTCTCACACAGGGGTGGCGCGGCCAGGGGCCAGGCCGTGCCGCCCCCTTGTGTGGGGCCCTGGTGGCCCCTCTCCGTCTCTCCTTCGGATGTCTGGAAGCTTCCGGGTAAAATATGACTTCAGGAACTTGTTTCGTCCAATTCCGAGAATATTTCCTGTGTATCACTTCTGAAACACAAAAACAGCAGAAAACAGGAAACTGGCACTGTGGCACTTCGTTAATAGGTTAGTTCCGGAAAATGCATAAAAGTGCCACTAAGTGTAACGAAACAATAGGCAAATGGTGTAAAAACAAGCATGGAGCATCAAAAATTATAGATATGTTTGAGACGTATCAGTAGGATCTTCCAAGCCGGAGTAACTCCAAAGTCTGGTAAGGCGGTGTTGTAGGGGTTGAACTCGACGTTGAATGAAAAACGCCATGAGTTGGATACCCGACAAAGCGCCTCCTTGACCTCCTTTTAAAGCCTTGATGCGGGACAAAAGAGGAAGAATTTGTTCGACTTCCGCATCTGAGGGGAGCATATCCCACGATGCCAATTTCTTTACTTCCTGGAAAGCGTCAAAAGGAGGAAGGCCGTATTCATCTTCAGGAGAGGATTTGCGGTCCTTGATATAGAACCACTTGGTCCTCCACCCTTGGACAGATGCGGCCATAGAAAATTCAAAGTATTGTGCTTCAGGGCACACAGAAACAACGGCTCCGCCCAGTTCGGGTTTCCTAGCCAATGCAACATTGGGGCGGAGTCGAAAGATTGATCTCTAGAGAAGAAAGTGGGGCTCAATGCCCAAGAATGACTCACAAAGAGTCACGAAGCACGCAATATGCAGAAGAGAGTTAGGTGTGAGCTGGTGAAGCTGCACACCGTAAACAAAGAGAAGCCCACGAAGGAATTCGTGGGTAGGAAGAGAAAGACCACGGAGGAGGAAGGCGAGGAACATTACCCGATAACCACTCGGGGGCTTCGGGATCCGCTCTGTGCTTGGGAACCTGATCGAATCTTCGGCGGAGATGAGGCCGTCCGTCCGGGCCTTCTCCACCTCCTTCTCCGAGATGGCAGAGGTCACCCAGCTGGTCGCAGCGTTCGGTTTTCCCTTGGCCATGGCGTTCTTGCTTGCTAGGTGCTTCACGCGCATCTATCAGATCTATGCCTGGGGGCTATGCACGAAAGAAGATGGAAGCACGAGCAGCAATGGCGGCGGTGGCGGAGAGGAAGAGCTGGTAAACAGTAAAGAATCCCCACGATCCCCTTTATATATCTTCTGGGAGAAGGATCGTGGGCTGAGACGTGGCGCAAAGATAGGAAACGGTAAGCCCACTAACGGTCAAAATTAGGAAATTTATCGTACTGCCCATGCAACGGTTCGCAAAGGTACAGAGTGACGTACTCATCGATGTCATAAAAAAGATAATATAAGAAAGAGGAAAAAATGGCGCCGACAAGTGCAAAATAGGTGCACAAGACTATATATGAAAGAGTTTCGATTATAGCCATGGGGGCTACTATTTTCAAAGATGTTAAATACAACTTCTCTCTGAAGTGGTGGATTAGTATTCAACGACAGTATGTCCTTAAGGTATCTCGAAATTGAAGTATCTCGAAGGTGAAGTGTCTGGAAGTTAAAATATCTCGAGTTGAAATACGATGGACTACACTACATTTTGAGCCTATACTCGAAAAAGCCTTTTTCGACTATAGCCTCGGGGGCTACTCCCATCGGGAGCGCTGAGCGCGCACCCGACGATATTTCTTGACAAAAGTATTGGAGAAGTGCAGGAGTGTTACTCCCATCAGGAGCGAGCTTTATGGTTGAAGAAACCCGAATATTTTCAGTCAAAATTTGACTGCGACATGAGATTCTCGAGTTGCGTTATCGCAACACAACTCGAATGCCGTGACTTGTCACGAAGGTAAGACCCCGGGATCCGTCCTGTGTGGCCTGGTATACGCACATGGATGCGCTCTGCTGGTATGTATTCGTGTCTACGACGCGAAGAAAATCCTGGTGGACGCACTGGGTACCCTGAGAACCACTGGGATTCATTCTTTGTAAGTCCTAAATGCGGCAGAAGAATGGGTTTGACCGGTATCCCGAATTCAAGTCCAAGGGGATTGAATTTGAAGTAGGTGACAAGTATCTGTTCCGACAGTTAACTGACCTCTTGATCCGTCAGAGTTGTCAGGCTTGTTCATCAAGACCCCTTGCGAACAAATTATTATAAATATAAGTCGAAAGACCAAGTCGAAGATTTGAAGATAAGAAGAAGTCGAAGAATTGATCAAGTCGAAGATTTGAAGATTAGAGATTCAACCCGAATCTACAATTCTGGTAGAATCTCAGGGGCTACTGACAAGGGTATAGTTAATAGAGCCCGTTAGTTGAGTACCCCTAAGGCCCGTATGGCTAGGCCCAATTGTAATACTAGTCGAATACGAGTCTTTACCGTATATCGATATTGTAATCTGTATCGGACCCTACCCGATCCTCGAGACCTGGCCACCTATATATAGGGGCCAGGAGGGGACGGTGTAGGCCAGATTGAAAGCAAGCCAGGTTGAACACCCAAGTTTACTTTCGATACACACCTATTTCGACTAACTTTACCTTCGATTTCATCCGACGCCCTATCTCCCCGATCCTAAGTCCTTCATCTAGGACATTTGTCGAGTTAACCCCTCGTCAACAAGACAAAGCCGGAGTTAACTACGACTAGCACATTTGCCCGTGCATTGCAACGGAAGAAAATAATAATACATTTAAAAAAAAAATAACAACGTGACCCAAGCAGTCCCTAAATCATCGACCCCCGTATCCCTACCACTCCGCTTTTCCCCCATTGCAGTAGTTGAGGGGAACTCCAACTGAAGCTTTAATTTGACTCTATATGTCAACTTGAAGAGCTTGCATGTTTTTTGGCAATTGTGAATAACACAACTATTTTCATTTTTTTATGTAGTCTCGCTCATTTTACTAAAACCGACCCTTCACTAATCAAGAAAAATTTAAGGTAGTGCCTAACCAAGGGTCCACAACCGAACAAACCACCCGCTGCCAATTCCAACGAAAACCAAGCGCTGCAAGTAGGCCTAGCAAGGAGCAACATTGCGATGAACCAAAGACGCTTGATTTTACCGACAGCCAACTACTACGCAAACCCTATACACCACTATGTGAGATGTGGAGGCTCGTCGTGCAGAGAAGATTCAATGGTGGGCCGGGCCCAATTTGTTCGGTAGCTTGTCTGGTTTCTCGGATTTGATACGGCTAGATGTTTCCGGGTATTTTGCATACGATTTTTTTGGTAAACATTTTTTCTTTCTTTTGTTGCTTCTTTTGTTTTATTATTTTCTTTTTCTTTATTCTTTCCTTTTCGTGTTTGTTTTTTTTCTATCATTTTCTTTTTTCTTTTTTATGATACTTATATCGAAAATTATTCAAGTAGGAATCTGGAAGAATATTCACAGGGTATAAAAGTGTTATAGATTCAAAATATAGCTTATGTGGATTCGAATAAATATTCCATGAATGCAAAAAAATAATTTCATCTTTCAAAGTTTTACACGTAGTTTGGAAAAATATGTTCATGAGGTTTAAAAGATGTTTTTATGGATTCTATAAATAGACCATGAATTTGAAATATGTTCATGAGTTTGAAAAATTGTTCTTGGGTTCAAAAAATGTTCACCAATTCGATAAAATGTTATGGGTGCTTTTGTTAGAAACTGAAAAAATAGTGAACTGGCAGCTCTAAGCTCCGTGACTCTAAACCAGGACACGTACTACTATAATGAAATGGGCCCAACGAAAGAGCTCTGTAGAAATTTCAGAGCTTCTCAATATACACTACAGTTAACAATGGATGCAATAGCTAGCATGTTAATAGCATGGTACATAACCAGGTTTTGGCATCGGGGCACTCTGAAGTACACTGGAAGAGTGATAACTGAAAGCAATCTCTGTTGACAAAAAACACAATGCATGTTCAGTCTAGCGTAGGGGAGATATAGTGAGCTGGTTGCAGAATTAAGGTGTAGCAATGGGAGTTAGGTATACTTCTTGTAAACATATTTTCTACATGGAAATCCGACAATCCATCTGCATAATGAAGGTGTAGTGACAATACAGCAACAAGCTGCCTCAAAACGAACAATCAAGCTGAATGGTTCGGCCAAATTCTAGTGCTGCACATGCCAGTCATTGCAAATTTCACCAAAACCTAGCATAACAACCGTGCCAGTTTATAAATGACACAAAGATTTATTTTGTTGCTATAAGCCAAAAATATTTTTATTATTAGCCACCCTAGATTAAATTAAATATTGGACACAACAAACCCAATTTAAGGTTTCAGAGCATTGCAACCCAAAAGAAGGTGATGAAAAGCTTATATAGAAAGTAAAGTAAGCAATGCTCACTTATACGCAAAATCACTTCCACCGGCAGTTCCAGTTAGATATTGGAGGTCAAAGTATGCCGGTATCTTGGTTTGCCTATTTCAGTGCACTGCAAAAACTTCATCGGAATATAAGGAGACGCTTTCAACAGATAAACATCACCAAAAGTCAATCCTTGTAGCTTAGGCGATTGGTAATACCAGGCAATTGGGGAAATAATGCAGAGATTAAACAGTAAAGCACATGCGAAAGAAGAACTTGTGTACTGTGTCTCGACTATAGTCACAGACCTAGCTCCCTCCCTATACTTCTCTGCAACTAACCTACAACAGCATCCAAAATATACTATCCAGCAAAAGAAACAGCACAATACTCTTCCCAATCTCTCTAAAACAATTCCACTATTTTCTTGGACTGGCTCCAATCGATAGCAACAACAAACAACACGTATCTTAATCTCTCATTTTCTCTCGGTAACAAGCAGTACCAAGCAAAGGAGCAGCCGACTCTCGTCAATTAATTCCGCTCACTTTCTGGAGGAGCACCGCGCCTCGCAACAAATCTGAGAGGCAGCAGCGGAAATAAGCCAGTGGCCAAGCAGCGATTGAGCCATCTTCTCTGCCCCCATTAACTCTCTCTTCGTGGACTGCCGAAGTTCTTGACTGGATCATGCGACCGAGCCATGCTCGTCCCCTCCCCTGAGCTTCCTCTCCCCTTCATCGGAACATCAGGGCGTACCCACGGCTCGGCACGCCGTGTTGTGGCCCAGATGCCACCGCCCCATGTTCTGTCTGCCCCTGGTGCGCCCTATCTTCCCCATGTCGCCATCTCTTGATCTCGATTTGACAGGAAAATAAAGAGAGCGGACTAACTTATTCGAGATGCAGGGAAATAGTATGCAAGAAAGTAAACAGTGCGAGTAAAAGTAAAACGGTATAGCAATGTAAAGGAAATTGGATCGGGGTCCACAGTTCACTAGTGGTGTCTCTCCATAAGATAAATAAAACATGCTGGGTAAACAAATTACAGTTGGGCAATTGATAGAATAAAGATAACGTACACATGTCATGAGGATCACTATGAGATTCACTCTGGGCATTACGACAAAATACATAGACCGCCATCCAACTGCATCTATGACTAAAAATCCACTCGCGGGGAATCGTCCGAGCCTCCGAGGATCCCTTGAGTATTAAGTTGCGAACAACAGATAATTGCATTAAGCAAAGTGCGTAAAGTAAACAAAGCAAATATCCTTGGACACAAGAATGTTGTTTTCTCCCTAGTGGCAACAACACATCTACAACCTTAGAGGTTTCTGTCACTCCCCCAGATTAAATAGAGGCATAAACCCAACTATCGAGCATAAATACTCCCTCTTGGAGTTACTAGCATCTACTCGGCCAAGATAGCTACTAGCAACGGAAAGCATGCAAGATCATAAATAACATAGAGATAACATAAAGAGATATATTCAGCACATCAACTTGACATAGTACCAATACTCATCGGATCCCAACAAACACAACATGTATGATTACATAAAGATAATCCTGATCATGTAGGGCAGCTCACAAGATCTAAACATGAAGCACATGGTGGAGGATAAAATCATCTAGCGACTGCTATGGACCCGTAGTCCAAGGTAGACTACTCATACATCACTCCGGAGGCAACCATGGTGGTGTAGAAGGCCTTCGGCAGGGATTCCCCTCTCTGGCAGGGTGCCGGAAAGAGCTCCTGGATCCTCCCAATTTTGCGACGGCGACGGCTTGTAGTATGTTTCGTGGAAAAGAGATCCGTCCCTTAGGTTTTTTCTGTCGAGGGGACTTTATAGTCGAAAGGGCATCGTCAGAGGTGGGGCCAGATGGCCTCACCATGGGGTGGCGCGGCCAGGGGCTGGGCCGCGCCCCCCTGTGGTGAGCCTGGCTCCTGGCCCCCCTCCGTCTCATCTTCGGTCTTCGCAAAGCTTCGGTAAAAATAGGAGGTTCGGCTTTTGTTTCGTCCAATTCCGAGAATATTTCTTGTGTAACTTTTCTGAAACACAAAAATAGCAGAAAACAGGGAACTGGCACCGTGGCATCTTGTTAAGAGGTTAGTTCTGGAAAATGCATAAAAACGCCACGAAGTGTAACAAAACTCAAAGCAAATGGTGTATAAACAAGCATGGAGCATCAAAAATTATAGATACGTTTGAGACGTATCAAGCATCCCCAAGCTTAACTCCTGCTCATCCTCGAGTAGGTAAGTGATAACAAAAGAATATTTTTTGAGGTGACATGCACCATCACAATCTTGATCATCTATGTAAAGCATTGAGTGATAGGATCAAAGAACTTAAAACATCGGCATAAAAGACATAATCTTGACAATAAAAACTTAGCAACCATGTTACAACAGGAAACGAAACACAAATGGAAGATCATGAATAATGAAACAATGAAAGTCAAACGTGTGTTCAAATCATATGGAAAAATATAGCAAATGGTTTTCAGCTTGTCCTTCATGGAATAGCAAAACATAAATACATAGGACACCTTCAAGTTTAAAAGGGCGACTAGGTACAAATAATTTAAGAACAAGTGAATCCATAATCATGAATCAATCAATGATAAACTTTGGGACTATGCACATTAAACTTAGAATGGCAACTATGCTCTCTTAGACGGTGTATAAAGGTAGAAGGTGGAGACTCAACATAAAAGTAAAAGAAAGACCCTTCGCAGAGGGATGCAGTGATTGCAAGTTTTATAAACCTTCAAAAATAATGGTACTTACTAGCTTTGAGCTCTCATTGCCCCCATCATAGGCATCTTGAATGGTTAAAGTTAATGCGAGAACAATTATGAGCATATGCTTGACAAATCATAAGTTGAAAACCTCGTGTCCCGTGAAGTACGAATACCCAAACCTCATGCTACTCGACTTAGGGTCCCAAGCAAGCTCTTGTCATTGTAAGTATACACGTATCATCGAGAACCGCCAACGGGGTACCTCCTTGCCCGATGACATGGAACAAGCCCACATCAAAATGGCAGGACAAACAAACAATGAACACCTCGGCATCTCTTTTATTTACCATTGGTATAGCTTTTTATTGTGAGATGTATCGTCGAATGTCCACTATGGGCATGCTGTAAATTTCCACCATGAATGATGCATGGCTTTGATTAGCGGCCCAGGCATTTCTCTAACACATATACAAACTCCATGATCCCGCAAGATTCCCAACTTGTTTCACATCGCGAGTATCCATAAACAAAAGATCACGATATCAACTCAAATAAGAGAAGTACAATGTTGAAAGCTTTCCCCATGATGGCATGGTTTGGCTAATTTCCAACTTACAACTTGCAAGCATAACATCAACATAAGAGAGCCACAATGTCAAAATTTTAAAAGCAAGAAAAGTAAAGTGTGCCATTAGGTTCGTGAGAGCTTTACTGACTAATTTTCGCATAACACCAAAAAGAGTTTAATTCGAAGGATAGATAAAAGCTAGTCAAATGTACTTTGGAATAGCAAATTGCTAATAGGTATGTATGGTGGACACATTGGAATAACTTGGTTTTTGGGAGTTGGATGCACGAGTAGAGCTCATACTCAGTACAAAATGAGGGCTAGCAAAAGACTGGGAGCGATCAACTAAGAGAGCAATAATGGCCATAATCATACATAGCGACAAAACATCATTAAAAGAAGCATAAAGTGGCATCACAAGTCAAAAACTAAATGATTATAGAGGCTTATGGCGACTTGTTAGAGTCAAACATGTTGTAAGCATGCGCCAAGTCAACCCAAATAAAGCATCAAGGAGAAAACCAAATAAATGCTTCCACATAATAAAAACAACGCATGATTTTTTCAAAGGCTCATTAAGCAATCTCAGTCATTTGAGACAAGTCATGCTACAGCAAAAATCACTAAGCATACTATCAAAACGACATCAGTCATGAAAAAGTCTAAGCCGCAGTCTAAACAAGCTCCTTTTTGTACCACTTTTTGCATGAAACATTTTCTCTTTTCCAACACCATTCAAACCTTTTTAAAACAACTCTTTTGATGAATACCAAGATGGAACAGAGGTCCAAATACACCTTGATGCAAAGATATAACAAGATCTGAACAAAAATCAAGACAAAAAAGAAAGCTAAACGCAGTTCTAGAAAAAGAGAACACTCGTTGAACGATAAGAGTGAAAACTAGAGTGTTCTTGGCAAATGAAAAATAAGTACATCTCCTCCAAAAGAAATTTGTTGGGGTCCAACCATTTATTGCAGCAAACAAAACAAAATAAAACTGAAAACAAAAGTAAAGATGCTCCAAGAAAAACGCATAGTGCAGGAAACAATAAAAGTATAGTGTGTTGAAAGGTGACCTGATTTTTGCCGATGAAGAAGGGGTGTCTCGGGGGTATCCCCAAGCTTTGACGCTTGTACCTCTTGGATATTTCTTGGGGTCACATGGGCATCGCTTGAGCTTTTGTCCATTTTTCATCTAATCTCATCATTCTCCAATCCCTACACTTGAAAACTTCATTCATACAAAACTTTACACAATTCTACTAGCAACGTTAGCATAAACATAATAGTAAATCAACCCTTTTTGGTTCAGGTTTCAACTCAAAAACACCACATATAAAGTATATACTACTGTAGCAACTTCCCCAAAAGTCCGTGATCAAAAGAACTAAAAAAGAAAGCGATCGAGAGGCAAACACAAATAGTGACAGAAATCTATCAAAACAGAACAGCTGACAAAGGTCGATTTTTTCGAGGACCTTCTGTTGCTCAAATCGAAAAGTGCAAAACTAATGAAAGTTTGGATATAACCTGGGGCATATGCACAAGAAAGCGCAGGTCAAAAAGATATTCTGATAATTTTCACGAATTTTTACGGTGTAGTACTGAAATCTGTTTCAGGACAGCAACTTCCCCAAATCTTACCTCCCTCAAATTAGAGGTTCTCCTTGGCACAACAACGAAATAAAAAGGATAAGGAGCGGTTATTACAGTAGTAATAACTTCCAAGACTCAAATAAAAGAAAAGTTACTAAAAAGAAAACATTGGGTTATCTCCCAAGAGTGCTTTTCTTTAACGCCTTTGAGCTAGGCTCAGTAATTTGAGAAGATGCTCACATAAGAAATATGAATGGAAGCCAAAAAGAGCATCAAGGAGCAAATATAAAACACAATAAAGTCTAACCCACTTCCTATGCTTAGGAATCTTGTAAGAAAATAAATCAAAGAAGCACATAGTCACAAGTATGGGTAGATAAAACAATAGCAACTTTGGAACTTTCAATATAAAAAGAGGTGTTTTAGTAACATGAGAATTCCAACAACCATATTTTCCTCTCTCATAATATTTTTCAGTAGCATCATGAACAAACTTAACAATATAAATATCACACTCACCCTCCTTTGTTAAGCATGGAGGGCGATCAAATAAGGTATTAGTTAAAGAGTTACTCTTATTGGGAGGTAGACATGGGTAGCTCCATTCTTCCTCCTCTTGATCATCACTCTCCTCCTCTTTTTCATCCAATGAGCTTCCAGTTTCAGCAATTTCTTCTTCCATAGGCTCCTTCAAGGCATTAGTCTCTTCCGTTGAAGAGCATCTATTAAGATATTTAAGAATATAGCCATTTTCTTCCTTGTAATTATTAAAGCAAAATATAAGTATATCATAAACCTCATATTTATAAGGTGCATCATCAGTATTTTCAAGCAAACAAGCAAGTTCGAATGCACCCTTCCAAGCAATAAATTCTTCAATTTGTTCCACATCATAAAAGTCATATTTTCCATTAATATAAGAAGATATGGTAACATCATCATTATACTCATATTAAAAAGGGAGGTGTTTATACCTCCTACAACAACAAGATCTATCAAAGCAATAAGTAATATTATAAGTAGAGCACACGTTTCTAGCAATGATATACAATCTATTGATTTGTTCCCATAAATGTTTCCGTTTTTGTGACAAGCGGTGTTCCTCATAATAATTTTGCTGCTCTTCCGTGAACCCACCTTGCCAAAAAGATTTAGTTTCAAAGAAACCAACCATTGATAGAAAGCATGATAAAGCAAGACAATAACAGACCAACAAAACTAACAACTATAGTAGGAACTATTTTTTTTGTATTTTCAATAAAATGATGCAAGCAAAAGTAAAATAAAGCAAAATAAGAACAAAGTAAAAGATTGTGCGTGAGAGACTCCCTTTGCAGAAGTCTTCTTCCTTCCCGGCAATGGCGCCAGAAAACTCATTGATGGCTTGTAAGTAAAGCTCGTTGGGAACCCCAAGAGGAAGGTATGATAAGCACAGCAGCAAGTCTATCCTCAGTTGTGAAACCAAGGTTTATCGAACTAGTAGGAGAAAGCCAAACTTCAGAAGGTGATGCTTGCTAGCTTCGTGACACTCCGAACAATGGCGCCAGGAATATTGTTGGTGTGTCTTCACATAGCAGCAACGTGAAACCTGCACACAACACAACCAAGAACTTTGCTCCCAACTTACGATGAGGTTGTCAATCTCACCGGTTTGCTGTAAACAAAGGATTGAGCGTATCGAGTGGTAATAGGATAATAGTATGCAATAAAGTAAACAGTGCGAGTAAAAGTAAAATGGTATAGCAATGTAAAGGAAATTGGACCGGGGTCCACAGTTCACTAGTGGTGTCTCTCCATAAGATAAATAACACATGCTGGGTAAACAAATTACAGTTGAGCAATTAATAGAATAAAGATAACGTACACATGTCATGAGGATCACTATGAGATTCACTCTGGGCATTACGACAAAATACATAGACCGCCATCCAACTGCATCTATGACTAAAAATCTACTCGCGGGGAATCGTCCGAGGACCCCTTGAGTATTAAGTTACGAACAACAGATAATTGCATTAAGCAAAGTGTGCAAGTATCCTTGGACGCAAGAATGTTGTTTTCTCCCTAGCGGCAACAACACATCTACAACCTTAGAGGTTTCTGTCACTCCCCCAGATTAAATAGAGGCATGAACCCAACTATCGAGCATAAATACTCCCTCTTGGAGTTACTAGCATCTACTCGGCCAAGATAGCTACTAGCAACGAAAAGCATGCAAGATCATAAATAACATAGACATAACATAAAGATATATATTCGGCACATCAACTTGACATAGTACCAATACTCATCGGATCCCAATAAACACAACATGTATGATTACATAAAGATGATCCTGATCATGTAGGGCAGCTCACAAGATCTAAACATGAAGCACATGGTGGAGGAGACAACCATCTAGCTACTGCTATGGACCCGTAGTCCAAGGTAGACTACTCACACATCACTCCGGAGGCGACCATGGTGGTGTAGAAGGCCTCCAACAGGGATTCCCCTCTCCGGAAGGGTGCCGAGAAGAGCTCCTGGATCCTTCCGATCTCGTCATGGTGATGGCAGCAGCTTGCAGTATGTTTCATGGAAAAGAGATCTGTCCCTTAGGTTTTTCCCGTCGAGGGAACTTTATAGGCGAAAGGGCATCGTCAGAGGTGGGGCCAGCTGGCCTCACCTTGGGGTGGTGCGGCCAGGGGCTGGGTCACGCCCCCCTGTGGTGAGCCTGGCTCCTGGCCCCCCTCCGTTTCATCTTCGGTCTTCGCGAAGCTTCGGTAAAAATAGGAGGTTCGGCTTTTGTTTCGTCCAATTTCGAGAATATTTCCTGTGTAACTTTTCTGAAACACAAAAATAGCAGAAAACAGGGAACTGGCACTGTGGCATCTTGTTAATAGGTTAGTTCCAGAAAATCCATAAAAACGCCATGAAGTGTAACAAAACTCAAAGCAAATGGTGTATAAACAAGCATGGAGCATAAAAAATTATAGATACGTTTGAGACGTATCAGAGGTCGATGAAGGGCTCCTGCGGCCATGACCAGTTGGCTATAGGCGGCGGTGGATGTCCTGGCAGCGGTGGAGGCCCTAGCGGCAGAGTCGGCGTCCCGGGAGCCCAGCCCAAGATAGGCGGCACGCCCGCTGGCCACCCAGGTGCAGGTCCGGGCCAGGCGTCCCAGGGCTCCACCCTGGCGTCGCGACATGGCCTCGCCGGTGGAGTGCATGGTGGCTGCATTGGCGGTGGCCCAGGCGGTGGGGGCGGCGCCATCTAGAGGGCTAGGGCATCTGCAAGCTCCGGGAAGGCCCTCATCTCCTCCTCCTGGCCGATGAGAACCGCGACGGCGAGCTCCTCCTCCTCGGTGAGCTTGGGAGGGATCTCAAAGGCCTCGCCACGATCGGCGGCCTGAAAGTAGTGGTAGACAACATGGTTCACCATGTCGTCCGCGTCGTTGCGGATCACCCGGCCATTGTAGATTTGGCCGAAGACCTCGCCGCTGACACGGGGAGGAGAAGGAGGAGGTAGCGGCTGGGCTGGCTCGTGGAAGTCTGTTTATTAGAAAGCAACAATACCCACTTGTGAAACAAATGAGATTCTAGACATGATTGCAATTAAAACTACTTGCTCAGCGTCTGGTTCATCTCATCACCATGACTTAAACTAAGTGGAGGATATTTGTATACTGAGCTGGCTCTTGATGTATTTTATCACCCTAGTGTCAGCAATGAAGAAGTTCGCATTTGAGTGTGATGATCTGTAATGACATTAACTAAAAAATGTTGTAAACACTTATGAACTTTATACATAACTGAACTTCATGCATGCATATAAATGTTCTGAAAGTTATCTATAAGATACCAAACTATAAGATAACCTATGCCAGACAAAAGGTTGATATAAACCAGTGCTGCAAACAAACTGTTTGTTTGTGAGAACGCCTTTGAAGAATGTTTCTGTAATTATACTATAGACCTCAAAGGCCCACAATGGCACATCTAAACAAAAAACGTTTTTTATGAAGTTCTTTTAGCAAGATGATATTATCTTTTATGTACTTTACTTTATATGTTGCACCACATATAATCACTCAGCGATATATAAGGAGTAGGATCAATCGTGTTGTACACAGATTGGAGGCAGCATAGGACAAGACAAAGCCGGAGTTAACTACGACTAGCACATTTGCCCGTGCATTGCAACGGAAGAAAATAATAATACATTTAAAAAAATAAATAACAACGTGACCCAAGCAGTCCCTAAATCATCGACCCCCGTATCCCTACCACTCCGCTTTTTCCCCCATTGCAGTAATTGAGGGGAACTCCAACTGAAGCTTTAATTTGACTCTATATGTCAACTTGAAGAGCTTGCATGTTTTTTGGCAATTGTGAATAACACAACTATTTTCATTTTTTTATGTAGTCTCGCTCATTTTACTAAAACCGACCCTTCACTAATCAAGAAAAATTTAAGGTAGTGCCTAACCAAGGGTCCACAACCGAACAAACCACCCGCTGCCAATTCCAACGAAAACCAAACGCTGCAAGTAGGCCTAGCAAGGAGCAACATTGCGATGAACCAAAGACGCTTGATTTTACCGACAGCCAACTACTACGCAAACCCTATACACCACTATGTGAGATGTGGAGGCTCGTCGTGCAGAGAAGATTCAATGGTGGGCCGGGCCCAATTTGTTCGGTAGCTTGTCTGGTTTCTCGGATTTGATACGGCTAGATGTTTCCGGGTATTTTGCATACGATTTTTTTGGTAAACATTTTTTCTTTCTTTTGTTGCTTCTTTTGTTTTATTATTTTCTTTTTCTTTATTCTTTCCTTTTCGTGTTTGTTTCTTTTTTCTATCATTTTCTTTTTTCTTTTTTATGATACTTATATCGAAAATTATTCAAGTAGGAATCTGAAAGAATATTCACAGGGTATAAAAGTGTTATAGATTCAAAATATAGCTTATGTGGATTCGAATAAATATTCCATGAATGCAAAAAAATAATTTCATCTTTCAAAGTTTTACACGTAGTTTGGAAAAATATGTTCATGAGGTTTAAAAGATGTTTTTATGGATTCTATAAATAGACCATGAATTTGAAATATGTTCATGAGTTCGAAAAATTGTTCTTGGGTTCAAAAAATGTTCACCAATTCGATAAAATGTTATGGGTGCTTTTGTTAGAAACTGAAAAAATAGTGAACCGGCAGCTCTAAGCTCCGTGACTCTAAACCAGGACACGTACTACTATAATGAAATGGGCCCAACGAAAGAGCTCTGTAGAGATTTCAGAGCTTCTCAATATACACTACAGTTAACAATGGATGCAATAGCTAGCATGTTAATAGCATGGTACATAACCAGGTTTTGGCATCGGGGCACTCTGAAGTACACTGGAAGAGTGATAACTGAAAGCAATCTCTGTTGACAAAAAACACAATGCATGTTCAGTCTAGCGTAGGGGAGATATAGTGAGCTGGTTGCAGAATTAAGGTGTAGCAATGGGAGTTAGGTATACTTCTTGTAAACATATTTTCTACATGGAAATCCGACAATCCATCTGCATAATGAAGGTGTAGTGACAATACAGCAACAAGCTGCCTCAAAACGAACAATCAAGCTGAATGGTTCGGCCAAATTCTAGTGCTGCACATGCCAGTCATTGCAAATTTCACCAAAACCTAGCATAACAACCGTGCCAGTTTATAAATGACACAAAGATTTATTTTGTTGCTATAAGCCAAAAATATTTTTATTATTAGCCACCCTAGATTAAATTAAATATTGGACACAACAAACCCAATTTAAGGTTTCAGAGCATTGCAACCCAAAAGAAGGTGATGAAAAGCTTATATAGAAAGTAAAGTAAGCAATGCTCACTTATACGCAAAATCACTTCCACCGGCAGTTCCAGTTAGATATATCTTGGTTTGCCTATTTCAGTGCACTGCAAAAACTTCATCGGAATATAAGGAGACGCTTTCAACAGATAAACATCACCAAAAGTCAATCCTTGTAGCTTAGGCGATTGGTAATACCAGGCAATTGGGGAAATAATGCAGAGATTAAACAGTAAAGCACATGCGAAAGAAAAACTTGTGTACTGTGTCTCGACTACAGTCACAGACCTAGCTCCCTCCCTATACTTCTCTGCAACTAACCTACAACAGCATCCAAAATATACTATCCAGCAAAAGAAACAGCACAATACTCTTCCCAATCTCTCTAAAACAATTCCACTATTTTCTTGGACTGGCTCCAATCGATAGCAACAACAAACAACACGTATCTTAATCTCTCATTTTCTCTCGGTAACAAGCAGCACCAAGCAAAGGAGCAGCCGACTCTCGTCAATTAATTCCGCTCACTTTCTGGAGGAGCACCGCGCCTCGCAACAAATCTGAGAGGCAGCAGCGGAAATAAGCCAGTGGCCAAGCAGCGATTGAGCCTTCTTCTCTGCCCCCAGCAACTCTCTCTTCGTGGACTGCCGAAGTTCTTGACTGGATCATGCGACCGAGCCATGCTCGTCCCCTCCCCTGAGCTTCCTCTCCCCTTCATCGGAACATCAGGGCGTACCCACGGCTCGGCACGCCGTGTTGTGGCCCAGATGCCACCGCCCCATGTTCTGTCTGCCCCTGGTGCGCCCTATCTTCCCCATGTCGCCATCTCTCGATCTCGATTTGACAGGAAAATAAAGTGAGCGGACTAACTTATTCGGGATGCAGGCGGCTCGTAGCGGAGGGTCGTCATCCTTTTCTGCCCAGGCGGTTCCCACCCTCCTCCGCATGACCGCATCCCTCTCCTCCGAGGCGGCACAACTCCCCTTCCGCGGTCCAGTGCAGATCCTTCCTTTACGGTACCTCTTTACTAATCATACTAGTCATAAGACGGAGACTAGTATGAAAGGCCCAACAAGCCCATCAAGAAGATGTAAAAAAAGAGAGCAAAATTTAATCTAACCCAGCCGGCCGCCGCCACCTCCAAATGGTCGCGCCGCCGGAGAGAGCCTGCCGAAGGAGCTGGGAGAGATCCTGTCTATTAGCTAGGAGTGAGTTTTCGTACGTTTCGTGTATACAAGAATACCCATGCATGTAGATGGGTGGGAGTTGGTGTCGTGTGGGAGTTGTTCGATTCGGTTCTAAGTCCTGGCATATACTGCCCCCATGAATCACCGTGAATCAATACAAAGAGGAGCTACGACAATGGCCTTTGGCAGTCAATCTTTTCTCGTGTTCGTGTGTAATGTGCTAATGCAAGTAGTACTAGCTGATCGATCTCAAATGATCACTCTACCGCGAGTATCTCACATGTTGATTCAGTACATAAACTGGTCTCCGACCGCCGGAAGCTCTTCGTTGCTGCCGTCTGGAGGTACACGACGCAGAGTTATGTCGGCCGTCCTAGCAGGAGCGATCCGGATTAAGCTTGATTGATCTAGGGTTAGGAGAACGGGGTTGTGCCAGGCTTTTGGGCCGAGCCCATTTATGAAACGTTGTCAAATTTTCTGACTAGTATGAATTGTACTAGTCATCATTTCAACACTAGTATGAATTATTATGGATCATTAGATGCACAAAAATGAGTGGCTACGATTTATTTGAGGGTACCACAAAACATCTCTTTTCCAATGCATCCCCTTCTCAACCACAGTGGCGTCAGCAGGACCGATAGAGCTCGGCACGCAAACTCCGGGGAATTCCCCTTGCCCGGCTCGCCCTCGATCTCGAACTGGGACTGGGAGCTAGCCGAGACGTTGAGCCGCTGAAAGCCCGAAGAGAGTATCACCTGTGCTTTCATTGTTGACCAACGAAAGAACCGACTATCACGCGCACGACACGTCTAGGCAGACACAACACAGGCTTGACCAGCCAAACGAACCGCGAGTTCCCCAAGAACCAGGCGCCGCCTCTTCGCAGGTGGACCCAGCGACAACGACATGTTGATCAACCAGAAACGCCTCAGGCTAGGGAGCTTAGAGCTCTTAGCATATATTACTCTATGGAAAATAATATACACATAATTAACTTGGCAGCACCGACGCCATGAGGAAGGCCTGGTACGGGACGCCAACTCCAAAAATACAGATGGCCTAAGGGAGCGTGATGTCATCAGCGTCGCCAAGATGGACTCCGGCAAGGGAGCGTGATGTCATCAGCATCACCCAGATGGACTCCGGCAAGAACGCCGTGCTCGTGCTACCGATGTATGCTAGCATATGTCGCCCGCATGCTGCCGAGGGCCTGTGCGTGCTTGTCACTACGGATATGGCTGAGGTTCAGTACGTCTGCGACATGAATACGGCCGAGGTCCCATGGTGGCGCTCATCATGGTGCCGATCCGCGAGCTCACACAGCAGATCAAGAGGAAAACGGTGAAAGCCGCCGCGTAATCATCATGGTGGCTAAGCCTAGCAAACTCGCAGCTCCTCAATCCTCTCTGCTTCTGATGCCTCTACAGTAGTCCGCGGGCCTGCTTCTGGTGAGAGCTGCAGCACTTCGTTTAGGTCAAATAAAATTGTATATGCTAACAACAGCTTAACACCTTGCATTAACTAGCGATTAATTTTTTTTCTTTGACAAAATCATGTCATATTGTCTTAAAAAGTAGTTTGAGATCGATCTTTTTTGGTGACATTTGCAAATTCTGTGTCATCTCAACGTTTTTCACCCCAATGAATCATCCTAATAAATTATGGAGGATTAGTTGCCCCAGTTTGTTATGATGTCGAACACTATTATCGCGTGGATCACCGGCACGGCACCACTATGCATGCTTGCTGTCGTTGAAATTTTATTCAGATCGGGATTGAACATGATAAAACAGTTAAACGGTATATCTCCCGTTGCAATGCACGGACATGTTTTCTAGTTTTAGCTAAATGATGAGCCGCAACATTGAGCACGCGAGACACGTGACGAAACTCACAAGACGAGAACACCCTAGAGACAAACTTTATATCCTCAATCACCACACTACACGGCGAGCGGTCAGTGACCAAAGATTTTATTCGTTGTATCACCGATAAGCAAAACGACAATCTTTGAAAACCCTTCCTCAAGAGTGAAAGAAATGGCTCGACGGACAGCAATAGCCTCCGCTAGCTCTGGTATCGAGATATTGTCCCCGCGCTCGCCGCAAGCGGCCAGGCAAGTAACAGCATGGCTTAACTCATTATGTAAACCGATAGAGCTGTATCTTTTCTTTACCTTCTTTCTGCTCCTCATCCTTAAAAGAACCCGATTTCCATGTAAGAATAGAGAAGCCAATTTCACCCATTCTTTTTGAGGAACAGGCAGTCGAACCGTCATTCGATCAGACAGAAAGAGTTTTAATTACAAAGAAAGGGTCAAGACGAGTTGGCCAACCCATAGTTTTAATTTCGAAAATAGTTTCATGGACACCACGGTATCTGATTTGATTGTATCCCAAGAAGATACATAGGAATGTTGCACGCTTGAGATCCATAGACTCTTTATTCTCTTTGACGTACCATCTTCCATTAGCTTAGTATTCGCTCCGTTCCTTTCTATAAAAGGTTTTGGCAGACTAATTGAGCTTACCAAAACGTCTTATAAACCGAAACAGAGGATGGTAGTACAGACGAAACAACTCGACCAAATGACCAAATTCCTCCCTCCTCGTCGCTCCCACGGGCGATGGGAGGAACCCTAGCCTACCAGTCCGCGTCCTCCCCTCCTCTCCTCCCTCTCCTCGCCGCCGCCGGACGGCGCCGTCGGACGAAGGCTGGGCACGGGCGGCGGCGGGGCCCCTCCCTCTCCCTCGCACCGGGAGCTCGGCGCGGGCCAATTTCGCAGGGCCGGGGCGGCGTGCTGGCAGGGGCGTAGCGGCGCGGTGGCTACAACCACGGCGTGGTGACTTGCGGTGGTGGGGCGAGCTCGTGGCGGCGGAGGCGGTCCTGGCGACGGGAGGCCGCTTCTGCTGCGGGCGTCGCGGATGGCGGCTATAGGCCGGAGATCTTGACCGCCCGGTGACAAGCGTGTCGACGGCCAGACCTCCGGCGTTGGCTGGCGTGGTCTGAGGCGGCACAGCTCCCCGATGGCGACAGGTGGTGCTGGCCAGCGACGGCGGGTCCTCGGCCTAGATCTAGGCCCATCTGGGCCCGATCTGGGTGGGGCGGGCCCTGCTGTCCCACTGGTTTAAAGGGTTCCGGTGGAACCCATTCCCTGGCCATCTGTGGCTGGGGTGCTAGATCCGGGCTTCCGGCCTAGATCCAGCGACCGCTTGGCAGTCCTGTTTTGGGCACTATGGAGGCCTCTACGGCGTACCTCGCTATTCGGAAGTTGATAATTTCGACCATGCCTGGCTGATCTGAGGGTCTTGTTGTGCTCATGCCTGCCACTCAACGGGTGCGAGATCTTGGATGTCGGGGCGGCAGCCTCGAATGGTGGACCGGGCGGACGACTCTACGGGGAGCGACATCACGGTGGTGGTGCCCTTGTTTCTTGGTCATTTGGATGGCAAGGATCAAGGAGGCGGGAGTTCCTGGAGTTGATGGTGCTTCGGCAATGGCTTCTCCCAGATCGTGTCCTGAGGGTCGGGCTTGAAGACAGTGGGAGGTCCAAGATATCGGGCGTATACGAGGGTTTTTCCGAGCGAAAGCTCAGCGTTTTGATGCCAACGATGGCGACGCCTGTGGGTGTCGTAACCCTCTTAAGGGCGCCATTGTGGTTACCTTTGTTGTGCTAGGGCTCCGGGTGAAAATCCTTGACCTTGCGGTCTCGACGATGGCGGCGCAGGCGTCGTGACATTTTTGGGGGCGTTGTCGTGGAGCTTCGATCCTTCTTGGTTTCGGTTCAGTTTCTTTGGTGGCAAACCCTGGCTCTTCTTGTACCTGCTTTTTTTTTATCTTTGATTTGCTTTGTAAGAGGTTCTCATCACTTTGTATCAGTTTGACCGTATGACTTTATTTATAAAGCGGGACGAAAGCCTGTTTCGAGAAGAAGGAACATCGTTCTTTTTTTAATAAAGAGCCCGTTTATTACATAAAAGGTTTAAACCTACACGCGATCTCTACATAACAACAATTCACACAATATCGTTCTTGTAACTCATGTATCTGTGCGAGTTCAGTCCTGGACGCTCATGCAGTTCCAACTCCCACTTGCCACTGCTAATCTCGAATGCCCGGATCTCAATGCGTGGCTAGTGGCCTAAATTAAGGGTGTATTCGGAATCTCTTCACGCCGCTCCGCTCAGTGAATTGTTAAGTCAGCGCGCGCGGAGCTCATTCTGAGCAACTCCCACAAATTGTGATGTCGCTCCGTCCGCTCCCGGAGCACTGCTTGAGGAGCGAAAGGGGATCCGAACGTGTCCTAAAGCTCTGGGGAAAGCCGTAGAGATTTCGCATTTGGGTCCTTCGTACTCATCCAAGAATCATTGATCTATCCAACAGCTCGATCAGAACCAAAGACAGGATGACAAAAAAGAACACGCAGCGGACAATGGCTGCCATGTGCTTGACCCAGTGTCAACTGTCAAGCGAAGTGATTAAATTTAGCATCCTGTTTGTTTTTTCTGTTGTCGATTTCTGATATCAGTGGGCCACGGACCAATGTAATAAAGCCCGAGCCCGGTTCAGTTGTGATACTGATACAGAAGAATCCAGATGGCCTCAAACATAGGTTAGCCCAGTAGTCCGGGAAAGCATCCGGCCCGTTTTATGATACCGGTGCCCGGATGGCTTCTTCCCAAAAACTGAATCCAGATGAAACAAGTGAGATGGCCACTTTCAGAAAAGCTTTTCTTAATTATCCATAGAAAAATGGCATGCTTTGATTGGATTGATTGTAAATCTTTTATTCCAGCACCCACTATGGAGTAACTCTGTTTATAAGAAAGAAAAATGCAGAGACCTAGCAAGTCTCCTCCTATTTCTTGCGACCGACAGCAGGTAAATGATAATGAAACAAAAGAGTGAAACAGTAGCTAAGGCTTGAAAAAAGAGAGTGAAGCAAGGATAACGGAGAAGCAGCACGCAAAAGGCAGTAGCGCCGTCGGAGCACGCGCGACGCAAACAGGTGGCCGTCGACGTCTCTCTCGCTTTCGTCGAAGCTGAGCCAAGAACCATCCACCACGATCCATGAATCACCTTTAAGGCTACCAATGGAATAAAAATAGTATCTTACGTTTCGTTCCAGCACAAAAGGTCCTGCACTTGTTTATGAGCAGGTACGCATCCAATTCCGTCCTACTGGATGCCTATAGTTTGCCACGGAAGAAATATCTTCTCCATATACAACTCCGCAATTAAATGTGAGCTATGTTCCTTTAGTGTTTTTTCTGAATTCAGAAGTTGAACTTCTCGAAGGACGAAATAATAATTTGAGAAGATCGGAATAAGCAGGGGGATCGTGTACTCCTACTACCTGGAATCTATACCTGGTTGGACGGCCCAGAGTTATCCATTCCTCGAACGCGAAGGGGGCATCGCTGTCGGAAGAGGCAAGCAGCTGTCGCGGAGAGACTTTTCGATTCTTTCCGTCGTGCCGCGTCGCCGTCGGCACCGCCCGCCCAATTGGGGAAGCAGAGCTTGCGGGCTAGCAAATCCCTACGGGATAAACACGTGTAAAAGTAATTCCCGGTGCGGCTAAATTTTGGGTCCGATAAGACCGAACAGTCGACTGACGATCAGCACCCCTGCCAGTTGAGGCGTTTTTTGTGCTCTGCTTGTGCGCGACGGCGACACGTCCACAAGCCTAGATATTCTAAGAATCTAGTAGTAAGTTAGAGTGGAATGAAGTGGTGGTAAATTATTAGTACGAGGCTGCCGGAGTCAAAACCGTGAGCTAGAGCCCGTACTGTCAGCCGTGATCCCGTGACACGGGCCTCGGTTCGGGAAGTGCAGGGTTGCTCAACGAGCTGATGTGTGTGTTTAGCGCCATGGATTACGCAGGTTGAACCGACCGTAGAGCTTAATTACCAGTAGCACGAACATGTAAGGCTTTGTTCAGTTGTACCCAACTCGGCTGGGATCGGGCCTGAATACCCGTCTGACAGCCGGGATCTGACTCGTTCAGGTTTAATCCCGTTTCAATCTTATAACTTGTTCGGTTAAACCCGACCGGTGTTGAACCCCGCCGTCCCCTCCCCGAAACCCCTCGTTCCACCGGGTTTTAGAAACTCTAGTCTACACCTGTGGATAGCATCCCAGCGATACGAGCGAAACGACACAAGCGAACCCTTCATCCCTCTCCTCTCTCGCGACTGCGGCGGCGACGGCGACGATGGAGGGGACGGCGGTGTCAACGAAAGCGACGGCGGCCGCTGAATAAACTGGAGGAGAGGAGATCGGCGCCCTTCATCACCGCTCTCCACCACGGACCCCTTCCCCACCTCCGATGGCTGCTCGTCGAGATCTTCGGCGACCTTCCCCAGCCCCGACTGCGGCTGCTAGAAGGTAAGTTCATCTCCTCCTTCTCATCACCTTCCCCTCTTCTCGTAAGAAATCTGGGAGATGTTGCGACCTGGGAGTTTTTGGTTTCTTGCTCACGTTCGGGACTCCTGGATCTAGAAGTTGTGCATCGTAGAGGCCCAGTCTCACCAGCGGCTCCGCTCCAGACCGGCGCGGCTCTACACCTGTACCTCGCTATCTAGTGTTAGAAGAAATGCGAGGGGGAAAAGGCAGGGTCGACGGTTACCTGCGAGGACGCATTAGATCGTAGCAGGCCACCTGCAATCATCTTATTGCTATGCTAGTGCTGTAATCTTGCAGCCACTTGCTAAATTGATAGCTTAGAAAATAGAATACCATTACCATGCATGTATTCATATATATACCACTGTGATTTTTAGCAGCTGTCATATTGCTGCTAGTCTGCAAGCCATTATGATTATCATATGTGCTAGTCTGCAACATGTATCTCATGCTATTAAGTCTGCACACATGTCGCATGGTTCCGTAGCCATAGGTACAAGTTCTGAGAGCATCTCTAGTGGCTCCTCTATATGGTGGTGTATAGCAAATATACACCTTGGACACCAAAAAATTACTCCCAGTGGCTCGTGTAAAGGGGCGTGTAAACATCCACGCTCTATCCACGATGGTACGAGGCGTGGAAATAAACACGACCGAGCCACGCTCGTGTGCTCGCCCTGGAGACCGGATCGGAGGAGGTCGTCGTGGAAATCGTCCTCCCGCAGCCCGCCCGGAGGCAGCATCGGAGGAGCTCTGCCAGCCGTCCAAGAGGTAAATTTCTCTTTTCCTCGAGCGGGAGCAGAGCAGCTCGGATGGGGGTCGGCGGGGCTGGGATGGGGGGCGGCGGCGGGGCTGGGATGGGGGGCGGTGGTGCAGGCTGGGATGGGGGGGCGGCGGTGCTGGCTGGGAGGGGGGCGGCGGTGCTGGCTAGGGGGGGCGGCGGTGCTGGCTAGGGGGGGCGGCGGCGGGGCTAGCATGGGGGGCGGCGGTGCAGGCTGGGATGGGGGGCGGCGGGGCTGGCTGGGAGTGGGGCGGCGGTGCTGGCTAGGGAGGGGGGCGGCGGTGCTTGCATGGGGGGCGGCGGCGGGGCTGGGATGGGGGGCGGTGGTGCAGGCAGGGATGGGGCGCCGCACCGCGCCGGCCGGCCGATTCCTGGAGCTTAATTCCTGGAGCTTGTCCAGCGCCGCGCCACGCCGGTTCCCTGGAGCTTAATTCCTGGGCTTAATTCCTGGGATGTTTGAGATGGATAATATCTGGGCTTAATTTCTGTGATAAATTCCTGTGTGCATATTTACACGTCCTAATTTACACGTTCCACTGAAAAACTGGGAACGTGTAAATTTAGCAAGGTGTATATGGACGTGTATATGGAGATATACACGTCCAAATTTACACCATCCACTAGAGATGCTCTGAAGACAATTGATTATGCATTTGATACTACGTGATCTGCATACATACGCCACACCACCTTGTGTTTATAAAATTGCGTGTTTCCAAAGTCTTGAACATATCAGAGATATCCACATTTGATTTCTAGTTTGTAAGGCATTGTGTTACCGTATTTCCCTCGTGTCGTGTGGATATATAGTTCAGAGTGTCTTCTCGTTATATGTATGTTCATATGCTTGTTTTTTTTTTGACGGAATAGTAACCTTTACTACTCAATAATTGTCAGGTCTTTTACAAGCTGAGGCAACAGAAAGTTTGGAGGTTCTACTTACCAATGCCCTGGATGAGAGCGATCGGCATGCCTGGCTAGTTCATCCGCTGCCCCATTAGCTTCTCTAGGGCAGTGGTGAAAGGTTACTATTACAAACTCTTTTGAAAGTTTCCGACACTCATTTATGGTTGCGGTTGCTGGTCCTAGGAACATTTCTTCACTCTTCTCGTTAAATTCGGATTTGCTAGAAATCAGGCGCCTGATCTCTAATTAGAGATCAGTCGTCTTTTTCCTTCAGCCTTCTTCTATCTCCATCTGTAGATATGCTATGGTTGACGATCTCGTCGAAGACGGAGACGGCACGACTGGCCGCGGCGTCGGCGACGAAGACGAGGAAAGAAACTTAGAGTTTAGGGTGCTGGGGGTCTTAGGGTTGAGAGTGCGGACGCTCACCGGAGTTTTCTCGCCAGAGTTAAGAGGGTTTAGAGGAAGGTCGAGTGTGAGGACTCACCGGAGTTAGACACGGAGAGGGCTATAGGAGAAAGACGACTGATCTCGCTTGGGCTCGAGACGCCCTCAAAATTATTACGAAAAGCCTGCCGGAGTCAAAACCGTGAGCTAGAGCCGCAGTGTCAGCTGTGAGCCCGTGACACGGGCGTCGATTTGGGAAGTGCAGGGTTGCTCGACGAGCTGATGTGTGTTTAGGGCATCACCTATGTATATGGCTAAAATTGCCATAAGATGGGACCCACTCAACAGTCATATGGCAAACAGACAACGCCACAATGTATATGGCAGAACCACACCTTAAGGTAGGCCCCAGGAGGCAGGAAAAATGGTCAGAAGAAAAACCGCCTCGTACTCCTTCGCGCGATTTCTAGTCTATCCCCTACTCTGCAATTCCCCTCTCGAGTTGACCAAATTTTTTTGCCCCAATCTGGCTCTCCCGCGTGATATTCGTCGCTTCCTATGGCGAGGCTGGATCCATAGGCGAGGAGCGGCCAACGGCCACATCAGTCATGGGAGGAGGAGGGGCTATGGCCAGATCGGCCATGGGAGGAGGAGCGCCCGAATCATCGCCGTGCCATGGGAGGAGAAGGGGCTACGGCCAGATCTCCGTCCCATGGGAGGAGGAGTGGCGTCGGCCAGGTCGGCCATGGCGACCAAGCAACGTGCAGCTTCAGCAGACTTTTTTCTCCGTCCCATAGAGAATTACTTCGCACAAAGACAACAACTTTCTGGGAATAGTTCCTTCCCCAAAAGGTCTAGAACTTGCTCATGTCGGCGCAACTTTGCTTCATTGTACATTGAGGTGTCCTTTTCAAGCAGGTTTAAGTATGTTTGCATGTTTGTCATTTTTGTCCTTTCCTTGGACGCTTCCGCTGTTTGAACCAATGCTGCTGATCTCTTTCCAATAGCATCATGAAATAGTAACATGTCTTCAGATGGCTTATCTTCTGAATGTTGCAATTTTCCTTTCCCTTTTGCCCTGTCCTTTGCCTTCTTCTGCCCTTCTGGACGTTTCTCTCTCTTGTCGCGTTCATCCTCTGTTTCTTGGTTGTTTGAAGATGAAGTGTATTCTCCAGATGCAGATATCTTAGTTCTCTTGTTATTTTCTCTAGCATAAAGGTTCTTCCACTTAGGCTGTTCACGAAGTTTTTCCCACAAATACTCCATTGTAAATGGTTTTTCTTTGTTTTCTCCTTTGAACATTGCACGAGCTGTGTCCATAAGCATTTTATCACATTGCCCACTGACATAAGTGTCGCTAGCTCGAGAATAAACACCATTGAAGTGTTGAATGGTCTTGTTAATAGTGCCCCAATGATTCATCATTTGCTTGACTGTCCTTTTTCTCCCATTTACAGGCCTGTTGCTGTTGAACTCGTCACCTACTTGCTTCCAGTAGTATGTCGCCTTCTTCCCATTGCCATCAATGGAATCAACCGAATGCTTTATCCAGGCACTTGCAAGCCTCTCGTTCTCCTCTTCTGTCCAGTTGATGCGCACTGCTTTGGACCCATCTTCTTCGCTGCTATCAGATCCTTCAACAGGAATTGCCTCTACTTCTTCTCTTTCAGATCGTGGAGTGGCTGATTCTGACCCATTTGAAGATGTGTTTCCCACACCTCCAAATAAAGCAACAGGTCGAAGAAGCGGTGATGATCTTGTTGCTGCATATCCAAATCCTTCATGAGGTGAGTGCCTGATACGTCCATTTTGCATCACTATTTTGTATCATAATTTACTGTTATTCATTGATATATTTCATATTTAGAGTTGATACTTATGTTATTTCCTTTGTTTTCACATGTTTGATGATCATTGGAGGATTTGCTGCTGGAGTCAGGATTCTGCTAGAAAAAGGACCATCAAGGGACCATATTTTGAAGATCAGGAAAATTCCAGAAAAATACCAGGAAATTATATTTTCCCAGAAGACTCAGGAAGCCAGAAGGAGGAGTCGAGAGGAGCCAGGAGGGGCCCACACGCCAGGGTGGCGCGGCCAGCCCCCTGGCCGTGCCAGCCCTGTGTGAGGCCACCCTGGCCCACTTCTGGTCTCGCCCCTTCGCGTACATCATCGTCCCCGAAAACCTAAGTCAGGGGGGGCTCAGAGTTAGACACAGCCGCCTCTGTGGGGCGGAGAACACCAGAGAGAGAAAAGCTCTCCGGCAGGGAGAAATCTGGCGGGGAAATTCCTTCCCGGAGAGGGGAGATCGTCGCCATCGTCATCACCATCGCACCGGACTTCATCGGGATCATCATCTTCATCATCTCCATCACCAGCACCTTTATCTCCACCATCACCACGCCATCCCGCTGTAACATCTTGAGTTGGATCTTGTTATATTCATAGGGGAAACTTTCCCGGTGTTGATTACTCTTGTAGTTGATGCTATTGAGTGAAACCGTTGAGTTAAGGTTTATGTTCAGATTGTTATTTACCATTATTTCACCTCTGATCATGATCCATATGATGTCTTGTGAGTAGTTCGTTTAGTTCTTCAGGACATGGGAGAAGTCAAGATGTTAGTAGTGAATTATTGTTGAGAAATATTTAATGGTTTGATATTGTTGTGGTGCTATTTCACTAGTGGTGTCATGTGAACGTCGACTACATGATACTTCACCATTTATGGGCCTAGTGAGATGCATTGTGTATTTGGCTACCGATTGTGGGGTTGCTGGAGTGACAGAAACCTAAACCTCCGTTGGGAAACCATTGCACCAGGGAGCGTAGGATCTTAGAGTTTAAGGCTGTGGTTAGATTTATCTTAATTACTTTCTTGTATTTGCGGATCCTTGCAAGGGGTATAATCACAAGTGTGTATTTATCCTAGTAAGGGTAGTGCGCTAGCACAGGTTCACCCCCATAACACCTATCAAACCAGTAAAGACTATTGGCTTTATGAAGCGAAAGCTCTTGACAGAAACTCCCATGTGTCCTCGAGAACGTTTGGTTATTATAAGTACACAACCGGCTTGTCCTTTGCTGAAGAAAGGATTGGGCCACTTGCTGCAATTGTTACTACTGTCTTTTATTTACTCGCACTTTATTTACTTGTATTGCCAAATACCACTGAAAACCCATTTGCTAGTATTTGAAGTGAATCCTTGATCAAAACCACTCATCAACACCTTCTGCTCCTCGTTGGGTTCGACACTCTTATTTATCGAAAGTACTACGATACACCCCCTATACTTGTGGGTCATCAAGACTATTTTCTGGCGCCGTTGCCGGGGAGTGTAGCGCTATTGAAGAGTGGAATTGGTAAAGGTAACCGTCGCTGTGAGTATTGTTTTTATTTTGTCTTTTATTTTTATTTTACTCTGCTATGGAGAACTCTCCATTTGGTTTCCTATTTGGAAACACATCTACTACTACTGCTGCACATGTGGAGGAACCACCACCGCCACCACCTGTTGAAATTGATCCTTTTAAAATACCTATGAAAATTGTTGGGCGTATTATGGATAACTGCTATTCAGGAGATGGAACTGTCCATCCGGGTGATCACTTATTATTTATACATGAATTATGCGAGTTGTTCAGGTGTGCAGGTATTTCACCAAGCCAGGTCAAGAAGAAATTATTCTCTTTATCATTGAAAGGCAGAGCTGAAGAGTGGTATCGACTACTTCAAGATGGTCCATCTATGGCATGGGAGGATATTGTGCCTCTCTTTTATTCCAAGTTTTATCCTCCAAGTGAAATTCATAAAGACCGTAATCGGATATATAATTTTTGGCCTCATGATGGAGAAAGTATTGCCCAAGCGTGGGGGAGATTGAAGTTACTAATGCTCAAATGCCCCATTCATGAGCTCCCCAATAATATTGTTATTGATAATTTTTATGCGTGGCTTACTCTTCCTGATAAGGATTATTTGGATGCTTCTTGCTTTGGATCATTTACTCATATGAAAGAAGATGCTAAGTGGAAACTTCTTGACCGTATACAAGAGAATGCTGAAGGTTGGGAAAACGACAAAGGTAGGAAGTCAGGTATAAACTATGATTATGAATGCATTAAATCTTTTATGGGGACCGATGACTTTCATAGTGTTAGCGCTGCTTATGGTCTTGATTCACAAATACTTTCTAATTGTCTTAAGGCTTTTGCCTCTTATATTGATGTTCCAAAGAAGGATTGGAACAAATATCATGCGCCTTATAAAGACTCTATTAGTCATATACCTGCTGCAGCTACTGAAGTTTGTACTGTTGATAGCATTGTGCCTGAACCTTATTTTGAGAAGACACCTTTCCCTGCTAAGGTAAAGAAGTATTCTACTTTGGTAAGTGTGTGTAATAAAAGTACTAAGAAAGCTGCAGAACCTGATGAGCAAATTACTATTAAGTCTCCTGTAGCTATATTGAAGGATCTTGTTACTAAAGATGTAGGAGATGAATATATTCTTTTTTGTGAAGATGCTTCTAACATTCTCACGCATCCTAAAAAGCATAGGAAAACAAGTGTTCCTGTTATTTCTGTCAGGATTGGAGATCATTGCTATTATGGTTTATGTGATATTGGTGCTAGTGCAAGTGCTATTCCTTTAGAGCTTTACAAAGAAATTATGCATGAGATTGGCGTTTGTGAACTTGAAGATATTGATGTGGTTGTTCAGCTTGCTAACAGAGAGACTATTTGGCCTCTTGGTATTGTTCGAGATGTGGAAGTTCTATGCGGTAAGACTAAATACCCTACTGATTTTCTAGTACTTGGTAAGGAGGCTAGTAAAACTTGTCCTATTATTTTTGGTAGACCATTTTTGAACACTTGTGGCACCGTGATAGATTGTAAGAAGGAGAAATTTTTTACTAAGTTTAATGGAGAGTCTTATGAGTTTAATTTTTCCAAGTTTGCTAAGACTTCTTATGAGAATGAAACGCCTAATGAAATTTTTTGAGTTGAACAGCTTGCTTCTATGGCTCTTGCTCCTAATAATGCCTTGCAGCAATTCATGGAAGATCACGAAAGTGATGTTTTTAGCAAGGAAAGAGAAGAGATTGACGATATTCTTCTTCGTCAACCACCATTAATCAAGCATAATCTACCTGTGGAGGATCTTAGTACCACTTTGCCACCTAAGGAAGATCCTATTTTTGAATTAAAGCCTTTGCCTGATAATCTTAAATATGCTTATATAGATGATAAGAAAATATATCCTGTTATTATTAGCTCTAAACTTTCAGGAAAGGAAGAAGAAAGATTATTGGAGATATTGAGGAAACACCGAGGAGCTATGGGATATACTCTTGATGATTTAAAAGGGATTTCTCCCACTTTATGTCAGCATGCCATTAATATGGAGAAAGACGTGAAGCCAGTCGTGGAGCATCAACGCCGCCTAATTCCCAAGATGAAGGATGTGGTAAGAAATGAGGTATTAAAACTTCTTGATGCTGGTATTATTTATCCTATTGCTAATAGTAGATGGGTTAGTCCTGTTCATTGTGTTCCTAAGAAAGGAGGTATGACTGTTGTGCCTAATGAGAATAACGAGCTTATTCCTCAAAGGGTAGTTGTTGGTTATAGGATGTGCATTGATTATAGGAAGGTAAACAAAGTTACTAAGAAAGATCATTATCCTTTACCATTTATAGATCAGATGTTAGAAAGGTTGTCTAAGAAGACTCATTTTTGTTTCCTTGATGGTTATTCTGGTTTTTCTCAAATTGCTGTTAAGAAGGATGATCAAGAGAAAACCACTTTTACTTGTCCTTATGGAACTTATGCTTATAGACGTATGCCATTTGGTTTATGCAATGCTCCTGCTACTTTTCAAAGATGCATGTCTGCTATTTTTCATGGCTTTTGTGAAGAAATTGTGGAGGTCTTCATGGACGATTTTTCCGTCTATGGAACTTCTTTTGATAATTGTTTGCACAACCTTGATAAAGTTTTGCAGAGGTGCGAAGAAACTAACCTTGTTCTTAATTGGGAGAAATGCCACTTTATGGTAAATGAAGGAATTGTCCTTGGACATAAAATTTCTGAAAGAGGTATTGAAGTTGACAGAGCAAAAGTGGAGGCAATTGAGAAAATGCCCTGTCCCAGAGATGTTAAAGGTATTCGTAGTATTCTTGGTCATGCTGGTTTCTATAGGAGGTTTATTAAAGATTTCTCTAAGATTTCAAAGCCTCTTACTAATCTTCTTCAAAAGGATGTACCATTTGTCTTTGATGATGATTGTAAGGAAGCTTTTGAAACTCTTAAGAAGGCTTTAACTACTGCTCCTATTGTTTAACCACCAGATTGGAATTTACCTTTTGAAATTATGTGTGATGCTAGTGATTTTGCTGTTGGTGCTGTTCTTGGACAGCGAGTAGATAATAAGTTGAATGTTATTCATTATGCTAGTAAGACTCTTGATGCTGCTCAGAAGAATTATGCTACTACTGAGAAAGAGTTTCTTGCTGTTGTTTTTGCATGTGATAAGTTTAGATCTTACATTGTTGATTCTATGGTTACTATTCATACTAATCACGCTGCTATTAGATATCTTATGACTAAGAAGGATGCTAAGCCTAGGCTTATTAGATGGGTGTTGCTTTTACAAGAGTTTAATTTGCATATCGTAGATAGGAAAGGTGCTGAAAATCCTATGGCTGACAACTTGTCTAGATTGGAAAACATTTCTTTTGATCATATTCCTGTTAATGATAGTTTTCCAAATGAATAGTTGGCTGCAATAAATGTAACTTCGCGAGACCATCCTTGGTATGCTGATTATGCTAACTTTATTGTTTCCAAGTATTTGCCTCCAACCTTTACAGCTCAGCAGAGAAGAAAATTCTTCTATGATTTGAGGCATTATTTTTGGGATGACTGATACGTCCTATTTGCATCACTATTTTATATCATAATTTACTGTTATTCATTGATATATTTCATATTTTTGGGATGACTGATACGTCCAAGTTGCTGCCGGAGTCAGGATTCTGCTGGAAAAAGGACTATCAAGAGACCATATTTTGAAGATCAGGAAAATTCCAGAAAAATACCCAGAAATTATATTTTCCCAGAAGACTCAGGAAGCCAGAAGGGGGAGTCGAGAGGAGCCAGGGGGGCTCCACACGCCAGGGCGGCGCGGGCCTACACCTGGCCGCGCCAGCCCTGCGTGGGGCCGCCCTGGCCCACCTCTGGTCTCGCCCCTCCGCGTACATCATCGTCCCCGAAAACCTAAGTCAGGGGGGTTCAGAGTTAGACACAGCCGCCTCTGCGGGGCGGAGAACACCAGAGAGAGAAAGCTCTCCGGCAGGGAGAAATCTGCTGGGGAAATTCCTTCCCGGAGAGGGGAGATCATCGCCATCGTCATCACCATCGCACTGGACTTCATTGGGATCATCATCATCATCTCCATCACCAGCACCTTCATCTCCACCATCACCACGCCATCCCGCTGTAACATCTTGAGTTGGATCTTGTTATATTCATAGGGGAAACTTTCCCGGTGTTGATTACTCTTGTAGTTGATGCTATTGAGTGGAACCGTTGAATTAAGGTTTATGTTCAGATTGTTATTTACCATTATTTCACCTCTGATCATGATCCATATGATGTCTTGTGAGTAGTTCGTTTAGTTCTTGAGGACATGGGAGAAGTCAAGATGTTAGTAGTGAATTATAGTTGAGAAATATTTAATGGTTTGATATTGTTGTGGTGCTATTTCACAAGTGGTGTCATGTGAACATCGACTACATGATACTTCACCATTTATGGGCCTAGTGAGATGCATTGTGTATTTGGCTACCGATTGTGGGGTTGCTGGAGTGACAGAAACCTAAACCTCCGTTGGGAAACCATTGCACCAGGAAGCGTAGGATCCTAGAGTTTAAGGCTGTGGTTAGATTTATCTTAATTACTTTCTTGTATTTGCGGATGCTTGCAAGGGGTATAATCACAAGTGTGTATTTATCCTAGTAAGGGTAGTGCGCTAGCACAGGTTCACCCCCATAACACTTACCAAACCAATAAATACTATTGGCTTTATGAAGCGAAAGCTCTTGACAGAAAACTCCCGTGTGTCCTCGAGAACGTTT